>CM054060.1:15055829-15442382 GCA_028641055.1 Alopecurus myosuroides
TATTCCTTGTGTAGGAAGAAGCAGTTCCAGTGAACCGAAAAGACATAAAAAGAATATTCTTGAAAACACCAAGAGAAGGTATTGGGGGTAAACAAACGTTGATCACACTAAGGTGCTAGGGACGACATGGTGAGTAACTTGCGCCTGCAGGTTCAGCTTAACTAGGTATCGGAAACTTGGTGTGTATTGATCCGTCTACTCGGTCGTCTCACTTGTAGTTATTAAGTAATGAATTAATTAAATCAATCTGTCCAACATAGAACGAGAGACGTGATTAGTGTAGCTGAAGCGTCGTTGTTGCATGCGCGACACGAAGCACTGGTGAGAGGGAATCCCGTTGGTGATTCAGGCCGTGGCACTGTCAAGCTAGGGCAGAGATTTGGGCGTTGCAATGTCGTGTTGGGATTCAATCAAAGGGCTTGTGAGGTCTTGATCGAGGGATTTGGTCGGTTTTTATATGGGTGACCCATGGCCGCATGTTCTGTGTTGGTACATGAGTTGAATTCCATATTCGCATAGGATTCTGAATTATCCGGATCGGTATTTCTTTGTCTGAGCCCAGATTGAGTTGTAATTTTGGGTGCGATTAGGGAAACGCCGGCCTCTCCGAAGCTAACGGAAGGGGAAAAGGAGCGGACGCGAGAACGACACATGGCGGACGCATGTGCGAGGAACCGGACGGAGGGAGTACACGCATTTCTTTTCATATCTGTTTTTTCAAAATGAAATATCTTAAGAACCGTAATTCAGAATTATGAACCATTTTCATATTTGAGCTACTCGCGGTGAGATCTTCAAAACTAGATCCCATGTTGATAGGTTTCAAGAAACTTTTTTTCGAACTTTGTACACTCTGTTGTTTATACTTTATACTTTCAGTAGCACGCACGCGCGTGTGCACACTATGTACACCATGTATATCTAGTAGCACGATGCTCGGCTTCGTCTCGAGATTTTTTTAGGGCTTTGCTTCGCCTCGATAACCATTTATAAAGATTTTGAAGGGGTTACATAGGTCGTTGTGCGCATTGGCCGAAGCGTGCATTTGTCGTAATGCGTGCTACGGCTCGGCGTTGCCTCGTACTACCGCTCGGCTTCGCCTCGAACAAAACGCCTACGGCGTTTATCTGAAAAGTACACACTTATTGTATCGAAAAAGTATAAGAAAGTAGTTACTAAAAGGTATACAAACGTTCTTTCTAAAAGTATACATTTTGTATGTGATAGTATAAAAAAATGCTACTGAAAAGTATACAAATTTTGTTATGAAAGTATAAAAAAAATGTTACTGAAAGTATGAAAAAACTGTCCTGGAAAGTATAAAACAAATGTTACTGAAAGTATAAAAAAACTATTCTAAAAAGTATAAATTTTTTTTTACTGAAATTATAAAAAACTGTTCTGGAAAGTAAACGCACGGTGTACCTGGGAGTACATCCGCGTGAGTGTACACATCCGCCTGGGCGTACAACCGCCTGGCGGACCTTCACTAGGTGTACACCCGTCTGGTTGTACAAAACGTGTGGGTGTACAAACTTCCGAGTGTACATCCGCCGGGTGTACAACCATCTGGGCGTACACCGTTGGTGCACGTGTGGGTACGTAAGCACATGCACTTGGAACGTACAACCGTGTGTAACTGGACGTACATCCGTGTTGATTCTGTGTGTAAAAAAAATTTTCTTGAGACTTATCAACATGGGATCTAGTTTTGAAGATTTCGACGAGTGGATCGGTATGTAATTTCAAAAACGGTTCGCGTTTTTTTTTTTTGAAGAAACGGATCTCGAAATAAATGCGTGCCAATCTATTCTCCGTCCGCGTGTGAAAAAAGGGGAAAACCACCAAAACTCTCTGGCGGCGACACTTGTCACGCATGCGAACACTGTGTGGAGGTTAGGAAGAAGGAGAAGGTGACAATTGTCGCACTGTGGGCGCGCGCTGGGTGACCTTCCGAAAGGGATGCCTTTTTCTAGCGATTTCGTATAATTTTTCTTTTGAGTGATCGATTCGAAACTGTAGAGTTTGGGCCCATATTGGGCCGGGCCACTAGGCGAAGTGTACTGTTTTTTTAGCCATCACTCGTGGGATTTATGATTGGAGAAATATATGATTTAACCTAACCCCAGATTTTTAGGGTTTTAGCTGTCTTTGTGTGGCTTTTTTAGCGATAGCTTCTTTCTTGAAGTAGTGATTGTTGCGTGTTTTTTCTTAGCGATAGATGGTTGGTTTTCTTCATGTACATACGGTAGAGACCGATCGTAACTACCTATAGCGCCGTCAGTAGTATCACACGAGAGCGCACAGTCCACGTCCACGTCATTTCTGTGGTCAAATCCTGCACAAGTTCTACGTCAAATTTGTCGGCTTGCTACACCACACATGTTGATCCGCGCCGCCGTACGCACGAGCTATAATGTACACGATGTCAGCAGTATTGATCACAGATAGTTACTTACATATATCCAGCTGATAATATCTAGCTTGAAAATTAGATGCAACTATGGTGAAGCACAAGAGAGGAAGAGGAGCTGGTTATATACCCTCTGGCCACAACGTGATTCGCGTCGGTTGTTGTTGTCTCCACAACAGTGAATAGTGAGCTTGCTGTCACTACAGGAATCGCGCTATATACCGACGGCCTGGCGTCATCGGCACTGGCAGAAAATCGTCGGCACAGGCTGTGCCGACGGCCACCGTCGGCACACTGCCGTCGGCGTACTGCCTCGTCGGCACAGGTCCGAAGGCCGTCGGCACAATAAAAACCGTCGGCTTATGGCTATGACGACGGCAAAACCATCGGCATAGCTCTCCCTACGCCGACGGCAAAGCCGTCGGCATAATATTTTTAAAATAATTGAAAAAAATAGTTTTTTTTAATTTTTTTTGAACTTTTTTTGAATTCTATTTTGAAATTTTGCACTTAGCCACATATTTAATCTCTAATCTCGAATTTCACAATTAATTTAATCAACATACTTAACTTAGTCAAACTTCCCATTCGGTCACCCATCCTGAAATTCCTCCGGCCCGAGCACGCTTAACCTTTGAGTTCCTTCCAAACTAGATTCCAAATGACATGTTAGAAAAAACTGACATTACTATCATATTAATCATATTAATCTATGGGGAATGAGGTTAAACTTTTCTATCGTTTAAATTTAAAAACATATTTGAATGAATAAAAAGGATTATATAATTACCTTTATTAAATATATAACAATATAACATTAGAAATTACTTTATTTTTAAATAAATAATTTAATATGGAATAATTCTTATCTTTTAATCCGTAAATCGAAATTTTGACAAATAATATGTCTAAATCGATTAGAAAAATTAGAGGAACTCAAATATGACATCCATATCATAGAAACATCGATAGGTTAAAAAAAATCGAACTGTTTTGATGAATAGTCATGGTAGCCATTTTGACAGTTTCTGCCGATTCAGCTAGAAACGGGTCAAATTTGAACTACAAGTGTCTCCTAGTTTTTTTAAGGTACACAACTACCTATTTCATCAGAGATACACTAAGAGTTTCTCAATATTCAAGCCCTAGCTACGAATGGTGATGCCCATCGTCTTGACTTTTGGGCCAAATGACGGGTGTTATGGCCAAATCCATGGAATAGTTAGTTTAAATATTCCCATATTCCACACAAACATGCATATTGGAATCACGGACAATTTTTACGGAGAAAGTTTTCCTTTCCATTGAAAAAAAAACCATTTTCCATTTCCCGAGTGTGAAAAATGGCTTTTTTGTGAAGCACCCACCATAAATATGTTGCAAAACTTGGGAGATGCATTTTTTGAAAATACTAGACCATGTTATATGCACAAATAACCAAATTGTTTCCTCTGAAATTTTTTCCATCCACCTCTATTGCAAAACACAAGTTTCTGCCGACTCAGCTGGAAACGGGTCAAATTTGAACTACAAGTGTCTCCTAATTTGCTCATGATTTTTTGAAAAAAAATCATTTTTAGGTACACAACTACCTATTTCATCATAAATACAACAAGAGTTTCTGAATATTCAAGCCCTATCTACGAACGGTCATGCCCGTCGTCTTGACCTTTTCATGAAACGGGCTTAGAAAATTCCAGAAAATTTAAAAAACCCAAAATGATGCAAGACCTTCGCGTGGTGTCATTATATATATCCTAGTATCCACCAAAAATAATAAACTTGGAATACGACAGTTGTGTTGAAAATATGTTCACATAAATGAGCTATCTCCTACGAACATTCTAGGGTTTCGGGCCAAATGACAGGTGTAACGGCCAAATCCATGGCATAGTTTGGTTAAATGTCCACATATTCCACACAAACATGTATATTGGAAGCACGGAGAACGTTCACGAAGAAAGTTTTCCTTTTCATTGAATAAAAAACCATTTTACATTTTCCGAGTGTGATAAATGGCTTTTTCTGTGAAGCACCGACCACAAATATGTTGCAAAACTTGGGAGCTGCATTTTCTGAAAATACTAGACCATGTTATATGCACAAATAACCAATTTATTTCCTCTAAAAAGGTTTTCATCCACCTCTTTTGCAAAACATAAGTTTCTGCCGATTCAGCTAGAAACGGGTCAAATTTGAACTACATGTGTATCCTAGTTTGCTCATGGTTTTTCCAAAAAATAATTTTTAGGTACACAACTACCTATTTCTCATGATTTTTAGGTCCACCTAGATTTTGGTTGGATTCAGACGCTCCACAAACCTCTCAGACGAAACTGTTAACCCATTACTGTTAGTTGCATTCTTTCTCATAATTTAGGTTTAATAATATGCATGATAATTTAGATATGTTTCTCCTCTTCGAAACGGGTTAAAGAACGTCGAAATCCGACTTTGAATGCAAAAGTTATGATCAAAACATTGATTAAATCAAAAAAAATATATTGAGCTTGGCTAGGCCGACGGCTTTGCCCTCCGCATAGCTCAATTTTTTTTCGCACTTTGGAATTTCCTCTTAGGGTGTAGGCCGACGGCTTTGCCGTCGGCGTAACTCAAAAAAAAATAGGCCGACGGCTTTGCCGTCGGCATAGCGAATTCTTTTTTCACAATTTGGGATTTCCTCATTGGGTCTATGCCGACGGCCCCAACAAATTGCCGTCGGCATAGAATTTGGCCGTCGGCACGGCAGCCCATTCTTGTAGTGTGTTGCGCCATCCCTGATCTCACATTAGTTCCCGAGGAAGTAAATCTCTATCCACGGTGACAACATTAAGCTTAGAATTCATGTATTACTACACATATATATCGTAAAATGTTAGAAACTAGCTAGACAAACAAGTAACTATGGTCGAGCGAGAGGAACCGGTGAGCTTAGTCTACCTCTGGTGCGGTGTGGTCGTGCTGTTATTCCAACTCTGGTTCCGCACTTGTTTCTTGAGAAAAAAGTGTCATCCAGTCTAAATCGGCACTACACACGGCGAACTGCAACTTCATATGCATGTTTTAATTCTTCGGCCGATAAAAATCTCAGTTCCCTTTTCTTTCTCTCTCCTCTCCCCCCGCTTGAGAGCCGCTCGTGTGCTTCAAGGCCAAACCGAAGCCTTCCCCGGCGGCGCTGCCGCTCGAAGATGGTGCAATCAAGGTGCGAGACACTGTAGTTTGTATAGTAGGTTCTAGTTTAGGTTTGACTTGTTGTCGTGGAGTAGATCGTCGGATCCCATCGGCTGGATCTGGCGTGCCCTCTGCTTGATCTGCTCGGTTGCTTGGCTCTGATGGGAGTTTTGGAAGCTGGACGAGCTCAGGCGAGGCATCTTCGTGGATAAAGACGTCTTCGTCAACGTAAGCTTCCATGGTTGGAGTTGCGTAGGAGGAGCTCTGCCAACGGCAAGTCTTTCAATAACAAGCTGGGCCGTGTGTGTGGAGGTTTCTTCGATATCTTTATCTCTCCCGTTGGCTGCCATGGAGGGAGTATCGACGAGAGGAAGAAGGAGACCTAGCCTCAGGGTGGGTGCTGGCACGTGTTTCTTCAAGCTTCAGGCGCGGATGCTTCCAAGCGATAGCGAGATGCGCCGCCGCTATCCATGGCAAACGGGGTCGCTCCGTAGCTCGGAACTCGTTGCTCCGGGTGTTCTTTCTCCTCCAGGCGTGAGGATCTCAAGGTGTTGCAGCATGGCACTACGGTGGCACTCTAGCAAGTGGTTGGTCCCTGGTGGCGTGCTTGACGGCCATGGTTGCGAGGTCCTTCTTCGACGGCTACAGTTAGGGACTCGATGGCGTTTCTGGTGTTGGTCAAAGGTCCTTTGTGCTTGATTTGAGGAATTTTTTTCATTTCTTTTTACTTTATGGTCCTCCTTGTTATTTGTAACTGCCGCTACAAATGAAGCTTCGGGGCTCTTCGGCCCCATCCCTTGTTAAAAAAAAAAAGTTCGGCCCATAGCCTATAGCCGAGGAACCCAGATTTATTAAAGATTTACGTGATTTAGTGTGAGGGAAAATGGTAAACAAAGGGGTGGACGAACAACGAATAGTCCTAATTTTCGCGTCCGCAATTTACTTTTGATGGGATTTTGTTTTTGGAAAATGTGTTAAGAAAATAGCGTTGCATACTTGCATGGCAAACAAAACATTGGGCCACGTAAAGAAACGAATTTGTGGTCATGGAGGTAGTATCGACGAGAGGAAGAAGGACACCACGCCTCGGGGTGGGTGCTGGCACATGTCTCTTCAAACTTCAGGCACGGATGCTTCCAAGGGACAACGAGGTGCGCCGCCGCTACCCATGGCAAAGGGGGTCGCTCCGCAGCTCGGAACTCGTTGCTCCGGGTGTTCTCACTCCTCCAGGCGTGAGGATCTCAAGGTCTTGCAGCATGGCATACTACGGTGGCACTCTAGCAAGTGGTTCGTCCCTGGTGGCGTGCTTGACGGACATGGTTGCGAGGTCCTTCTTCGATGGCGACAATTAGGAACTCGATGGCGTTTCTGGAGTTGGTTAAAGGTCATTTGTGCTTGATTCGAGGACTTGTTTTTAATTTCTTTTTAGTTTATGGTCCTCCTTGTTATCCGTAACTGCCGCTACTAATGAAGCTTCGGGGCTCTTCGGCCTCATCCCTTGTTCAAAAAAAAAATCTTCGGCCCATATCCTATATATAGCCGAGGAACCCAGATTTATTAAAGATTTAATTACATGATTTAGTGCGAGGGAAAATGGTAAACAAAGGGGTGGACGAACGACGAATAGTCCTAATTTTCACGTCCGCAATTTACTTTTGATGGGATTTTGTTTTTGGAAAATATGTTAAGAAAATAGCTTTGCGTACTTGCATGGCAAACAAAACATTGGGCCACGTAAAGAAACGAATTTGTGGTGCAGCCCAACTTCCCTCATCGTCGAAAACAAGCCCATCGGCATGAAACTTGTACAAGAATCATGGATCCAAAGTAGTTCTAAAAAGAAAAAAGAATTACCGATCCCTACAAAGAACCTTGTCGCAGTCTTTCCCAGACGCCGTACGCGACTCCATCGTCATGGACTCTGGAGTCAAGCGCCGCCATGTTGATGACCGGCTGAGCGACCTGCCGGACTGCCTCCTGCACGGCATACTCTCCGGCATAGGGTCCCGGCAGGCCGTGCAGACGAGCTTTCTATCGCGGCGATGGCGGGACCTCTGGCGCACATTGCCCTGCGCCAACATCGACCAGCAGGAGTTCGCCGGCGGCACGTGGGCGCGTTTCGAGGAGTTTGTCGACCACATGCTCACGTCGATCACACAGGACACACGTCTGGATACTTTCCGCCTGCACTTGGTCAAAATCAGTTTCGCCGCCTCCGACTCGATGATCCGCCGCGGCCTCCAGCACAACCCCACGGTCGTCGACATCCGTGCCACCTCAGATCACAGCCATGTCGTCTGGCGTCCATACATGTTGGTCTCGGGCTCGTCTGTCTCGCGTGGCACCGTATTCACCAGCCGCTTGACGATACTGCACCTCGTTCGAGTTAGGATAATGGACGGCTTCGCTGATAACCTAGGAGAGTACTGTCCGGCTCTCGAGAAGCTCCACATGGAGAGGTGTGATATGTACATCAATGTCGTCGTTTCGCCAACGCTAAGGAGCCTCGTCATCATCAGCCCAAGCTCCTACGGCACCGGTGCCGGACCCCTCAGCGTCACGGCTCCACGCCTCACCTCCATGGGCATCGAGATCCCATATAACCGCTGGCGGAATTATTACCATGTTGAAGACGGCGCATCTGACCAAGAGCCTTTGGCATTGCTCGCCGACGTGTCGGTCCGGCTCACAGGCCTACACAAACAACATCCGCACCGGCTGATGTTGCAAGCGTTGAAGGTTGAGTTCTTGAAATCCGTGTGTAGCTTCATAGCCTTCCTCCCCAACGTTGCAAACCTACATCTCTCGGGCTTCACCGTCGAGGTACGTGTCCCAAACAACTTTTTCATCATCTCAAGTTTCCTTTATATCTAATTATTCGTCCGAGCCATTTTGATCAGCCGTTGCTAGAGGAAGAATCCCTTGAATTTCCTATGCTACATAATTTGAAGACATTGGTCCTAGAGGAATGTGGCGTTGGAACCAAGTTCCAGATACTCACAAGCATCCTTCCCAACACGCCTACCTTGGAGAAACTTGGACTGCGCCAGTGCATTGTACGTTCGTTGTTATTATCATTACACTTTCCTTTGTCCTTTAATATGTTGTACATGCACTAAGATCAGTACACGAACTACAGTTTTTACCTGCCCCTACCAACAAAGGGATAGAGACGGCCCAAGAAGCTTCAACAAACCGACCAGCTGCTTCATGGTGCAAGAAGCTAAAATTTATAGAAATAGAGATTCGGGCGGAAGATGAGCCTCACATGCTCAAGGTTTTATCGAAAATCTCGTGGTGGCAAGGAGTCAAGATATCGTGGAAAATTCTACATAACATACAGGGTGAATGCTCACGTAAACTAGGGGAGCTATGATCACGTGTAGCCGTTAAATGGATGACTTTATAGTCATGAGCAATCAGCATGAGCATAAGTTATCATTTTCCATGTGTTGATCATTTGTGTAGATAAAAGATGTGTTAAACACATCAATGAAAATCACTAAGTTTTTCCATCAAAATGCTTGTATTATACGAGTTTTGTGATGAAGATGTACACACGAGGTCCTCACACAACATCGGATCCATTTAAGTAGGCGAGGGTTTCCTTTATAATGAGCAAAAAAAATTCCTACTTGGAGAAAGTCAATATAATTAAGCTATCGAGCGTACAATAATATTAGCTTCCTGACTAATTAATGAAGCATAAATCAAACCATTATGAGATAGCACCACATGGCAGGTGCTTGTTACAAGTTAGGCAACAATATTTTCATAGTAACGAGAAAGTGGAGATTACAACTATTGGATTGAAATATCTCATAATTAACCGCAAATTAAATGTATTCAATAGTTCAACTCATAAGAATACTTTATCACAATCACAACGGATAACTCATTTGTGTGTAGCTTCCTAGCCTTCCTCCCCAACGTTGCAAACCTACATCTCTCGGGCTTCACCGTCGAGGTACCTGTCCCAACCAACTTTTTTACCATCTCAAGTTTCCTTTATATCTAATTATTCGTCCGAGCCGTTTTGATCAGCCGTTGCTAGAGGAAGAATCCCTTGAATTTCCTATGCTACGTAATTTGAAGACATTGGTCCTAGAGGAATGTGGCGTTGGAACCAAGTTCCAGATACTCACAAGCATCCTTCCCAACACGCCTACCTTGGAGAAGCTTGGACTGCGCCAGTGTATTGTACGTTGTTGTTATCATTGCACTTTCCTTTGTCATTTAGTATGTTGTAATATATGCACTGAGTCGTGTACACGTACCACAGTTTTTACCTGCCCCTAGCAATAAAGGGATAGAGAGGGCCCAAGAAGCTTCGACAAAACGACCAGCTGCTTCATGGTGCAAGAAGCTGAAATTTATAGAAATCAAGATTCGAGCCGAAGATGAGCCTCGCATGCTTAAGGTTTTATCGGAAATCTCGTGGTGCCAAGGAGTCAAGATATCGTGGAAAATTCTGCATAACATATAGGGTGAATGCACAATAAAAACAAGCGACCTATGAGCACTTTTAGCCTATAAATGGATAACTTCAGAGTCATATGAGCATGATCATGAGTTCTGCGATATCATTTTCCAAGTAGTCATGGTATTCACAATATTTGTTAGTTGTGTTGATCAACGGTGTAGATAAGATGTGCGTTAATCACAACAATGAAAATCATTAAGTTTTCACATCAATATACTTGGGTCTACACGAGTTTTTTGCCATTTGAATTGGGATCTATAACCCTGAAAGATGGGACAGTACCCACGGAAGAATTAGATAATGTGTTCGAATAGGACATAGGGGTTGCACAACCCATTTTAGTCCATCCATTTAGTCTACCTCCTCCGCCGCCGGCCCTAAATAATTGGATCTCTTCGCTCCGCCCACATCACAAGTGAGGTATTGTTTGCCTCAAGCTCGTGTCGGCCATGAATAGTCGAACTCCATGGCCACCCTCCACCACACTCGATGAGTGCCTCCGTTTTTGTCATGCCCCTATCATCCAGAGCTCGTTCTCGGGACCCTCCTGTTGCATTCGCTAATTCATCAGCGACACATGCTAATAGCTGGTGGGGGTTAGAGGGATAGCTGGAGAAGTGCAACGTTACATGTGGTCTTCAGCCTATAGCAAGAGAGTACTCACTGTTTTGGGGTAGGAGGGCCAATCCCCCGCCCAAATTTATTTCTCGCAATGGCTACACTCTTGACAAAAAATTAGAAAAATGGCTGCAAGATTCCATACATTGTTTTGGCTAATGTTTATTGTGTATGTCTACATGGCAAACACTCAAGAAAATTGGCGGGAAAATCCAAAAGATTCACACTTAACAGTTGTAGGGCACTCGGCAAAAACCGATCTCCGTCACGGTGCAGTCCAACTAGTAAAAAATGGGTCTCTAGTCCAAAGCTCGTTCACCACACTCGTTCGGCCATGAATAGTTGAACTCCATGGCCAACCTCCACCACACTCGACGAGTGCCTCCGATTTTGTCATGCCCCTATCATCCAGAGCTCGTTCTCGGAACCCTCCTGTTGAATTCTCTAGAGCATCGGCGACAAAGACTAATAGCTGGTGGGGGTTAGAGGGATAGCTGGAGAAGTGCAACGTTAGATGTGGTCTTCAGCCTAGAGCGAGAGAGTACTCACTGCTTTGGGGTAGGAGGGCCAATCACCCGCCCAAATTTATTTCTCGCAATGTTACACTCTTGACAAAAAATTAAAAAAATGGCTGCAAGGTTCCATACATTTTTTTGGCTAATGTTTATCGTGTATGTCTACACGGCAAACACTCAAGAAAAATGGCGGGAAAATCCAAAATATTCACACTTAAGAGTTGTAGGGCACTCGGCAAAAACCGATATCTTTCACGGTGCAGTCCAACTAGTGGAAAACGGGTCTCTTGTCCAGAGCTCCTTCACCACACTCGTTCGGCCATCAATAGTCGAACTCCATGGCCACCCTCCACCACACTCGACGAGTGCCTCCGATTTTTTCATGCCCCTATCATCCAGAGCTCGTTCTCGGGACCCTCCTGTTGCATTCGCTAGAGCATCGGTGACAAATACTAATAGCTGGTGGGGGTTAGAGGGATAGCTGGGGAAGTGGAACGTTACATGTGGTCTTCAGCCTAGAGCGAGAGAGTACTCACTGCTTTGGGGTAGGAGGGCCAATCCCCCGCCCAATTTTTTTCTCGCAATGGCTACACTCTTGACAAAAAATTAAAAAAATGGATGCAAGCTTCCATACATTTTTTTGGCTAATGTTTATCGTGTATGTCTACACGGCAAACACTCAAGAAAAATGGCGGGAAAATCCAAAATATTCACACTTAAGTGTTGTAGGGCACTCGGCAAAAACCGATCTCTATCACAGTGCAGTCCAACTAGTAGAAAATGGGTCTCTACTCCCAGGCCGTAAGAGGCTATAGTTCAGGATTGCAATCCATGACTAGAGGCCCCCCTTTTGTCCCGCCGGTCCACGATCCATGACTAGAGGGCAGCCCACGGGGAGCTCCCGGGCCTCTCTCGACGGAGGACTTTTAGTCCAGGGTGGTAATACAACCCGACACTCGATTTTCCTTTTCACATAGTCTTTATTATTTCTATCTCTAATCATTCTCACTTAATCTTAATTACTTTTGGTCCAGTTTCACAACCTTAATTGCCTAGTTGACCTTTGTTTCTTGCAACAGGAAGCAGGGACAATAGTGACAAACAATTCTAGCTTGTTCGCAGTCAACATGAACATAATCTCTCTACATCTCGGTTTTCCATTGCAACAAACAACAAATTCATTTCATCATGCTCTTTCATCAAACAAACTACATTCACATTTTTTTCATCGTAATTTCTAATAAAATCAGTCAGTACTAGTGACACCTTGGGTGTGACCGCAACTTTCATAAGAACACTCGCCAAAGCTCTTCACGAGAAATATATAGAACCGAATTAATATTTACACGCAACCGTGGTTCAACAAACATGGGAACTTGGAGCATTAGCGCACGAGCACATAAACTGCGAGGATTTTCATTGTTCGACCAGTCGCCTCGAATATTCTTCTAAGACATTTTGATACCATAGATATTATATTACTTTAAGTGGTACATCATAATTGATAAATGATATTTTAAATTGCTAGTGTATTCTCAATGTCTATAAGAAAAACCACAAAAAAAAATTGTTCTTTGTTTAGAATAAAATGAACAAATGTAATATATAGTGTAATATATGGCAAGTAACATTGTATTTTAATAAAAATATGTATATTGAACTGATTATGCTGATATATTGCTCAACTTGCTGAATTAATTCTTAGTCCCCCTAAAAAATTAGGTTTTAGTAGTTGTATAGTGTTCACTTTCAAAATAATCACATCGATTGTTCTTAGGATTGAACTACAATAGCTAAGTGGGTGCAAAGGTAAAAAAAATCAAAGATATATCGAGTAAGAAAATGATATGTACTTTATAGTGGACCTAATAAATTATAAGAAGTAAAATATTTTATTATAAATAGTTGATTCCGGCCGCATCCTCTTGAAAACACACACCACCCAGATATGAAGACGAAGCACGATGCGATGGCAGCGAAGTGCCGCTAAGAAAAAATACCTGGATTTTTGTCACTGCTTATGTTTATGAATGTGGTAATTATAAATTAAAATGTGTCATATGTATTAGATTATACACAAATATTCATCGACACCCAAGAAAACTGTAATATGAAATTGTATAATTAAAGGTATATGTTATTGATAATCACAATTGTTGAGTTTTTTTACAACATGTCGTCAGTAACAAGGTTCAAATCTTCACTATTTCCTTTTTCTAATCTAGATAACCACATGTCACTAGTGGAGAACAGGGGTTTAGTCCCGGTTGGGAAGGGCCTCTAGTCCCGGTTTTCCAACCGGGATAGCCCAATCGGGAGTAAATCCCCCCCCTCCTAGTCCCGGTCGGCCACAAACCGGGCCGAAAAGCCCATCAACATGGCCGCAGCGGAGAGCATGGGCCGTAGGACCTTTAGTCCCGGTTCATAACAACAATTGTTACAAAAGGACTCCACGTGCCATCGGTGCAGTGCGTGGCTGGAGGACACTTTTGTCCCGGTTGATGTTACAAATCGGGACAAAATATCCGGTGGGTGTTTGAGGTTTAGGGTTTTAGGATTTTGGGGTCTATGGTTTTAGGTTTTTCATTTGTGTTTTCCATTTTATTTTCGCTCATTTGAAACAAATTTTCATATACATTCCACACTACTACGTACATCTAAAGACGTTGATGCATACATTTAATATAATATCGCCTCCACATTGACCGCTCTCTCATATTATATATCTCAAAGTTGGACAAAAATGGATATATCTAACACTAAAATATGTCGAGATACATCCATTTTTGTCCAAATTTAACACAATGAATATGAGACGGAGGGAGTACTTTCTATTTCAAATATCGAGCACGAGTGAGTATCGTCATCCACACACAACGGCCTTCTAGCTTGAGGGTTCCACTCCGACGATGGCAGCCTCCACGGTGAAGCACCACCACAACAGGGCCAGCCGTACGTGCTTGAGCCTGATGAAGACCGGCCGGGGTGAACGCCGAGGGGACCGTGCAGGAGCTAGCAAATTCACGCGCATTAATAATTAGGCTGCATGCATGCGACCGTGCTGCTCATCCACCAGAATCGATTGCTAGCTAGCTTTCCTACTCCAGCTCACAAAAGGAAAAAAAATAACACTAGCTTTTTGCAGGGTGATACCCCCGCTATAAACAAAAAAGTGCTTTTATGGGTTGTACAAATAGTAAAAAAAAACTACAAATGTGTTTAGGTAGCCGATTATTACCAATTAATGACTCTCCCCACTGAGCAAAATAAACAACATGTATAACATTGTCTATAGTTCCACTATCACTAAAGGGATCCGCAGTAACAAAATAAAATAGCAATTGATAAAAAAGAATTAAGAAAAATATTTTGGAGATGGGAGGTACCGAACCACTTTCCTCCTACAATACAATGATAAATGTTGAAATACCCAAAGTGAATTGTGTAATGAGTACAGATTATTTGTTAAAGCTAACTACTTCAAATGTACTTCCTATCAAATTTCCCACTTTATAAGTAAATCAACGACCATCCAAACTGACGCATAACTCGACATAACAATGCATGCAGCCAAAACAAGAAACCACAATTCACACACCCAAGGCAAGATAAAAAGGTTCAAAGAATAGCTTCGCCAGCCCAACCGGGAAGAAGAAGCCACTTTCGACGAATGAGGGAATTCCACCATAGTGCTGGCACCGCAAGATCAAAAGGATCGGAGTTTTCACCCGGAGTATGCCATCCAAGCTCGCTCTGCCTGCATGCAAAGTTGCAAACGCGTCCTTCTGTGCCGCAACATGCATTCATAATCAAATGGAGTTTGGACGCTAGTGTGCTGTCTGTGAGTTGTGTAATTTCAAGTGTGTGTTGTTCTTGGTTCTGCTGATAACATAATGCTGACCTCACCATTTATGCAGCTTAGGATTTGGTCTTGGTTGTCTATCAAAATTATTATATTTTGTGATCGCTTATCATGTGTTCCGTTGAGAATTAAAACATTATTTGCTGGTTGAGATCAGTAGCTTGATTTGTACATGGATTTTCTTCTATTTTGTATCTCTTGCCCGCTGAAATTAATTGCCACAGATGCCGCAAAACTACCCCATTGTCCAGAATAAACTGGAATTTACTGGACTTCTGGTGTGATTTGTTTGCCCATAGAAACGCAGGGAATTCAACTAGTAGCACATAATCTAGCGGTTCCTTCGCTTTTTGTACACTTGACTTGTTACAACCAAGATCGTTTGGACACACTTCACATATGGTATGTTTCTTTGCCATGGATTTTTGAAGTTTGACCAAGTATTTCCTTGAGAAGACTGAGTAGGGGAAAACACTTCCAGATCTGAATCTCAAGTTTTCAATGGTAAGATTATAACCACTAATGTAAGTGGTATTTTATTGTGTTTGAGGGTTGTTAAGGTCGGATGCAAATGTTGTTGCAGGGACAACTCGTTTTTCTTATTTCTTTTTTTTGCATGGGTTGCAGGAACATCTCAACAAAAGGAGATTCTCACTCTTTATAGGTCAAAGTACAAATCCGGTTGCCGTTGTAGGGATAAATTACCTTTTCTACGTAACTTGAGTTTTTTTACTTGATTTACAAAAAAATATTATAGATTACGAAATCATTTTAGTGTTGTTATCATATTCCACGAGACTTCGGTTCACACATGTATCCTATCTCAAATGGCAAGACTTAAATTCTAGCGGCCAATATAGCACCGTACCTACCTATCTCATTATCTCATTACAATGTTTGATTTAATCGATCGGCTTTCATGCCCTAAAAAGTTGAACAATCAATTCAGTCTGTTGCCGAGATCACATGTAGTCCGATGGAATAGTTTATTTTATCAAAATGCATTCTTATAAAAGGGACTTACATAATGATTTTAACAAATATTCTAGCTTCTGCAGGTCATCAGGTAGATTTGGACCAAGTATTTTTTTTATTATCTGATAATTTCTAATTATGAGAATGAGATCGGTGCAGATCACATCTTGAGGACTACTTCCATATTAGTATTGTTTCATATTTTATAATGCATGTGAAGCAATATATGCAAAAAATATGTATACGTAAAAGATACCTTTTAAAAAATTTCGACAACTGCAATTAAGTTATTTATACAACCTCAATATTTTTCTAAACAAGCTTGCAACAAATCGATCATACGTGAACATGCTTTTCTTTAGTCAAACTCATGAGAACATGAAAACAATTGTAGTTGTCGAGACCAAAACCAGATAAAACACCACAAACTTATGCTCATTTAAAAACTTAACATTTGAGCAACCTTTGTGCATAAATGTGTCGCTCACAGCCACGTGCAAGTTAATTGTTTTCTTTCCTGTTGCGATGCATGGGCATCCTTTACTAGTAGTAAAAAGAAAAATAAACTATGACTTACCTTACCCCAAAAAGAACTTAAAAGATGGTCATTTTCGGTTTGGAAATCTTGGGCGCGCGACATGTACCGATCGACCCGCGCCTCGTGTACACCAGAGCAACTCATATGCGTGCTAGTCTCTTTTTTTTGCGGGGAAATTTGAGAGTTTTATTCCATAAAAGCATTGCTTGGATGATCAGCCAATAGACTGGTGATTAGGAATGAAGGTACAGTTTCAAGCCAACTATCAGTCACCATTAGCGTACTAGCACGCTTAGCACACAAATGGGCTGGTAAGTTTGCTAATCTACTAACATGAATTATATCAAAAGAAACAAAGGTAGATGCTAGCTCTCCAATATCTAACAGCATAGAAGTCACAATCGAACGTGAATTGTGAGGAGAATTCCGGAGATTTATCAACTCCAGACAATCAGAATCCATGATCACAAGTGAGAATCCTCGCAATTTTGCAAACACCACACCATCTCACAAAGCCTCCTCCTCGGCAATCATGGGTTCTGTAACGCCAAGATGTGCCTTGCACCAGGCTCTTAAGTAGGATTTGTTTGATCGTGCAATTCCTCCACCTCCGGCATTGCAAGCATCAAGGTTCAGGGCTCCATCAGTATTGATTTTCACATAACCCTCCTCTGGTGGCCTCCAACCATACCCTGGCAACACCACAGCAGTCGCATTTGGAATTTAAAGCACAACAAGATCTTCGTGAATCCGCTTCGTTGCCGTCCTCGGATCCCATGGTACCTTGTTGTGTGTCCATCTATTGCGATATTTCCAGATCGCCCACATAACCGCGATGATCCTTGATCCCTCCCCCACCGAGAAACGATCCTCACATAGAATATCACGTGTCCAGGTTCTAGGATGTAATCTTGGCAACCGAAACTCGAATAACATCTGCGCCTCCTCCCAGAAACGCTTTGCATGGGAACAATATATGAGGGCATGCATCAAATCCTCCTCCTCCGAGCGACATATTTTACATGCGCTAGCTTGTGTTATGTGATGATGCTGAAGAGTAGATTCGTCTGGAAATATACCCTTCACAGCTCGCCACCAAAATACACGTACCTTAGGCATTACTTTCAACTTCCAAAGTGTATTCCACATCTGCTTTTCTGACTCTGAAGAACTTGCCATCGCCCCTTCATCGGGGGAAGACCCCCTTTTCTGATTCATTAGAGCACGATAAGCCAACTTGACAGTGCAGATACCGGAGTTTTCATACACCCAAGCAAAAAAATCCTCGCCCCCATCTCTCTGTAGAGGGATGTTCAAGATAGCATCATCATCCGGCCGTGAGAATGAGGATCTGACCACCTCAGTACGCCACTTCCCAATGCTGGCATCAATAAGTTCATCCACTTTTTGCACCGTAACCCCTCTTGGCTTGAAAAGTGGTGAAAAATTACTCGCACCTAGGATCCACTTGTCTTCCCAGATCGATATGGTAGATCCATTATCCACACGTTTTATCAGACCGGCATTCAGAGCGTCACGGCCTGCAACAATGGCTCGCCACACCGCAGAACTCGCACGTGGCACAGTCGCCTGCATGAAATCCGTGTTAGGAAAATAACGGCCTTCCATAACCCGTGTGCAGAGCGAATCTGGAGACTCCAAAATCTCCAACCGTGCTTTCCCAGGAGAGCAATATTAAACATCTCCAGATCACGAAAACCAATTCCACTTTGGTCTTTCGTAAGTGCAAGTGATTTCCAGGACACCCAATGCAACGATCATTTATCCAAGGATCTACTCCACCAAAATTTGGCCATATCAGCCCTCAATTTTTTGCACACCGTTTTTGTAAAACAGAAACAACTCATAATGTATGTTGGTATCGCCTGTATCACAGATCTGAGAAGGATCTGCCTCCCTGCGCATGCAAGAGTTTTCTCCGACCAGCCGTTCATTTTACATGTTGGTCTATCCCCAATATAATCGAAGGTTCCACTTGTTAACTAACAAATCATTTTTAATTCTTATTATCCATTTTTAATAACAACTTGACCGACAATGTTAAACAGTTATTAGCAGGTAGAGGATTGTATATATATTCAGTTAGAAAGGATAGCTAACCAGATGGTTAGCATCCCATAGTTGGTTAGGGTACGGCTGTACATGTAAACCCTAGCCTCAAGGCTTCTATATATATGAGATCGGCACGGACCTATTGTCAATCGCCTCACCGCAATCCATCTCTCGCCTCTCTCCAATCTAGTTAAGTTTACATGGTATCTCAGCCTACACGGCAAATCGTCCCTCTGGGTTCACGATGAAAGAAATCAAGCACACATTGGACTCTATAAAATTGCAACTATATATAGTCACATATTCAACTAGAAGGGAGTGGAAACCAAAAGATAGTAGAAGGGTTAATTAGAACAAATGCTTTTTTCAATTTGTGGAATTGATAGTAGAACGGTTAATTTGGCAAAGGGGTACTCGATCCCATAACCTTATAGGTTTTACTGAGATGCCTTGTCGCCACTAATTAAGTTCCGTTAAATAAGTTATATTTGAAATACTTATAAACAGATTAGAGAATATTTAAGAGCCCTAGTTAAGATTTGAAGAATCCAATTCTGACTTATTTGTTTTTAAGCAGAATGAACAGTGGGATATACATGGTGCGATGCGTGATACAGGAGGATGCGGTACCTACAATGGCGGTGTTTCCTTCCTTTAGCACACATCTGACAAATGTATGAACGGACGCAGGAATATATTTCCAAATGTGCTAGCATGACAAGTTGTGGCCAATATATTTTTTCTGTTCATTTTCTGTTGTAAAACATGAAACGGGAAAGATTCTCACTTTCTTTGACGAATGTTACCATTTCTGGTCAATAATATGATTTAATGGCCCTGCAATTTTGCAGACTGAATACTCTTAAGTTATTGAAAAAATGATTGCAAAGTTATGTGCTTCATACATGTATAAATGCAGTTTTCTTGCAAACTAACTCATAGGAGTGACATATTCTCTAGACGTATCTGAATTATAACCAGATTCCTCATAAATGTAGGTAATTTAGCTCAGGGTGAGAGTACTCATTCCTTTGGGGTAGGAGGGCCAATGCCCCCCCCCCCCCCAAGACCCCGCACCCCCATGTTGCGGAAATGCGTTTAATCTGAAATAATTTATGTTTCTTATCCTACGCTTTTAAATAAAGAAAAAAGTGAAACATTTGTTATACCTCCATCGTTGCGACGCCAAGGACCCGACCGTTGCTTACGTGGCGTTCAACAAGGCATCCTGGACTCGCATGGGCTCGATGGCTAGAAGAGATAATGTGAATCATAGAAACACAGGTTAAACTATCACTACAGCGTCATAAATTAAAGAATATATTTTTTACTTCTCTCATTATTATAGTTAGATTTATATTTGCATGGTTAGATGAAAAAAATATTTCCATAAAAGAAAAGACCCCTGCATGGATCACTCGTATGTATCGTGCTTGTACGGGAATTCTATAACATAATTTTATGGCTAACTCCATGACAAATTGCAATGTTTTCTCGGCGTAAAAAAATGTTCAGGTTAACCACCATGTATGTTAGTTTGCAAACAAATGGTGCAATATTACATCTATTATCATACTGAGGTAGTACCTGCAAAAAATAAATTAAGTTCCTTTTGATGTAGCCAGACCGAGAAATTTTGTGGTACACTCACTTTGAAAGGTAACCTTTGTTGTTATAAGGTAGATCATGAAATCTAGACAGAAAATGTTCTTCCTCCGCCTCATGCTAACTGTCTAATTGTCTCAAAATTGGACAGTGGCGATTAATATGAGACAGAGTGAGTATTTTACTAGCTAATAAACATCAGCTTTAGGATGGAGAGGATGGAGAGTGACGGTGCATGTTGTACGAATCGAGGAGTCAGCTTACTTGATGCCTATTTTAGCGTGCAAAGACTAATTGTCTAGGCTCTAGCAGCTCTATGTGAAAAGTTAGCGGAGTTGAAGCCAGCTATTTTTTTTTCTGCTTGTTTTGACCCGAGCCCGGCCGCACAAGACTGGAGTACAAATGCAATCGTCATCAATGTACGGACGTCGACAGCTAGCGGAAAATAGTGGCACATCCTCTTCACTCTCTTTTAAAAAAATAACAAATTCCGTGCAAACACGTATTCTAGCTAGTACTTGGATTTGTAGTCAGGCCATAATGCAACGCTTGGAGTCCATCTTTGTTTATATAAACTTCAGGTGCAGGTTCACAACGAGTGGAGTGTTTGCGGTAATCCTGCTGGGAAGTCAAAGACCCCGGATGCTTTTGGCGCGCTCAGATCCCAAAAACAATAAACGGCCTACTCCGTAGATAGCTAGGGGAGATCCATCTAGATGTGGAATCGCCGCTCTCTAAGATTTGGTATGTTTGTCGGTCACAATGTTCGTCGACGACTCCCAAATGTCGCGATGGCGAAATGCCGTGTGGACCTTAACGTGGTGAGCGACGTGCCTTCCGAACAAGACATACCCCGTGCGCTACCGGCCGGGCAGCGGGTTTGTTGGTTTACGAGCGCGATGACGGTATATTTAATTTCTGCAACTAGCATGTATGTATATCTCTACTATATAATATAGCCTATGGCGACCATCGTACGTCGCCTGTCGTTTTTCACAAAACCCCCTGATAAATCCAAAACTGAACCTGCAGTCCACGTAAACTTTTATACTATAGAGTTTTCGTTTTCACTCCTATCTCCTTCCTCACACCACCGTGACTCCTATGAGAGGGGCTCAGTCCACATAAACTTTCGGCCTGTGATGTTTTTTTAGAATCGGCAAATTCCAAAAGGAAAAAAAGTTATTTGAGACGACCGCATCCCCCTTGGCTCCTTTGCGACGGCGGCGGCGGTCGCCCGCGCCTGGGACGCGGCGGCATGGCGCCTCAACCGCCCGCGGTCGCTGATGAAATTCAACAACTGCTACATCCTCTCGGAAGCGGAGGCCAGGGCGCGGAAGCCGCAGATCGTCACTGCCACCGACCATCTCCACCTCCACCTTCGGCCTGTGAGGTTTTTTTAGAATCGGCAATTTCCATAAGGAAAAAAGTTATTTGAGACCGACTAAATTTTCCTACATAATCAAATTAATAAAAAAAATCAAAATTAAAAAAAATGTTTTTTTTTTCACAAAAGATAATAAGAACGTCATATTTGGATTCCTCGTATTCTTCTGATTAATTTAGACATATCATTTGTCGAATTTGGAATTACGGATTTGTAGATATGATCTAATAGTTAATAGGATTGATAGTACTATACTTACAATAAAGAATAAGCTGTTCATTGGTAGAGTAGCGGGATGGACCAAGAAGTTAAGCATTCTCGGGTAGGAGGATGGGTGACCGAGCGGGAAGTGGACATATAAAATCGAAATAAAGCAAAAAAATGGAAATAATTCTACACCGTGATTAAAGGTTCCCCAAATTCAACTGTTTTGAAATTTTGAAAAAAAAAATTATACGAAAAAAATTTATTTCAAATTTTCAAAATTTCAAACTTATCGCTGGCGAACAAGCATGGTGTTCGCCAGCGGTAACTAGATAGTGCTGGCAAACAGGACGTGTTCGCCGGCGGTAACCTCTTACCACTGGCGCTGTACTGCTGGCGAACACCTGTTCGCCAGCGGTAGCTCGTGTTTTTTGGCTTTTCCTACTAGTGTAATGGCAAGAATGAATCTGATCTGCTAGTCATACTCCTGCCTAGGCCTATAGTACTCTGACTCGTAGTCGTCGTAGTCGCGTCCGTCGTCGTCACTATCGTCAGACGGTGCTCTGGACTCCCTCGGAGGATCACGACGCCAGGACTGGGCGTGAGGGTAACGCATGCGGGGGTTATCACTGGCGCTGATGTAGTTCATGACGCTCTGAAGAGTCCGTCCGCTGCCCCACCAGAGCTGACGACCGGCCTCGTTGAAGTTCGAAGGAGGCGGGTCGTTCTCCTCGTACCTGGCGAGCGCACTCTCACGCCGATTAATGAAGAAGGCGTCCCAAGTACGGCGGTAGTCAGGATTCCAACTGGGATTCCTCCGCTGCTCCGGCGTGAGCTCGTGGTAGTAGTGGTTCATGATGGCCGCCCGACGCGCCACACCTTGAGGAAGAGGAGGGACCGACACTCCTCCGGCGCTCAGCATCCAACCGACGGGAACGCTGTAGCCGGGAGGACATGGGTAGTTCGAGGAGGAAAGTGCCTCCGCCTGGAGGAAGGTTAGACTGGGTACGGTAGAAGCCATGAGAGAGTGGTGAGTTTTTATGTGTTTATGCCAATGGTGGCAATGCATACATATATATAGTGAGAAGAAACAAACCCTTTAGTCCCGGCCTGTTTTACCAACCGGGACGAAATGGTTCGGGTTTCGTTGGGGAACGGATCGTCCCTTTAGTCCCGGCCTGTTTTACCACCTGGGACTAAATGGTCAGGGTTTCATTGGGACCAATCAGAAAGAATCACATGGATCGTGTGTTTCATTCTAGCGCTTGTGAGTCGTTGGATCAGGGGTGTGTTTCTTTCGAGATGTTGTGAGCCGTTCGATCAGGGGTACGGTGTTTCTTTTGGAGCGGTTGTGAGTCGTTGGATCAAGGGTGTTTCTTAACCATTGGATCGAAACCCTAGCAGACCTCTTTGTGAGCGAGATGACTCTATATATAGCCCACCTTCATACATCAGTCAGTTCATCGAGAAAATACAAATCATCCGGATTCGCCAGCATACGTCCTACCGTGCATTTGGTATGCATATATGCACTCAGTAGCCACGATTGGGCTGTATGCTAGCGATACCGATTGTTTTGTTCTACATCCCTCTTTAAGGTTTCATACATCATTCAGTTCATCGACCGAATACAAATCATCCGGATTCGCCATCATACGTCCGACCATTCTTTTGATATGCATATATGCACTCAATAGCCACGGTCGGGGAGTATGATGGCGATACCGATTGTTTTGTTCCACATCCCCTCTTGAAGGTTTGACAAAAGGTTTTATACATCATTCAGTTCATCGACCGAATACAAATCACCCGGATTCGCCATCATACGTCCGACCGTTCTTTTGATATGCATATATGCACTCAATAGCCACGGTCGGGCGGTATGATGGCGATACCGATTGTTTTGTTCTACATCCCCCCTTGAAGGTTCATCGACCGAATACAAATCACTCGGATGCCTTGTATGCGACGAAACTATGTATATGCATGGATCAACTGGTCTGATGTGCACTTATTATAAATTTAACGTACCTTGTTCTGTATTTGAAACGTGTGGAGTTATTATTTAAAACATAAAGGATATAATGGAAAACAAAATAAAACAATAAAAAACATAAAGGAAATAATGGAAAACATAAAGGAAACACTAGAAAACAAAAAAGGTAACAACAGAGAACAACATAAAATATAAAGGAAAACAATAGAAAACATAAAGGAAATAGTGGAAAACAAAATAAAACAAGAGAAAACAAAAAGGAAACAAGAGAAAAAATAGAAAACATAAAGAAAAACAATAGAAAACATAAAGGAAACAATAGAAAACAAAATAAAACAAGAGAAAATAAAAAGAATACAAGAGAAAATAAAATAAAACAATAGAAAACATAAAGGAAAACAATAGAAAAAATAAATGAAACAATAGAAAAGAAAATAAAACAAGAGAAAACAAAAAAAACAAAAAAAACAATAAAAAACATAAAGGAAAACAATAAAAAATATAAAGGAAACAATAGAAAACAAAAGAAAACAAAAAATAATTAAAAATAGGGCATTCGTCCCAGTATTTGCAAACAACCGGGACGGATGCCCTCCCCCCGCCCCCAACGCGCGCGTTACACGTACCCCTTTGGAAAAAATAAGTGGGAGGCATCCGTCCCGGTTCGTAGCAACAAACGGGACGGAAGACCCTTTCGTCCCGGTGGTTCCTATGAACCGGGACGGATGCCTCACACTATATATATGATCGTCTCCCACCCCCAAAATCATAACAACCCGCGTGCAGGTTTGGATCGCGACGCCGCCAGGCTGCCCGCACGTCTCGCGCGCCCGCGTCGTCGTCACCCGTGGAGGAGCTCGCCGTCCGTCGTCGTTCGTCGTCGCACCGTCGCCCCTCGCTGTCGCAAGGCTGCCCGCACGTCCAACGCCGGCCCGCGCCCGCGTCGTGTCGCCCTGGACCCTCGCCGTCGCCCCGAGCTCTCTGTAGGTAAGAACATAGAACAATTTTTTATTTAGTGCTTTTGTTTTTACAATTTTGTTTAGTGTTAGAAATTTAATTAGAACTTTAGTGTTAGAATTTAGTGTTAGAATTTTAGTGTTAGAAAAATGTTAGTTAGAATTTTAGTTAGAATTTAGTTAGAAATGTTAGTGTTAGAAAAATTAGAAATTTTAGTGTTAGAAATTTTTACTAAGGAATTTTTAGTGTTAGAAATTTTTACTTAAGATTTTTTAGTGTTAGGAATTTTTAGTGTTAGAAATTTTAGTGTTAGGAATTTCACTTAAGAATTTTTTTACTGTTAGAAACGTTAGAATTTAGTGTTAGAAAAATTAGAAATTTTAGTGTTAGAGAATTTGGGTATTTGTACTTATGAAATTTTAGTGTTAGAAAAATTATAAATTTTAGTTTTGGAGAAATTTTAGTGTTAGAAATTTTTACTGAGGACTTTTTAGTGTTAGGAATTTTTACTTAGGAATTTATTAGTGTTAGGAATTTCACTTAAGAATTTTTAGAAAATTTCACTAAGTTAATGTTAGAAAATTTTCACAAAGTTAGAAAAATTTCACTAAGTTAGAAATTTTCACTAAGTTAGAAAAAATTCACTAAGTTAGAAAATTTCACTTAGTTAGTGTTAGAAAATTTCGACCCCCTTGCAAAACTCATCCGCCAAGACCTCGTCGCTTCTCGCCGGACGGCAAATGACCTGTCGGATAACCTCTCAATCCTCCGCCAAGACCTTCTCGCCACACGAATGCGGCGTTACCTCGGCGTTCGCAAGGTCTTCAAGCGCCTCGAAACGGGAGCTCGAAGGGAAAGGAGACGTCGCCTCCAAGGCCCCCGGCGCTAGGGTAGCCGGCGACCCCGCGCCCCCGGCGGCGCCGCCACATGCGTCGCCTCAGTGGGAGACCCTCTCATCGCATCACACAAGTCATATGTTGCAAAAAAAACTAATCAAATGCTAGTTTTCCCAAAGAGAATCGATCAGCTAACACAATGTATCTTGACGAATCAACATGCTTTGAATAATAATCATCAACATCATCATTCAAAGCTCACGTTCATTTCTTGGTCT
This sequence comes from Alopecurus myosuroides, assembly GCA_028641055.1. NCBI lineage: Eukaryota > Viridiplantae > Streptophyta > Magnoliopsida > Poales > Poaceae > Alopecurus > Alopecurus myosuroides. The sequence continues at coordinate 15,081,741 of CM054060.1, forward strand.
GACCTTTTGGGCAGCGAACGGAGACATGGTCGGGCACACAACACCAGTTCGTGAACATAGGGCCGCTCCTCGGCGTAGATGTCACAAGCGAGCACATTTCTGCCGGCCGTGAGTATGGGAAGCGCGAATACAAGAATGTTAGGTACCAGAGTTGTTGAAGATGGCCGAAATTCCAACGAGGGGACAGTGAGGAGTACTGGTTGGGTACGAGCTTGAGGACGTTAAGGCCAATATACACAGGTCAGGTAGGTAATTGGACGCAGACCTCTGGTTCACCGGTTGCTGGACGGGTCAACCGGGCCGGTGGGCTATGGCGGTTGGGGAGCATGCTAGGCGTCATCGGTCGAGGAAGATGATCCTCGATTGGCTGTGATTAGATAATTATTGCGGATTAATTTGGATTGTTAACAATAAAGATTAAAGGTCTAGATGGATAGTGTCACATCTTTTTGAACCACCTCGGTAGTTGGGAATGGCGCCAACACCTTCTTTTGGACAGATAGATGGCTGCCTGAAGGCAACGTACGGCATATGGCTCCGAATTTGTGGAAAAGAATCCCAAAGGGTGCGATAAGAGCACGCAAAGTCAGCAAAGGTGCCAGGGGGACTGGTTACTTGATGTTCCCCCAATTTGACAGAGGTAGAGCTGCGGGAGCTTCTCAGCCTGGCTGACCTTTTACCGGCGGTTGCCCTTCAAGAGGGGGTGGATGACGAGCTCCATTGGATCTGGGAGTCTGGCAAGCAATTCTCATCCCGTTCCGCATACCGTGCCATGTTCGCAGGGTCGGTAGGTCTGGCCGGAGCGGAACGGATTTGGTGTTCCCGTGCGTCCAACAAATGCAAATTCTTCTGTGGCTGGCGCTGAGGGTAAGGTGCTGGACAGCCGACAGACTAAGCCGTAGGGGGCTCCCCCACCCTGCAGCTAGCCCTTGTGCGATCAACAAGGAGAGGACATTGATCACTCGCTTCTTGGCTGTGTTATAGCTAGACAGGTCTGGACGTTGCTTCTGCACATATGGGGCCTGGACCTTTGGATCCCTAGCCAACAGGAAATATTAGCCCAATGGTTGCCTGCCAGAACTCTGGGCAGGGCGGCGCGCAAGGACTGTGGACGGCTATCATCTTAGTTTGCTGGTGTTTGTGGAGACATAGGAACAACGTTGTCTTTGAAGGTCACATGTCTTCCGTTGAGAGAGTGGTTAGCCTGATAGAAGAAGAGGCGACTATGTGGCATGTCGCATGGTTGTTTAGGGGTAGCCTAAGTTCAGTGGATAGGTGGACATGTCGCGTTGTATTGGCCACTTGGCCCCTCTTCTATGAATCCGATGCGTCTTTCCAAGACGCATCCTTAAAAAAAAGTTAAAGGTCTAATCTACCTGATGGGAATGACCGATATATCCTTTGGCACAAAACTGGCCCAATATAGTTAAAAGGCCGGATCTTCTTTATACTACACATTAAATGATGCACCGTAAAATTAACCATGTTTGTTGGCGACTCGTGGCATGTGGAGTGCACCATAAAATTACTCATGTTTACGTACTTGCGCTCTTGATGTTATTGGTTCGCCAAGAATTCATCTCGTACAAATTAAATCAATTATCGAATTACCGCTTCGTAGATAAACAAACATGCATCTCACCTGAGCTATGCCGGCAACGGATTACCTCTTCATTCCACTTGGATAGGAACATTTGGCGCTTGCTTACGGCGGAGACGGTCGACACGATAGAAATGTATACCCTCACACCTCCTGCATTACGACGTGCATACTTTTACAACGAGAAGGTAATTTAAATGAATATACCATGTAATTAATGTAACATAGTTCGATGTGGGCCGGGTGGGGGTGGGGGGATCGTTCCTCCTACCCCAAATCAATGACTACTCGGTCAATAACCAGCAGTGGAAGGTATTACTAGTCATGACCACAACCTCAATGAACTCGTCATCACGGATTTCCTTTATCTTCCTAATCTTTTCCTAGTCCCTTGTTTGTGCTTCAACAAATCTCCAATGATGTATTCTAACTTCTTCTTCTCCTCCTCGACACTACCCCTATCTTTCGAATCTATGGTTGAACCTTAGTCCAGTCAACGCTCTTCTGACATTGGATCTAAAACAAGTGATTGTTCGACCCGTAATCAATGAAACGACGTTAAAAAAATTAAATTCATTATATGAGATGCAAATACAGTTATATGCTTATTGTATTCAGCAAGATGTGCCAATGTTAGAACATGGGGTCACTCTCTCGATATGCTTTGAGATAGGGGTAGCACCCCATATATTTTACACTAAAACTTTATACGTGTTCATATTTGTTTTCTATTGACATGCACGATTATCTACACAATAATATCAATACTTATTATGTTTTTTGTTTTACATACTCAATGTTAATAATTGAGATCTACATTGTGATGTGATAGAAAAATGTATTTAACAAAGTTAGTTGCACATTTTATTTCTAATCGATTAACCTGGATCAAATTGAGAATTATAAATATATGTGTCACGAATAATTTTGATACAAATATATTCCTAATGTCTTGGTCCTGATTTTTTTTTTTTGCGTCCGATTAGATATAAGGAAATAGAAGATGCTAGAGTGGATAAGTTGTCCACATGTTCTTGCCGTTGGAACATTGGTTTGTTCTTTCAGATTTCTTGTGGTAGAATGTGTCTTACGTGTTCTAGTGGATGGAACTAATTAATAACGTGTATGTGCTATTTGACCAGAAAAAAATCATATGTATTACAATTAGCTGATATCGCTTCATCCGTCTCGCTATAGACGAGTTCATTGTCTACCGGTGCAACTGTGTAGATTAGTGAGACACATATCACTTCAACGCTAAGATGTGTTCATAATGCAGCCACACACAACGATCAGCGGATGCATGCATGTGTAATTGTGTATGTATCATCCACGCCCTACATACGTGCTAACGATATTTCCGTTGATCAACACATGCCTACTACGTGCGTATGTATATGAACAAGCTAGCTAGCTCCATTGCTTGGAAAAAGACTAGACAAAATGTCGGCCACCTTCTTCTCCTCCTCCACAGTTCCTTGGAAGGTACCGGCTGATCTATTTTGACGCGACAATTCATCACGACGGCTGATGACCATGACCCGAAGGGTTTGCATTCGGTTCGGCTCAAATTATAATAACCCCTAGCTTAGCAATGTTGCACATTTAAACCTGTTAGCCGATCCCATTGCTGCGGCGGGTGGCCTATTCAGAAAGATCGGTAGGTTTTCTCTTAGCGTTTTGGGTGGTGTCAACTTCGACGTCCGTGGAGGTGATTCTGTTTAACGATACCACACTCGTTGGCCCCTAACTCGCGAAAACGAAATATCACATTATATGATGGGTAATAGCTTCCCCCAAGGTAAAATAATCTTCGCTATTGGGATTTCTCTTGTTCGATCCATGCACCTGAATATTCGGCCAACACATCTAGATACCATAGATACTTGGCTATGTATAAAAATATCATAATACATTAAATCAGGTGGCACAAATAAATTTATCTAGGAATATGATTTTATAAACTTTCTAGTATTTATAGATTTATTATTCTTTAATGTCTCACATAGAACTCAAAATAAATTGGACATCCATTTAGCACAACAAGAGCATTGGTAATGAAGATGTACAAAAAATGACAAGTAACATTGTATGTACTAAAAACACGTGTATGTGAATAAAAATTATTAATCTAACTAATCTTTCTAATAGTGTAGCATAAACGACCTAGTTATTTCTCGGTTGACATTATTTTCTAAAGAAAAATTTCTAACATAGACACTTACATCTAAATTAGTTATTTATTAATTCTTTCATAAGCCAGCAATATATATAGACTGGAACTCTGTAATAAAGTTGTATCATTATGTAAATCACACATAACTTGTGACATAACAATGAGTTCAAACGAGTAAAAGAATTTAGTATAAAATTTTAGCTCAGCTGTGTTGTGAACATGGATTCTAGTTAGATAGGCCGAGTTCACTATTTTCTACCTGAGTGGGCGACGAGATCGTCCTTATCGCTTCCTCCTTGGAGGCCTAGCCTTTGGAGGCAATGACCTAGCCATGAGGACGGTTGAGTTGGGCAGAATTCGCCATCCTCAACCTTCCAGAAGTGCCCACTCCCTCGACGTGCCGCAAGAACTTATATTGCAACACACACGCACACGTACACACACACTTGCGCACGCACGCGCATACACACATCCACGTCATCGATTCCTCATCCCAATATGTTTGATCGATGGACACACTATCCACCGTGCAGCTATTGCGGTTATAGAGGCAATCTGATGCACCGGTCTCTCGTGTCTCACCACTTGCATGGTGCAATTTTTGTAAAACTACTTTACGTAGCCACATATGACCAACATTTTTTCATAAGTTTGGAATTACCATAATTTTCATGATATGCTACATCTACAAATGGGTGTCATTGTGGTACCCGAATTCTAAGCTTTTTTGATGGCTCTACTGGTTTTATTTCTCCAACTTCCCATTTAATCAAATAAAGTAACATTGGTCTAGCTCTTTTTTTTGGTTTTCAGGTTTCACCATCTAGATTAAACCAGTAGGTAAACTAAACAAAAAAACTGATTTTTTATTTCTTAAAAGATCTATTTGGTATAAGGCCAAATCTTCATACACGTTCCGAACAGTGCCTTCCCTATTCTAAAAGTACACTAAGTTACGCATACTTCGTTCTAGTATGTTCTCTATCATGCTTTGCATTGATTCAAATATAAAAGATATTTTTATGCTAATATATACGAAACTATTATGATATATGTAGTGGCATCAACTAAATTTTTGTATATGAGTTTCTAAATTTAAAAGTGTTTATTGGATTTTTTTCTTAATGTCCCAAAGTGATCACTATAGAAAAACGTACTGATATAGTGCAAAAAGTGCAGACGCAATGATAAATCATATAAGCAATGAAACGTATCTTACTATCTAGTGCATAACATGTGTCTTAACTAAAAATGGCTTATACAACTGGTCATGGTATGGAATAATTCTTCGTCGACCTATTGGTATCCCAGTTATCACCATTTCTACTTTTATCGGTTGATATACGGTTATTTGCATTAGGATAAAAAATAAAACTTATCGGTTGGCTAAGAAATACGAGACCAGGTTAAAGTAAAATTTGCATATTTGTATTAGAATAAGTTGGCTATAAAAGGTAAATTAATTTATTATAAATAGTTAAATACAATAAAATATGAAGATGTTACACATATAAAATAAGTAAGAAAAATATTATAAGTGTTAACTGAATTTGAGGAGAAACACATACTTGAAATTTTACTGAACTTAACAAGCAACAAATGGAGTAGAAAAAGTTGCAGTAGCATGCACAATTAGCAAGAAAATTTAAGAAGCAACATAACTTGAAGTACTGCTGAAATTTAAGAAAATTTATGCATGTTGGTGTACAAGTAAATTACAACTACTAAATCTGAAATTTTTAGCACAAGTTAATTATTGGTAACGAAATTGTCACAACACTTTTTGACAAAAAATTGTCAAGGAGTAGCTATTGTGCAACGTGGAGTATGATTCACAAATGTCAAGCATTTATTACCATTAGTCCACATTGAGATAGGTATCCAGCAAATCTCACTGGCAACGAAGTGATTGCTTTGTGTGCGATAGACAAATGCATTAAGAATAATACATAATGTAAGAAATAATTTCTATCGGTAGACAAAAACACCGATGTTTCCTCCTTTTGGGCAAGACCACGTCCCAACCCTTCGTGTTTCTATCACTCGACTATAGACGTAGAGGAGGAATGAACCCACTATCCGGTATATAAACTCTCTTTTGGAGGTGCATATAACAACTTGGCCAAGGAGAGCATTGAAAGAAAATATTAAAACTCTCTAAAGATATAAGTAAAGCATCGCACTGTGGCATGAACAAGATAATCATAATGCCATAGTTCACCGGGTCCTACAATATGTATCAAATACATAACGACTATTAGGAAAAATGGCATCAGTGGCGCACCATATTGGACTATCGGTGGCGCACCACGGGGCGCCACTGCTATCGTGCCACTGATACTCCACCAATCAGTGGCACATCAGTGTGGTGCGCGGGCGCATAAAGCAAGCGGCCATCTTCTCGGCAGAAATAAAAGAAAGCCAGCCATGTCCCAATTCTTAGGCTGGGAGTGAACCAAGCCTGAGAAGAAAACCAGCAACAGAAATCATCCAGTTTTCGTTCCCTCTTAACAAAATTTTCCTCCTCACCAGTTCGGCTCCAAATAGAAAGAATTCCTGCCGGTTTTCCTGGCATGAGGCTTGTGTTGGGCTGGGTGACCGGTCTTTTCAATGGAGACCGGTATTTCAGTTTTGGGCCTAGTTTTAAAAACCGAACCGGACCGGCGGTCCGACCAGAAAAACCGAGAACCGAAGCCGTGTTCGGTTTTTTAACAAGCATTGGTCTTTTAGTAAAAAACCAGAAAAATAAATTGAAAATTGTGCAAAAAAAAAAGGAATTGAACCCTTACGTTGACTCAAGGTCCACTACAAGCTCGGCAACCATCTATGCTAGCACCAATTTATGATAATTTTGTGCATTGCATCAAATATTATGTGTACTCATTTGTTCCGAGGTCAGAATTTTGAAAAATTAGCTTAAATATTCCGGTTTATTGTCGCAAATGAACCGATGAACCGACGGTCCGACCGATGAAAACTTGAACCGACACCCACGCCGGTTCGATTACCGGTTCGGTTTTTTAAACTATGATTTTGGGGATGGTTCAGGACCGTTTTTACGTGGCTTTTACATGCAAAACTGCCAGGTATACCTCACGAGAGAGATACTCGATCCGGTCGAAGACCCACAGTTGTTCTTTTTTCCCAGATTAGAAGCTTGCGCACGTGGGTACGTATGGGAGACGTGGCTGCATGCATGGGCTTTTCCGGCCGTTATGGCCACCTACGTATGCATGTACTCCATTACATGAATGTATCTAGCTTATAATTACGATGACGTCGTTCTATACATGCTTTCCATGACATTTAGATAGCAGCATATAGTAACACGCGACAAATTACTAGTAGTACTATCACGTCCTCGCCTGCAGACTCGGAAACATGTTTCTTGTTGCTTGTCCTCTACAAGTTCACAACAGGGCCTCTTTAACATAGTAGCATATTGCCGAGTTAAAATAGCTCTGTGGTAAGCACGTACATATATACTAACCATCAAATTCAAATCGACCAAAAAAATATCCCGCTCAAAATTTTGAGCCCGAAGAATGAGTTATGACCCACCTGTCGCACGGCGCACGCTCCATAGATACCAATCATGTCACGTACCTCTTCCGGGTTGCTCGATTCTATTCTGTGTGTCATTCTGTGCATCATCGATCGTTAATTTGTGTGGACAATAAGTGACGAGGAATCTCGGTGGAGAAGTCTCCCTCTTTCTCCTCGTCCGCTGTGAGATTGCAGTGAGGCCCCTTTCTTCCGGACGAATTTCTAGTTTTCCCAATTTAAGGGTGTTAGTAGAGATCCACAACCGTTTACATACAACGCCCATATACCATAATAGTATATTACGAGGACTAAGTAAAATTTTCTTGTCTAGGGAGAATGTACAAAAGAATTCTTGTCGTTAGCCCTCTAACGGGCACGGGCACATAAAATTTGGGGATCAGACACGGAAGCTATCACATCTCTGCACGAGGTCTATGTACCAGCGGCTCTTCCGCCAGGAATTCCGTCTCGGCGGTCCCCTCTCCATTTTTAGGCATGAATAGATGAAACTTACACATGCTTTAGGCCCCGTTTGTTAGCAGTGTGTTGGTGGGAATTAGTGGGGTTTATCCCCTAGGGGATTGGGTGAAACCCCTCCCCACACCCAATCCCCACCAAGCCCAATCCCCATCCCCAACCAGTTCACTGTTCACGTATGTGGAGAGACCAGGCACGTACCGCAGCGTGCCCATCAACCAACCAGTCTAGTAGGCAGACTTTTCAACCAGCTTGTCCATCAACTAACCAGGATATTTAGGGCTGTGGCATAAGACTAGTACACGGCACCACCCTACCTAGCAGTACTAAGAGATATATAGTGTACTGCAAGAGATAGATAGTTTTAGTACAGATGCTATAAAGTTCAAAACTTTGAAATGTGCAAAGAGACAATTCACGATTGGCGAACAGAAAACCGACGAAATACCTTGCTTTCAGTAGCAAAAGGATGGTGAAAACCTCAAGACTGTGAAGCCACAGTAACCAAATAAGTTAAGCTATCGCATTACAATAATCCAGACAATCTTATTATTACAATCATCCAAGTAACCAACTGTTCAATAAAGATAGTTTTTTTGTCGGCACGGAATAATATGTTTCTCGTGCTGTCACAGAAACAACATGCCGAAGAACATCCTTTAAACCCCAAATTTGAAAAGATCAAAGAAACCCTGTTGGCATGTTCTTCTTCTTGTCCAGCGATACCTGTATCTATAGTTTGATCAGAATTAAAAGTTTAGACATGATCCCCTATATAGCGGGGAAAAAAGAGCAACCGACATCCGACAATAAGCAAGTAATAAACCCATAGTTCACCATCCAACGATTGTACAGAAAGAAACCCGAGAAAATAATTGCTTCGAGTAACAGGAAGCTCTGACATAAAATTCTCATAACAAATCCTCCAAAGACTGTATTAATAACACATATCCTCCAATAACCAGAATGAAAATAGAAACTGTTTAACTTGCAGCTATGCTATTGCAATACCAAAATGAGAATTCATCAGATACTATTTTCCCAAACTAAAGAAGCCAACCCCATCCTAAAATCTTAGGACAAAAGAATCCAGGTACCAGATTCTGCCTAGATAACACCGCACTACCAATTCTGACGAGAAAGCAATTCTGACGACGACGCTGTGCGCCAGCTCCATTTGCTGACTGCGCCAGCTATTGGATAAGCTACCCAGTAGTATACAGGACAGAAGAAATGTACTGTATGGTAATACAGATAGCTACTGGATAAGCTACCCAAAACAAACAAACAAAAAATTCCATAGGAAATACAGTAAATGATACGGTCACTATCTCACAATCTTTACGAATACCTCACCAGTTGCACGAAAGAATTCACAGGGGCAAAGATGTAGGGAAAAGATGAAATAAGGAGAAGAAAAACAAGGTTATTTCAGATGGAATCACTTCTACATGACAGTCAGACAGCATCACAACACACAATAGACTAGGGATATCATGCAAACATTTTTCTGAAAATGCAGTGCTAATTACTCCAGCCACACATAGACTACTTCAGCATTACAAGTGTTCAGAGCTAGTGAAATTTGTCTTGGTGAAGAAAATTTTAAGATAAACGTATACAAGCAACGCCGGCTAGAAACCACCCACCGTGAAAGCAAATACTACCCAAAAGATTTCTTTCTGAATAATTGATAGAACCAATTATTCAGTAGCTGTATTGGTAGAACCCGAAACTGTAATCAGTAGCTGAACTAACATATATATTCGCTAGAGCCCCACTCACTGATTGATTGGTTACTTAGGAATGGTCTAAGGAATTTAATAAGTTTGCTACCCATTGTAGAAGTACAAGGTATGACTATGCCACAAAAACTGATGATGTGCATATGACAACAACCGAAAAGGGCTATCAAAACTAATTCAGCTCTATGCCTTCTAAGAACGCATCACCATGCAACCAAAGAGGAGCACATGAATTTGATACGCATTGTCCGGCGGGAAAACAAACAAAGCTACTGGACCATGGCGTTGATCACATCAACCAGCAAACCGATTCATCTTCCATGAATAAACTAGCAACTGCCCTAGCAGATATATGTCGCAACTGAAGATTGCTTGTTGTTCAAGCTCTCCTCTGAAGGAATTTGAGGACAAGAAAGCATTCAGACCAGTGTAACCACATAGAAAACTACTCATTGAAGGAATTTGAAAAAAAGAAAAATACTTTTTACTAAATCAGTTGCCAATCACCTAACAAATCAAAATCATTTTCCTACCGCTGACAAACCAGCGCTGAAACTACCATCAATAACCTAATCAGAAGTAACAGTTCCAGCCAACAATGATGGGCATAAATTAACAGAAGCCTGAATTTAGAGGCCTTTAGTCATAACTTCAATGCAATGTACCATCGATCTACTCAAGCAAGAAATCAGAGAACAACTGCTATAACTGAGAAGAAGCAGTGTTACTGCTGAGCTTAACAGCTCAGTTTACTTGTCAAGCCTGCAAAGTAAGCAGCATGCTAAACTACAAAGCCAGACTACTTGCTAGCATTGGCAAAAGTATTAAACATATTACTAGACAGTAGTACTTCTAATCAAGTTCCAAGATCGCAAACTAAAGTCAGAGGGAGGGTAAGACCAATGCAAACGACACGTGCAGGACAAGTTAGATAAAGCAGTGGCGGTATAAATACAGCGCCAAACTTTATTCGATTTGCAGGCTAATTCTTGGCATGCACTCAATCTCTCCCTACGTACAGTACCCAATTTAGGCCCCATTTTCTATGTCTCATTGATCTTCAAATATCTACTGTAGTTTATATCTTTTGCAGGTGACAGCAAATATTTCATAGCACTATCACGAACATGGAGTCGAGAAACCTGAGTCGTGTGAAAGATAACAAGACACTGCTGGGCACAACAACAGTTGCAAGATCACATGTTTACAATAGCAGTCAATGGCTGCCAATCCCTCTGCTATCTCTCTCTGCCCTAACAAATCATTATCCTAAATCAACGACCTGGGTTGCATTGAGGATTATCCAAATTGCATCTAGGAACTTCCATCATCAGGAAGTAAAGGCAAGCATTTATCAACATCTCACAGGACATACATCACAAGTTGGAAACAAACCAACACCCAATATCTCAGGGTGGATTGGGCGAGTTACCTGGAGAGGATGGGCCGGCGAGACAAGCAACGCCCTGACACGCGCCAGCACCGAATCTAGCCTGAGATACTGGTAGAAAGCCTTGGGATTACTCCTCCTTGGTATGTCTCTGCAGGATACGACAGAATCAAGAAGATGCGTGAGACGGAAGTGTCTGGAAATCTGTGAGCAAATAAATTAGATACGCAACGGATCAAAACGCCTAGGTTCGCCGAGGAGGGAGGGGACCCGCGCCCGTCGGAGAAAGCAGGCCAGCCGTCGTCCATGGCGGTGTGGGAGAGAACGAGGGCGTACCTAGGGAAGGGGAGAGAGAGAGAGAGAGAGAGAGAGGCGCATACCTGGGATGCAAGAACAGCGGCGTCGACGATGCGGCTCGGCCGGACCAAGACGGCGGCGAAGTCGACGACGATGCCAACGGCCGGGGATCGAAGATGCGGAGCCGGTGAGATTTGTTGTCTTCGCGTCGCCCCTCTCTCCGCCCCTTTGTCGCCGTCCCTTGCGCTTCGCCCCTCTCTCCGCCTCTCGACGCGTACGCCGGCGCCGCCTCCCACTTTCTTTCCGTCCGGTCAGGGGATAATACGCGAGGTAAGAGTCGTGTTTTGGATCGTAGAACAAAATGACAGGGTTCGGGGGGAAAGGTCGGGAAACGTGGGGATATTGCCGGGCCGAAACGCCCGAAACAAACGGCCTTTTTACAAAACGCGTGTATTCGGGAATGGGCCGGGATAAACCTTATCAATCCCTGGAAATACACCCGTAACAAACCGGCCCTTACGGGGGTTTCCCGCCCAAAGTTCCACTAGGCGTAGACTTTGTACGCGGACTCCGATCGAGGCCATTCCAGCGGTGTTGGAAAGCTCTCCCGAAGCTACGGCTTGTAGAAATCCATGCATACCGGGACTACATGCGGTTATTTGGTGCATCATCATGGGCACCCATGCATCCCTCGGATGGCATCCAAAGACGCATCATCCATTAGTATCCATGTTTCCTAGAGTGCATCTTAACATAGATCTCTATCTGTTGGAAAACGTGTGGCCCACCCAAAGTTCACCTCTACGCTGGTCAATGTTTCCCCTAATTAAGTGATGAGCCTTATGCCTTTAACCGAATTAGCCCAATATTATTATATATTGGTCGGATAGTCGATCCACGTATCGGAAGCTTTCCGCCGCCTCCACCTCCACCTCCGTCTCCTCCACAAAACGGTTCCCCCTTCTTCGGCCGGCCTCGCCGGCGTCAGGAGGAGTGGGGAACCAAATCTATGGGTGGAGTTTTTCGTTAAACTAGGGATTTCAATAATTTAGGGTTTTGGCATCCGCGCCAATGGAGATGGCATCGTCTACAATAAGTGATCTCCGGTCTCTCGTTCGACGACGAGATCTTTATCCGGACGTCTATGGTGGTGTTGGAAGATTAAATTTGTTTAGGTATGGTCTTTTAGATCTTGCTTCGCCAGATCAGTTTTGGATTTTTTCTCTTGGTTGCCGCGTCGAGGATTGTCCTCGCAATATTTGTCCCGGATGCTATGTCTTCGACAATGGTGATTCGTTCTCGGCTCCCAACAACGTTGACCAGGTTGTTCAGTTGTTTTTCCTACAATACTGGTGCTGGTACTCTTGCCGATGTTGGTTGACTACTTTAATGGCTACTTGCGTTCTCGTAGCCTTGACATTGCGGCTCAAAAAATTATGGGAGAACCTTCGGTGGTATTTACAGTTTTATGGTTAGCTATCTATGTCATTATTCTACGGCTCCCTTCAGAAAAGTACAAGATCATGTTCTGGAAGAGGAAAGAGTTTGAAAATCTCGAAGATTCGCTTGTCTCTTTTGGACTTGATTTTGTAAACGTCGTAGTAAGTTTATGTATCTCTACCATGTACTATTTGGTACGATAAATATATATGGTATTGATTGTAAAAAAAGTATATATTGGTCGGATTATTACAGCTGTGTAACAGAGGAAATTGTAGGTACAATTTGAAGATAGATGAATAAAGAGAAAATCGCGCTACACATCATGTCTAGTTTAAATACTTGTGTGTTCTTCGTTTCTATAATGCATTACACCACTTTGCTTATGCTATACACCCTCGAGAGTGGTCGGCCGACAGAGGTCGTACATCATGTTATCAGCATGTATCTCTATGTCGAGAAAATCCATGTCAATATTAGACATTTGATAATTTATACTGAACTCTTTTTCTTCATTCAACTTATTGTAGTGTCACAAATTATACTAATCAATAATACATTTTAATTACATAATTTTAGTTTCTTATTGAATGATTAATAAATAACTATTCTAGGTGAAAACCGTTTATGAGAATTTCTGTAGAGTAGAAAGCGATGAAGTTGAGAAAAACTAAAGCGCTTTACCTATAAATTATTAGTAAGGCTAGTTGGAATAAGCATTTTATTTTAGTACATACTAAGATACTTTGTATTTTGGTGTACCATTTTAATTACATATACTTTTGCTGCAGTAAACCCAATACCTTTTTTTTATCATGGTTTCTATTAAGCAAAAAAGAAATCCATAAATACTAGGAAGTTTATAAATTTATTTTCATTGATAAATTTGGTTGTGCCACCTGATTAGATGTGCTATGATATTTTATATCTATTTCTAAATGTTTTGGTCGAATATTCTAGTGCACGGATCAAACAAGTCAAATCCTAATTGAGGACATAAATGATTGGCTGCCGCACCCGTGGTAACTCCGCTTGATTTATTCGCTTGATGTTGCTTTGGCCTTTCCCAATGCATTGTTTCTTAACACGTTACCATAGGTGCATTAATAATTTAAGAGACTACTAGTACAATGCATTGTTTTTTAGAGATTGTCTCTAAATTTAATGATTTGGTGCTCATGCATGGATGTGATTGGGCTATTAACCATTTTTACCTATGATATGTTCTCAGAGCCAAACCAAAAAGCACTTGGAGAGAAAGTGAACAGACTACTCGCCGCCAAGTTCATTAGAGAAATAAAGATATCCACTTGGTTAGCAAACCAAGCGTTGGTCCCAAAGAAAAACACTGACATTCTTCGCGTGTGGATCGACTACACGTGTTGAACAAACACTGCGCCAAGGATAATTTTCCCCTCCCACGTATCGACAAGATCATAGACTCCACTGGAGACTGCCAGCGCCTCTCCTTCTTAGATGCCTACTCGGGATACAATCAGATCAGGATGAAGAAGGAAGACGAGGAAAAGACAGCGTTCATCACACCTCACGGTGTTTACTGCTACACGACAATGCCCTTCGGGCTAAAAAAAAACGCAGGCGCAAAATATCAGCGCTGCATGCAAAATTGCCTCGCCAAGCTCATTGGCAAGAACATACAGGTGTATGTTGACGACATCGTCATCAAGACTCGAGTGGAGGACACACTCCTCGAGGACATCAGAGAAACATTCGACGCTCTGAACGCATACAGGATCAAGCTCAACCTGACCAAGTGCGTCTTCGGAGTCCATGCAGGACAACTCCTCGGGTACCTGGTGTCCGCTCGAGGAATCGAAGCCAATCCAGAGAAAATCCAAGTGATCTTAACAATGAAAGAGCCAACCAATCTCCACGGTGTGCAGCAGCTCGAAGGACCACTAGCCGCCCTAAGCAGCTTCATTGCAAGATTAGGCGAGCAAGCACTGCCCTTCTACAAGCTGTTGAAGAAGACAGACAGACAAATTCGAGTGGACACCCGAAGCAAGAAAAGCATTCCTCGACTTGAACAAAGTACTGCAGAGCAAGCGCGTCCTGACAACGCCACAAGAAAAGGAGCCCTTATACCTCTATCTAGCCGCAACTAACCAAGTCATCAGCATGGTCATCGTGGCCGATCGGCCGGAAGAAGGAAAAACGTACGGAGTCCAAAGGACAATATATTACATCAGCGAGGTGAATTTATAATAAAAAGGGAAAGGAAGCAGGGAGTTATTTGAACTATTGATTTTATGTGAAAGGCAGCAGGGAATACGCCGACGGCATTTTCCATCAGGATGGTTGTGCGAGAGTGAAGGATGTTAAGCGTGCTGAGGGCTTCCAAATTAATCGGAGCGGTATTAATTATGAAGGATTGGTTGCTGATTAATTCGGGATTTCCGAATAACGTGTTGGAGGTCAAGCAAATGGGGGAGGCGTAGCTATATCCTTAGGATAGTCTGGCGGGCAGAACATTTAATCGGAGTCCTTCAATTGGGTAGCAGACCACCGGATGAATATGGGCTCTTAGATGTGACTAATTGAATTGGATCTAAGGGCCCTGGTCGTCCCGTGTACACTAACCTAGGTGGCTTTAGAAAAAATATAGTTTGCTCTTTTATTAATAGTGGAGACTAAGGAGGTCTAACCTCACACAAAGACAATTTGCACACTACATCAGAATAGTCCTATTGATGGGCCCAAAATGCCCCCTTGCAATGGAAATGTGCGACAACCAATGAGCACGCGCCCGCACTAGTAATCTGTTAATTCGTGCATGCACGTCCTTATTATGTTTTCACTTGTAGCTTTTTACCTAGATCCTTGCCCGTCACTAGTAGTTTTTCTCGTCACTTAAAGAACCAGCCATTCAAAGTCCTTAAAAACAAGTGGGTGGAGAGCTCCACCCCAAAGCTTTCTTCACCGTCCACCAAAGCAAATGAGACATGGGGCATTCAAAAATTAAGTGGGTCGCAGTCTCAATCTCGCCACAAAATTTACAGCCCAACCACCCTCCTCCCCCGGCCAGCCCTAGGAATTAAGCTCTTTTGTCACTTGAATGCACCCTCTAAAGCACATCCAAACGAAGATCTTAATTTTCAACGGAATATGTGCCTTCCACAATTCATTCAATTTGGTGTCCACCGCTCCGGGATCAAGCACCTCTCTATAAAACGATCTCGCCGATTATTTTTTGAAGGACTAAGGTTCCAGAAGCCAACATCCTCGTCAGCATTCAGCTGTATGTTACTTAAAAGAACATTAAGATCGTTCCATTCAGCTACCTCGTGACTGCCCAGTGATCTTCTAAAATCAAGGATTTTTTCTCTGTTACCAAGCACCTTTGTCGCCGAGGCATTCTGGTGATTGCAGATAGAGAAAAGTTTAGGGAACAACGAGCAGAGGGGGATATCACCGGCCCACACACCCTCCCAAACACCAGCCTTTTACCGTTACCAACTTTGTACGCCAAACTGCGACGCACCCAATGTTTAATGGCAATGCCTCCCTTTCCAAAATTGGGATCCACCCTCGCCTTAGACCTGAAGAAACCTCCATCTCACAGGTACTTGCTCCTAAGTATTTGACAATTCAAGTCCTTGTCTCCTCTTTCCAATTTAATTATCCATTTAGCGAGGTGGGGGATATTTCTTGCTCTAGTTTCAGCAAAACCCAAGCCCCCCATATATTAGGTCTACACATCTCGCTCCAACCCACCATTGATGTCTACTTTGACTAACATAACCTTCCCAGAAAAACTTTGCTCTGTGCATATCATTTTTGTGTTGAATCCCATTCGGGATCAGGTAAAACCCCATGACATCTTGAGGGATTGAGCGTAGGCACGAGTCGATAAGGATTTTCCTCCCCCTAGAAATTGGCTGCCAACAGCCCAATCTCTTAAGTATCTTAGAAGGCAGGAACTCAAAATCTGACAGAAGCAGCTTGCGACTCGAAACAGGAATCCCCAGATACTTCGTTGGAAGAGATCTGGGGATACAGTTGAAAAGATCGGCTACCCGAATCTGTTCATCTCTGTCTGCTCCAAAGACAAAAACTTCGCTTTTCTCATAATTGATTTTTAGGCCAGACATTGCCTCAAAACAATACAGCAAGAATTTCATCACCATAATGGAGTTATCATCCAGGTCGAGGTAAAGGAGTGTATCATCCGCATATTGGAGATGCGAGACCCCACCCTCCACTAAATAAGGGACCAAACCTTTCAGATGGCATTTTTGGTTGGCTATGAGAATGAGGGTACCCAGAGTGTCCGCTACGACATCGAAGAGCAATGGTGACAGAGGGTTTCCCTGACGGAGCCCCCTGAAAGTTCTAAAATAATTTCCGTTCTCACCATTTAAATTAACACAAACTTTTCCTGTTTGGACGGCCAACGCCATCCAATCAATCCATTTTTTTATTGAAACCCTTCTTTTCGAGGACCTTCGCAAGGAAACCCCATTATACTCTATCGTAGGATTTCTCAAATTCTAGTTTCAGGACCACCCCCCCTCAGATTTTTACGGTGGAGTTCATTCAACATTTCATGCAGGACTGAGACCCCCTCCAAGATGTGACGGCCTGGGACAAAAGCTGTTTGCGTTGGTAAAATAACTTTGTTCGTAATCACAGTCAGTTTGTCTGTAAGCACCTTTGTAATCAGTTTGAATATGACACTGAGCAAGCAAATGAGCCAATACTATTTGATGACCTTGGCATCTTTGAGTTTCATAACTAGGATGATGACCCCATAGTTCAGTCTGCCTAGATCCAGCGTGCTTTTGTGGGATCATCAAAAATCTCTTTAATTCCGTTCCTCATCTTCAGCCGGAACACTTTGTAAAACTGTACCGAAAAGCCATCTGGGCCTGGGGCCGTGTTTGATTTTAGGTTCTTGACTGCCCCTTACAATTTCCTCCTTCGAGAACGGGTTGACGAGATTGACACTATCCTCACAAGTAATCCTGCCCTCATGACACCAAATCAGCCCCCCCCCCCCCCCGCCAATTTGACTTTAGATCCCAAATCTTTGCCAAACAAGACCCGGTAGTGCTCCTCAATGTGAGGTCTAAGACGATATTTATCTTCAATCACATCGTCTCCATCTTCCAAGGAGAGGATTGTTGTTTTCCTTCTTCCAGTTGCAGCCAAATGGAAAAATGCCGTGTTATTGCCGCCCTTAAGCAGCCATTGTTCCCCTCCCCTACTTTGCTAGTACTTTTCCTCCTCAGCAAATAGACGTGATAAGTTCCCTTCCAGTTCATATCTCTCCTTCCAATCTGTCTCTTCCAGCAAGCCTACATCTCCCAACTCATCTAATTCCTTCGGTTTTAGAGTTAACTCATTTTTCCTACAAAAGGAAAAAAATCCTATCATTCTTCGCCCAACCTTTGAGGAATTATCGCAATTCGGTTTGTTGGGCCTCCCAAAACTCTAGAATTCTCACCCGTCTGCGAACCGGCCATTTTGTCTCAACCAAATTCTTGAAATCCGGCCTATGAAACAAACATATTCCACCCTGGATAATCTAGTACGAACTAGTTGTGCGACACCTAGATCCACCAGAAGTGGCAGTGATCCAAACCTGATCTGATTAGGGAAGAAACCCCCGCCAAAGGGTATAACGCCTCCCACTGCGGAGTGCTTCCTGAACGTCGGAGCTCCCTCAGGTGTAAGAGATTTATCATGACATTGAACTTGAACATCACAGACTTATGGAGGATCCCCCGGGATTTCTCATTGTCAAACCTGATGACATTGAAGTCTACACCGAGACACACTGGGATATTTATACGAAGCACTTTGTTGGTGATCTCCGCGAAGAATAAGTATTTCTTATCGGCCGCAATCGGCCCATAGATGTTTATAATTTCCCATCTAGCTTTAGTCCTCATATCCCTAATACTTGCACTGAGAAAAAAATCACCCTCATTAGAACCTTCCACTTCAAAGGTATCTTTTCCGACCGCTATCACCACCCCTCTTGAATGCGCCACGACAGCTTTCTCAATCCACTCAAACTGAAAACAACCCCCTACCGCCCTCATGTCTCTACGAGACCATTTAGTTTTAATAGTTTCTTGCAAACAGATGACTGTCACCTTCTTGTCTGGAACAAAGTCTCCAACCTGTTGCCTTCTCCCCAAACCACAGGCCCCTCATATTAGAAACAAGGATTGTCATTTTGTACGTTTCCTTCTACTCTTCGTCTTCATTTAACATGAAATAGTGATTTGTGAAGTTATAGCACACATACATTTCGGTCCGGAGATTTAATGGGACGATAGCGTTTCTGGTGTTGTCAGAAAGCTTTTGAAAAGATAGGCTTCGTCATACCAGTCACACGCTCTATAGTTACCAACTATTTGATGTGCCCCTCTTGGGCCGCGTGTCGCTATTCCGTGTGTCATTTTATGAATTAATGTGAGTTCATCTCGACCAGTTGTGATATGGAATATTCTACAAAGATATTTTGATATCCAAGAGATTTTTATGCCACTTTATATAGAAAATATTATAATATATTAAGTGGCAACATATTAAGGTTTTTCATACTATCTTTAATTTCCTATGGTTTCTTGGATTCAATTTGTTAATGACCTAAAATATTTACAATAGAAAAATATTCTTGGTAAAATGCAAAACTTGTATATCTAATGATAGATCGTATTACAGATGACGAATAATTTAGTATCCCGTACACATCATGTGTCTTAATAAAAAAATATCAAAATATAATGGGAATGGTATATTGCTCCTTCGACCTAGGAATTTATCAATTATCATTCTACCTGATTTACGAATGTCCACACCCGCGGTTCTTAGCATTGACCTGAAATAATTATTCATCAATTAATTGTGATAGATGCAACTATGGTGAAGCACAAGAGAGGAAGAGGAGGTTGTTATATACCCTCTGGCTGCGACGTGAATCACGTCGGTTGTTGTTCTCTCCCCAACAGTGAATAGTAAGCTTGCTGTTGCGCCATCCCTGATCTCACACTAGTTCCCGAGGAAGTAAATCTCTATCCACGGTGACAGCATTAAGCTTAGAATTCATGTATTACTACACATATATATGGTAAAATGTTAGAAACTAGCTAGACAAACAAGTAACTATGGTCGAGCGAGAGGAACCGGTGAGCTTAGTCTACCTCTGGTGCGGCGTGGCCTTGTTGTTATTCCTACTCTGGTTCCGCAAAATCTCAAAAAAAAAACTCTGGTTCCGCACTTCTTTCTGAGAAAAAAAGTGTCATCTAGTCTAAATCGGCACTACACACGGTGAACTGCAACTTCATATGCATGTTTTAATTCTTCGGCCGATAAAAAGCTCATTTCCCTTTTCTTTCTCTCTTATCACCCCCCGCTTGAGAGCCGCTCGTGTGCTTCAAGGCCAAACCAAAGTCTTCCCCGGCGGCGCTGCGGCTCGAAGATGGTGGAATCGAGGTGCCGGACACTGTAGTTTGTATAGTAGGTTCTAGTTTAGGTTTGACTTGTTGTTGTGGAGCAGATCGTCGGATCCCATCGGCTGGATCTGGCGTGCCCTCTGCTTGATCTGCTCGGTTGCTTGGCTCCGATGGGATTTTCGGAAGCCGGACGAGCTTAGGCGAGGCATCTCCTGGATAAAGACGTCTTCTTCAACGTAAGCTTCCATGATTGGAGCCGCGTAGGAGGAGCTCTGCCAACGGCAAGTCTTTCAATGACAAGCCCGACCGTGTGTATCGACGAGAGGAAGAAGGAGACCAAGCCTCGGGGTGGGTGCTGGCACGTGTCTCTTCAAGCTTCAGGCACGGATGCTTCCAAGCGACAACGAGATGCGCCGCCGCTATCCATGGCAAAGGGGGTCGCTCCGCAGCTCGGAACTCGTTGCTCCGGGTGTTCTTTCTCCTCCAGGCGTGAGGATCTCAAGGTGTTGCAGCATGGCATACTACGGTGGCACTCTAGCAAGTGGTTGGTCCCTGGTGGCGTGCTTGACGGCCATGGTTGCGAGGTCCTTCTTCGACGGCGACAGTTAGGGACTCGATGGCGTTTCTGGTGTTGGTCAAAGGTCCTTTGTGCTTGATTTGAGGACTTTTTTGAATTTCTTTTTACTTTATGGTCCTCCTTGCTATCTGTAACTGCCGCTACAAATGAAGCTTCGGGGCTCTTCGGCCCATCCCTTGTTCAAAAAAAAATCTTCGGCCCATAGCCTATAGCCGAGGAACCCAGATTTATTAAAGATTTACGTGATTTAGTGCGAGGGAAAATAGTAAACAAAGGGGTGGACGAACAACGAATAGTCCTAATTTTCGCGTCCGCAATTTACTTTTGATGGGATTTTGTTTTTGGAAAACGTGTTAAGAAAATAGCGTTGCATACTTGAATGGCAAACAAAACATTGGGCCACGTAAAGAAACGAATTTGTGGAGCAGCCCAACTTCCCTCATCGTCGAAAACAAGCCCATCGGCATGAAACCTGTACAAGAATCATGGATCCCTAGTTCTAAAAAGAAAAAAGAATTACCGATCCCGTACAAAGAACCTCCTGTCGCAGTTTCCCAGACGCCGTACGCGACTCCATCGTCATGGACTCTGGAGTCAAGCGCCGCCATGTTGATGACCGGCTGAGCGACCTGCCGGACTGCCTCCTGCACGGCATACTCTCCGGCATAGGGTCCCGGCAGGCCGTGCAGATGAGCTTACTGTCACGGCGATGGCGGGACCTCTGCCGCACATTGCCCTGCGCCAATATCGACCAGCAGGAGTTCGCCGGCGGCACGTGGGCGCGTTTCGAGGAGTTTGTCGACCACATGCTCACGTCGATCACACAGGACACACGTCTGGATACTTTCCGCCTGCACTTGGTCAAAATCAGTTTCGCCGCCGCGGCCTCCAGCTCAACCCCACGGTCGTCGACATCCGTGCCACCTCAGATCACAGCCATGTCGTCTGGCGTCCATACATGTCGGTCTCGGGCTCGTCTGTCTTCCGTGGCACCCTATACGCCGGTTCCGTCTTTTTCTACACCGGGGCTAGGGTATCTCCGGAGAGGGGATCCTGAGCGTCGGGATCCCACCTAAACAATTGTTTTTCCATGCCATGTGTGTTAGAGTGTATCATGGGTGTTGGGTGCCAAAGATATCATCACTCTCTGTGTTGGGGCCTCACCGACGTCGGATTCTCTCTCGCAGGTTCCAGGACTGCTCACACCCCGAAACTCCCGGATCTGACGTAACGGGGGGAATCTTGCAAGGAGGTGGGCCCTACCATTGTCAAGGGTGTTCCTTGGGCCTAACATGACACAACCAAGCAACTAGTTCCACTTTGCTACCCACTTCCGGCTCACGCAGAGGGGGCTGGACGCCGGTTCCGTTTTTTTCTACACCAGGGCTAGGGTATCTCTGGAGAGGGGATCCGGAGCGTCGGGATCCCACCTAAACAATTGTTTTGCCATGCCATGTGTCAAGGGTGTTTCTTGGGACTAACATTACACTTGAACACGCACAACTACGATTATTTTTGAATTTTACGACTAGATTGAAATTCCAAGGAAGCGGGATACACGACAGTGGATCTAAACATTCTAGGATACATGGACAAACCATTTGTCCCAGCCATCTTGTGGCTCAAGTCTAGTCATACTCCTGCCTAGGCGTATAATACATGTACTCGTAGTCGTCGAAGTCGCCGCCGCTGTCGTCGCTGTCGTCAGATGGGGGCTGAAATGTCGATGGGGGAGCACGCCTGGACTGCGGGTAGCGCAGGAGGGGGTTATCGCCGTTCCTTATGTAGTTCATGACGCCCTGGAGAGTCCGGCCGCGCCACCATTGCCGACGACCAGCCTCGTTGAAGTTCGAAGGAGGCGGGCCGTCCTCCTCGTACCTGGCGAGTGCCCTCTCACGTCGATTGAAGAAGAAGGCGTCCCAACTTGCGCGGTAGTTGGGATCCCATTGGGGATACGTCCGCTGCTCCGGTGTCAGCTCGAAGAAATGGAAGAGTGCTGGGTTGTAGATATGTGCTAACTAAGCTAGATGCATGTGTGTTTATATAGTGATAAATGGAGGGAAGAAGCACACAGATCGTGTGTTTTCTTCGAGCTCTTTCGAGCCGTTGGATCTTTCAAGTGATTGTGAGCCGGTGGATCAAAGATAGGCACACGGATTATGTGCTTGTTGAACTTCTTTGCCGAGTGTCATATCACGGGACACTCGGCAAACCTATAAACTGCGCGGGAGGAGTTGGCGCGAAGGGAAAATCTTTCGAGGGAACATTTTTATGCCGAGTACTCTTCTAGACACTCGGCAAAGATTCGAAATATTACGCGGGGAGCGTTGGCGTGAAGGGGGGAAATTTTCACCGCAGAGTTTGCCGAGTGGTGCACCATGACACTCGGCAAACACACTATGTACGCCGAGTGCCCGTTACGAAGACACTCGGCAAACCGACGCCACCGTTCCGTCACGGTCGAAACGCACGGCGCGCCACGTGGCTCCCTCGTATGCCGAGTGCTGTATTTTTGCCGAGCGTTTTATGTTGGTTTGCCGTAGTCGATTTATACGCCGAGTGTGCCCTGCAGAGGACACTCGGCACAAACGTGCTATGTCGAATGTTTGAAGTATGCCGAGTGTCCTATACAGGGCACACTCGGCATACAAGGTGTTTGCCGAGTGTTTTGTTGTGCCGAGTGTTTTTTGGGATGGTGTCGGCGTACACAGTAGTACGCCGAGTGTCCCGTTCTTTGGCACTCGGCAAAGACCATAAAACTCGGCGATAATCGATTTTTCAGTAGTGAGTGGCACTCTAGCAAGTGGTTCTTCCCTGGTGGCGTGCTTGACGGCCATGGTTGCGAGGTCCTTCTTCGACGGCGACAGTTAGGAAGTCGATGGCGTTTCTGGTGTTGGTCAAAGGTCCTTTGTGCTTGATTTGAGGACTTGTTTTTAATTTTTTACTTTATGGTCCTCCTTGTTATCTATAACTGCCGCTGCTAATGAAGCTTCGGGGCTCTTCGGCCCCATCCCTTGTTCAAAAGAAAAATTTCTTCGGCCCATAGCCTATAGCCGAGGAACCCAGATTTATTAAAGATTTACGTGATTTAGTGCGAGGGAAAATGGTAAACAAAGGGGTGGACGAACAACGAATAGTCCTAATTTTCGCGTCCACAATTTACTTTTGATGGGATTTTGTTTTTGGAAAATATGTTAAGAAAATAGCTTTGCGTACTTGCATGGCAAACAAAACATTGGGCCACGTAAAGAAACGAATTTGTGGTGCAGCCCAACTTCCCTCATCGTCGAAAACAAGCCCATCGGCATGAAACTTGTACAAGAATCATGGATCCAAAGTAGTTCTAAAAAGAAAAAAGAATTACCGATCCCTACAAAGAACCTTGTCGCAGTCTTTCCCAGACGCCGTACGCGACTCCATCGTCATGGACTCTGGAGTCAAGCGCCGCCATGTTGATGACCGGCTGAGCGACCTGCCGGACTGCCTCCTGCACGGCATACTCTCCGGCATAGGGTCCCGGCAGGCCGTGCAGACGAGCTTTCTATCGCGGCGATGGCGGGACCTCTGGCGCACATTGCCCTGCGCCAACATCGACCAGCAGGAGTTCGCCGGCGGCACGTGGGCGCGTTTCGAGGAGTTTGTCGACCACATGCTCACGTCGATCACACAGGACACACGTCTGGATACTTTCCGCCTGCACTTGGTCAAAATCAGTTTCGCCGCCTCCGACTCGATGATCCGCCGCGGCCTCCAGCACAACCCCACGGTCGTCGACATCCGTGCCACCTCAGATCACAGCCATGTCGTCTGGCGTCCATACATGTCGGTCTCGGGCTCGTCGTCGGTCTCGCGTGGCACCGTATTCACCAGCCGCTTGACGATACTGCACCTCGTTCGAGTTAGGATAATGGACGGCTTCGCTGATAACCTAGGAGAGTACTGTCCGGCTCTCGAGAAGCTCCACATGGAGAGGTGTGATATGTACATCAATGTCGTCGCCTCGCCAACGCTAAGCAGCCTCGTCATCATTAGCCCAAGCTACTACGGCACCGGTGCAGGACCCCTCAGGGTCACAGCTCCACGCCTCACCTCCATGGGCATCGAGATCCCATATAACCGCTGGCGGAATTATTACCATGTTGAAGACGGAGCATCCGACCAAGAGCCTTTGGCATTGCTCGCTGATGTGTCGATCCGGCTCACTGGCCTACACAAACAACATCCGCACCGGCCGATGTTGCAAGCGTTGAAGGTTGAGTTCTTGAAATCCGTGTGTAGCTTCATAGCCTTCCTCCCAAACGTTGCAAACCTACATCTCTCGGGCTTCATCGTCGAGGTACCTGTCCCAACCAACTTTTTTGTCATCTGAGAATTTTTTATATATCTAATTATTCTTCCGAGCCATTTTGATCAGCCGTCGCTAGAGGAAGAATCTTTTGAATTCCCCATGCTGCATAATTTGAAGAGCTTGGTCCTAGAGGAATGTGGCGTCGTTGGAACCAAGTTCCAGATCCTCACAAGCATCATTCCGAACACACCTACCTTGGAGAAGCTTGGACTGCGCCAGTGCGTTGTACGTTCGTTGTTATTATCATTGCACTTCCCTTTGTCCTTTAATATATGTTGTACGTACACTAAGATTAGTACACGAACTACAGTTTTTACCTGCCCCTAGCAACAAAGGGATTGAGATGGCCCAAGAAGCTTCAACAAACCGACCAGCTGCTTCATGGTGCAAGAAGCTAAAATTTATAGAAATCGAGATTCGGGCGGAAGATGAGCCTCACATGCTCAAGGTTTTATCAGAAATCTCGTGGTGGCATGGAGTCAAGATATCGTGGAAATTTCTGCATAACATATAGGGTGAATGCACACAAAAAACAGGGGAGCTATGAGCACTTTTAGCCTATAAATGGATAACTTCAGAGACATGAGCATGAGCATGAATTATGCGTTATCATTTTCCAATTAGTCATGGTATTCACAATATTTCACTAGTAGGAAAAGGGCTACCAGTGAAGAACAAATTTCAGCTACCGCTGGCGAACATGTGTTCGCCAGCGCTACCACGCCAGTGGTAGCAGGTTACCGCTGGCGAACATCACTTCGCCAGCGGTAGTGCATGTTACCGCTGGCGAACAAAGCCTTGTTCGCCAGCGCTATGTTCGCCAGCGGTAGCTCCTCTGTTCGCCAGCGGTATTGGTTCACCAGCGGTAGTCATCCTGTTCGCCAGTGGTACTGTTCGCCAGCGGTAGGTACTTTGTTCGCCAGTGGTAAGTTTCACAGGTTTGTATTTTTTCTTTTTTTTTGTATAACAGTTTGTATATTCTGATTCTGTATATTCCCAGGTCCAAATACATTCAAATTCTATAATTTATAAACTTCACACATATAAATCACTGATAGCACATCGATAAATCATAGATACATATGCATCCATCCATAACGAATTTAACACATCGATAACGAAATTAACACATCTATACATATGCATCCATATCCAATTCTCATAAGTACGAATACAACACATTGATCTCAATAACACGTTTATGTCGGAAGATTTCGAACCCAAAATATAGCCATCTAATTAGTTCAACGATTACAAAGGTATGACTACTACATCTATGCAACGTACGCGCGATATAGAGATCAATCGCAAAGAAGACTAGATATACGGCCCGCCTCCGCTTT
This sequence comes from Alopecurus myosuroides, assembly GCA_028641055.1. Lineage (NCBI taxonomy): Eukaryota > Viridiplantae > Streptophyta > Magnoliopsida > Poales > Poaceae > Alopecurus > Alopecurus myosuroides. Next base: position 15,108,107 of record CM054060.1, read on the forward strand.
AGCTTCCGCCTCCGCTTGCGATCTTTCGCTAGGGCCAGCGCGCCGTCCACTTCTTCATCTCTCTGTAGACCAAGATAAAAGCATTAGACCGGCAAAGGAAATCACAAGTTCTTATTAGGAGCAATTCGTAACGAATCGAATACATACCGTCGATCATTTCTTCCTCGATGTTGTGATCTTCTGTTTCTTCTCCGGCGGGAACGGAAGAGCACCTTCTAACGAGTTGAATGGTCTCTCGTCAGTCTGCTCTAGCACACATTGTCGCAACTCATTGTTAGATGGTGGGGTGTTCCAGTGGAAGGTAGATCCTGAAGTTACTACATCCTTATAGATGATTGTGCAGATCTTGCGCTGGATGCGACCAAAGTTTTGTCTGTACTCAGCATCAGACCATTCCACGATGCTGCGAGACCATTTGTCCACAGCAGACATGTATTGCAGACTATGTTGGTCCTTCACGATCTCCGTCATGTGTTGGATGAGGTACCATGCCTCCATTTGGCCGCCTGGCGCCTGCTTGGGGCAGGGAAACTCTGTTCTGTGTCTGAACACATATTTGCCTTGAATTTGTTTCTTCCTGTCGCAGAATCCTTCCCCCCTGATGTAGCCATCCATAGCATCATTGAGAACAGACTTGATGAGGGTGTAGTTCTTCTCCTTCATCGTACTCCCGGAGTCGAGATATACTGCGTGCGCGTCTCTCGGGTAGAGCATGATGAGGGTGCCGTATTTGTTTCTGCGCAAAACAGGAGAGTCCATATGGTTAGTGAGCAACACTTGTTCACTAACTATATATGCGCAAACTTATGTAAATATGGGAAATATAACTTACTCAGGAAAGTAGGGCACGAGGGTGATCCTCTTGTTCATATGGTTAGTGAGCAACACTTGTTCGAGGTACTTTGTCGCTTTTGCCCTACCCCTGGGGTTGTTCAAGTACATGTCGTGCATGTAGCGGGGGTCTGCTAGCCCGATGTTTCTGACATTCTCTACGGATAGCTGATGCGCCAAGCTGAGCGTAAACAGACGGACGATTGACGAGTGGAGTGATTTCATGTGGAACATCCGGAAAATGTCGTCAAATCTAATGATGATCTTGTTTGCGTTGCCTTCAGTGACAAATCCCGCCGTAGATGGCACCTTTGCGACCAAAACCGGCAGCGTTGGATTTTTCTCTTTGAGAAGCATCTCCTCCATATATAGTACACCGTCATGGACGCTACGCATATCACCTGTTAGCAAGGCGACCAACCTCGGCGGAAGCATCGGTTTCCCCAACTCATGGATCTGATGCCAGTCGGTTATGGGTATCCTGTCCAATACACGTCCTGTTTGCGGCTTAGACTTGGTCCCCTCCACCGGTTGGCTCATCGATGCAACGGCAGAACTCTTCTTAGTTCTTTTCCGTGCATCTTGATCTTAGGCTGAGTCTTATGAAATACATCCGCTACCGCCTCTTTGAGGGCATCCTGGCTGATGACTTCTTGCTCGGGGACTGCCGGCTCTTGAGAAGAGAAAAGACGCTTTGTGCATCGATATTTATCCGCTTCCTCCGCTGGCAAGAGAAGTTGATCAAGATCATCCAGGCCGGGCGCCCCCTCGTAAGGATCGTCGACGAGGTAGTCATTCGGGTTCTCATCTTCAGCATCGTCGCCGTCGTGCTGCACGGACTTTGCAGGTGAGAAATCCTTGTGTTGGCTCGGGTGCCCCGACCCCTGGACCGGTGTTGGAGTGTTGGCAGGAGTACTTTCCAAACGAATTAGTGATTTCGGCCAGGTCAATGGCCAAACCAAGCATTGCTCCAGGTTCAAAACTCGCTGTCGGCTGCGGGTGGTTGGTTCGGAGGATCGAGAGCACCGCAACCAGGGAGCACCCGACTTAATGTCACTCTGAACACGTCCTCGGGCATACGAACGCCGTGGGATACGCGGTTCAGAGGTGTGATGATTTTTCCTTTGGCGACGTCCTTTAACTCGCCGTTCACATTAAGGAGCAATGTGCATCCCGTCTCGTCGGCCTGCGAAACGTCGCGCGATCGTTGTTAGAGACTGATGTCGTCACGAATCAAGTCATAATATATAATTAAGCAGTGCACGTTGAATTACCGTGAGGGCATTGAGCTCGGACAAGGGGGATGGACCGCTAAGTGTCGGCGGCGGCGTTGAAGAGATGTGGCGGGGCGGCGACGGATCTTTGCGACCTTCCGGCTGAGGGTTGGGGGCCGGCTCGTTCCGCGCAGCAGACTCCACGATGGGGGCCGCGTTCTGCGGCGCCACGACGGGGGCCACGTTCTGCGGCGCCACGACGGGGGCCACGTTCTGCGGCGCTGGCTGCACCATTTGGGCTATGTTTATCTGCGGGAGCGGCCCTTGTCCTCCACCTAGCATCCACGGCGCTAAGGACTGAGCGACGGTCGAACAGATGGTAGGGAGGAGCTCATTGAGCCTCTCGTTCACAAGCTCGTCGACCGTCTTCTCCGGGCCCTTGTTCCGCTCCTTACGCTTTTCCTTGGTGTCGGGGTAGTAGTGCGCATGCCGATGACCCTTTCCGAGGCCATGCACATGGCCACGATTCGGCTTCTTGTCAAGGGGCACTCCCTTCATCGCGTTAAGCGCCCTAATGAAAGGGGTGTCATACGGGTCCTTGTTCGTCGTCGCCGAGGACCCCCCGTCAGATTGAGATAGGCGTTCTTTTTCTTCTTCCTCGAGATACTAATTCTCAAGCAGCTTGACCTTCTCGTTCAACACAACATCGCCGGGCTTTTTGGGATCTTCCCTATAATGGGCCCTGACAAAATTTCTCACCTGTGGGTCGGTGATCTTGTCAAACGGGTTCGGCCCTTCTCTCTTCGAATCCTCCTTTTCCCATACTTTCTGCTTCCCAAGGTAACCCCGGCTTCCGAGATTGTGAGGGCCAATGTTCTTTTTTCGCTGTTCTTTCCCCCATTTACTCAGTGCCACCCTTTCCGGTTTGAGTTCGTCGATCTTGAATTGGGCCAAGTCTTCCTCGGAAATGGAGGGCCACATCTTATGGATCTCATCAAAATCCTTACCCTTCGCAAGCATCTCCCGCAAACTGGATCTCCAAGTCGTAAACGCCTTGGCGAACTTTCCCAGTGCTAAGGAGTTTACCAGATTCTTCTTCAGGTCCTGGTTGTCGTAAGGATCCGGGAATTTGTACCTTGTGTGCAGCTTCTCAATCAGCAGGACGGCATTAGCCTTGTTTTCTTTAGCTCTGAGGTGCTCCATATTAACGTTGCCGAAGTCTCGAGCTATGCAGCCTATCTGGTTTCCATAGCCCTTGGCATAACTCTCCGGCTCGAGGGGAGCACCGCTCTTGGGGCACACTTCCGTGAACTCTTCCCGCATGGTGGCGAGCAAGTTGTGCCGCCTCTCTTTGCGCTTAGCCGCCGCCTCGCTACCGGAGGCGGTATCCCCGGTGCCACTACCGGTTTGATCACCTTCTGCGCCCGATGTATCGTTGTGTGGCTCTAGCTCCTGGCGAACGGTTTCGTCCATCTCGTCGTCTGCATCGTCGCCCTCCATCTCTAGATCCGGGTGTGGATCTACGGGTCCGCCTCCCGCGCTTAGCATGGAAAGCCACGCATCGTCGTTGTCTCCGCCGTGTCCGAGACCAGAACCACCCGCCTCGTCGTTGTGAGCCATATCTAATGAAGGAGAGAAAACCCGAAATAAGTTCAACAAATCCTACAATTTAGACGATGTACCCCATATGAGTCCAAATTTCTCGGACACTCTAAGTTGTGATATTTTTAGCAAAGATCATGCCAAAATTCACGGAAAATTTCGGCATGACCTTTGCTAAAAATATCACAAATGGAGTACCCAAATTTGCCGGAACGGAAATTAATCAACATTCCGGCAAATAAGGACTCACGTGGGGTACCTGCACATAAAAACCCACCCCTCATATAATCCCACCCCTCATATTATCATCGTCATCCACACGAAGGTGGGCACATATCAATACGACCACACACCATCTCCACCATCCATACACCACCATCCATCACCACCACCATCCATCACCACCATCCATACACACCATCCATCACCACCAACCATCACCAACCACCAAAAACAATTGTGACATAACATGGGCACAAAACTATGATTTATGTTAATATATATAAGCACATGGGCACAAAACAGAATGAATTCTTTTCTGTTTGAAAAATGGCAGAATTGCCATAAGGTGAAAACGCAAACAATTTACTTCTACGAACTTTGCCGAAATACTTTGTAAAATTAATCACATGGTCTTTATATCAAATGAGAGTAGCACAAGAAGTGGCACCAAAAATTAAGTTGTTTAAGGCCCCAAAAATCATGGTTTTCTCCACAGCAACAAATCAGAAATTTAACAAGTTTGTTCTACAAACTTTATCAAAATGATCTTCAATTTCTACTAGTGCCTCCTTATGGTAAATAATAACTTTCCACCAAATCTCATGTGGTTTTGAACTAGTTAAGTGCCTCAATTAATTATTGGAAGTTAATTGCAGAAATAAAATGAAAACAAGTGTGTTTTAAAAATATCATCAAAATGACTTGAAATTTGTACCATGGCCTTTTATTGCCAAATAAGAGTGACACACAAAATTTTATAACAATTGAAGTTTGTTAAATGCCCAAAGTAATTAAATTTAAATTTTGGCAGAATTGAAATTAGAACAAGTTTGTTCTACCAAACTCATCCAAATGATCTCAAAATTTTACCACGATCTCTTTATGTTAAATAAGAATTTACTGCAAATTTTCATAAAGTTTTTAATTGTTTAAGGGACAATGGACTACTTTCTACCCAACCACATTAAATCATTACTGATACTATTGATAGAGTTGGTGTGTTCCTAATATAGAACTGCTATATCTGTTGCCTGTCCACCTATTCGTGTGTCCACAATTCAGCATCTTCTAAAAAAACAATGGAATGTACTAGTTGGACCAATCTGTATTCACAGTTTCATTTTGTTGACGAAATGGTTGATTTATAAAACTACTGTGGCATTACCAACTCTGAACATATGGAGTGCATGACAATAACTTTGACTAGTTCCACTAATGAAAGGTAAACAGAAACAAGGATGCTCTGTTATTTAACTACTGTCAGCGTAGCAAAAGGTAAACAACATTGGGATCTACTATAGGACATGTAAACACATGAAAATAAGCACTCTCCATTTGAATTTTACATATACTCCTGGCCACAAGAGTTCTTCAGGACACTACAAAGACACTACAGCAATGCCTGTATAGATGCTAACAAACAGGCAGCCATAAACTTGTATGTTCTACTGAGTATCCATATTCACTTTGCAGAACCCATGATTTCATTAAACAATAAATATAAACAAGTTTGCTATATCTATATATTTCAGATTTTTGGGCTACTTCCAACCGGAGCAAGGAAATCGTGCACTCTGGGAGCTAGAATCATCTTCTGAGGAACATAACAATGAACCTTTGGATCATACAGGGACAAAATTAGAGCACAAAATTATCCGGACAGTGTTGGGATTATGGAAATAGCATGTTCATCAGTAATCACACAACACACACACACTCAGAGCACAAACTAGACAAAAATGGACAAAATTTTACCTGTGAGCAATCGGTCGAACACCTTGCAGGCAGGGTCGAGTAGGGGAGGAGCAAGCAGTTCCTAGTCCCCCTCGGCGCAGCAGTGAGGCCGAGGAGGGTAGGGGAGGCTGGAGAGAGGGAGGGGAGGCCCGGGAGAGGGAGGGGAAGCCGGAGAGAGGGAGGGGTGGCCGGAGAGGACGGTGGCGGGCAGCTGTGGGGGTGGAGTGGCAGTGGGGGTGGAGGGTGGGGCAGTGGGGGTGGGAGAGGAAGTGGAGGCGCGTGGAACGGCGGGGGATGCTCGCCGGTGACTGGCGGCGCGTGGAACGGCGGCGGTGATCGCAGTTGGCCGGCAGTGGGCGTCGCGCACGTCGTCGATCGTCGGGTTCGCGGAAACGGCTAAGTGTTGTGCCTGTGCGTGCTCTCTGTAGGGAGAAGGTGGGGGGCCCGCGCGTATGTAACTGTTCGACACGACTGCTGGCGAACAGAGCTGCTGGTTCGCCAGCGCTATGTTACCGCTGGCGAACAAGGTTTGGTTCGCCAGCCGTAACATAGCGCTGGCGAACCAGCAGCTCTGTTCGCCAGCTATACCTTTTTATTTTTATTTTTTATTTTTCCTTGAATTTATTTAATGTATTATCTTTTATTAGTTTTTCTTTGAGAAACATTACTGATTTATTTTTCTTTATTTCTTTGAATTGATTTATTTTTGTTTACTTATGTTTTATTTTGTTTTCTTTATTTATTTAAATTATTCAAATACATTTCATTTATAATAATTCAAACACATTACAAATTAATTTCAAACAAATTACAAATAATAATGTTTTATTTTGTTTTCTTTATTTGTTTAAATTATTCAAATACATTTCATTTATAATAATTCAAACACATTACAAATTAATTTGGTTTTAGTTGTTTTCCATTATTTTCCTTCATTTTTCTATTTGGTTTCCTTTATGTTTCAAATAATATAAGTCCACACATTTGAAATAAAGAACAAGGTACATTAAATTTATAATAAGTGCACATCAGACCAGTTGATCCATGCATATACAACTGACAAAATATATACATAGTTTCTCATCAGTGTTTGATTTTTTTGCCTTTTTTGGTCGCAGTTGCATAATTTAACCCCACATTATGACTTCTTCTTCTGAATGGAAGACCATGCCTAGGTAGCGTAGTTCTGCTTCTTCTTGTTGTGTATGTTGCATGACTATCATCATCATCTTCTTGATCATCGTCAATATTTGGGTCGCCGAACGTGTCGAACTCGTCCTCATCAACGACTCCATCCATTCTGATGATATTTCTTTTCCCTCTCCTCACGACAACACGGCTAGGCCTTGCGGGGTCTGTTATGAAGAAGCATTGGGACACATGTTTAGCCAATACCCATGGCTCATTTTGCGCTGTGACATTCGCGCTTTATGAGGTTCCGGCTTCGGGAATAACCATGGTTGTAAAGTATTGGTCTTCTTTCTTGACGGTCGACATCCTAGCCCATCTGACGCGGAACATAGGCACCTTCTCTCCAGAGTAGTTAAGCTCCCATATCTCCTCGATCCTTCCGTAGTATCTTAACTTTTTGTCACCGGTGTAGGATTCCATCGTTACCCCTGAGTTTTGATAATCGGAAGTTTTGTCTTTCTCCTCTGTGTAGAAAGTGAACCCGTTGATATCATATGCTTGAAATGTCGCTAGGTTGGGAGCTGGGCCATGTGCCAAGGCGTACAATAGTTTATTTTTCGCACAATCCCTTGGCGGTGGATTAGCGACGATCACATCTTTAAACCAACGCAAGAAAGTGGAGTTATGCTCTCTGATTATTTCTCCTTCGGTCCTCCGCTTGCCTTGTTCACTGTACTTTTTCATAATCGAGCTCTTGTGTTTTTCCACCCAAGTATCGACCATGTCAATGTGTTGGAGAGCTACTAAGTTTGCCCTGTTAAAGTCGGTGCGTCGACAAGCCCGATCCACATGCACTTCTCTACGTCCATTTTTGTGACCTACTCCATCGAGCTTGCCAATGTGCTTGTTTCTGGGCAGACCAACTGGGTCCTCCACGTCCATATGATTCGTGCAGAAAGAGATGCACTCTTCGGTGAGAAAGCCCTGAACGATGCTTCCGTCCGGACGAGCTCTGTTGCGAACATATCCTTTGATGACCCCATTCATCCTTTCAAACGGCATCATGTTGTGCAGGAACAATGGCCCGAGATGGATGATATCGTCCACGATATGGACCAACAGATGAACACATATGTCAAAGAATGATGGTGGAAAGTACATCTCAAGCTCGCATAGTATCACGACAATCTCTTCCTGCAGCCTTGAGATCTGCTTCCCCGTGATCGACTTTCGAGATATAACGTCGAAGAAGTTACAGAGGCCAACAGGGTTTCCCGGACGTGTTTGTCCATTATTCCGCGGATCGCAACCGGAAGTATCTGCGTCATCATCACGTAACAGTCATGAGACTTCATCCCGCTAAACTTTTGTTTCTGCGCGTCGAGGAATCTGCTTATTAGCCCTGAGTAACCGCTAGGGACTTTGACTCCGAGAAGGCACATCATCAATTTTGTGATCTCGTCCGGACTAAGAGTGAAGCAGGAGGGGGGGCAGTAATAGTCATTCCTTTTAACCCTTTTGGCCTTGAGACCATCCGTCTCGTCATCACACGATTGATCGCCGTCGTCATCATCCGGGCGTCCCCCCTGAAGATCTACCCTAATACCAAAATATTTCAGGTCGTTTCTTGCTTTCACCCCGTCTTTGGTCCTCTCCGGCATGTTGAGCAGCGTGCCAAACAAACTTTCAAACACATTCTTCGTGATATGCATCAGATCAAGGCAGTGAGGCGTATCGAGAATGGGCCAGTATGGCAAGTCCCAAAACACCGACCTCGTCTTCCATACATCCAGAAGCGGTTTTGGCGCCTTTTGCTTCTTTCCCGGCTCTGGGCATTCCTTCCAATCATTAAGCAAATTGTATATTTCTTCGCCGCACCTCTTACGTGGAGGTCCACGGAGCTCATCCTCACCGTTAAAAAGGTCTCCTCGCCTTCTCCACGGGTCTTTGTTGGGTAGCCACCTTCGATGGACAACGAAAACTGTTTTCGAAGACCCAGGATCTTTCGGAAGTTCCATAAACGTGGGGTCATCCATGCACCTCACGCAACTGTTATGTCCGTGGCACACCTGGCCCGCCACATATCCGTAGCCTAGTAGGTCGTGAACCGTACAGAGTAAGACAGCTCTCATTGGGAAATATTGTTCACCGAAGGCGTCCCATGTGTTCACCCCTTCCTTGGCCCATAGCGTTTCCAGCTCATCTTTAAGAAGCTTCAGGTATAGATTTATGTCGTCGCCTGGTTGTTTCGGCCCTTGAATTAGCATACTCATGTGAATATACTTCCTCTTCATGCACAACCAGGGAGGGATGTTGTACATCCATACAAACACGGGCCAGGTGCTATGGGTGCTGCTCTGGTTGCCAAACGGATTGAGTCCGTCGGTGCTCACACCCAACCTGGTGTTCCTTGCCTCCGCCCCGAACGTTGGATATTCACAGTCAATTGCTTTCCATTGACTTGCATCTGAAGGATGTGTCAGAATTACTTTTTCACTCCGATTTGGATCTTTCAAAACTTTATTCCTCCTTTTCACGTGCCAGTGCATGAGCTCTGCTTCCTTGCGGTCCGCGAAATACCGTTGCAGACGGGGAATGAGCGGAATGTACCACACAACTTTCCGAGGAGCTTTCTTCTTCCCTTTCTTGTATCGAGCGGCGCTGCAAACTGGACAAATGGTTTTGTTCGCGTCCTCTTTCCGATAAATGTAGCAATCGTTGATGCACACATGGTATTTTTCGTGAGGTAAATCAAAGGGGCACACGACTTTCTTGGCCTCGTCGCAACTTTTAGGACAGGTGTTGCCCTCTGGAAGGACATCGTGCCAGTATTGCAGGCTTGCATCGACGCTTATGTCGCTCCATTTGTATCTCGCCTTCATCTGCAGAACATCGAGGGCCACTCTCAGGCGGGACTCTCCCGGACCGCAGCCTGCATACAACGGTGTCTTCGAGTCTATCTCTAGTTGCGCCAGCTTCGATTGCTCTCTAGCAGCAGATATCGAGTTAGTCGTCTTTCTCAAAAGCAGTTCTTTCAGATGAGGGTCACGCACAACTTCCGTTAGGGGTGTCCCTGTGTCCTCGTGATCTTCTTCCACGTCTTGTTCAACATCTTCTCCATGATCATGTGCGGGGTCATGAGGCTGATCTTGGTCCTGCTGTAGTTGGTCCTGCTGTAGTTCTAGTCGACTGTTGCTATTGTCCTGTTGCACATCATTTCCTACCGCCGCCACCCCATGGACTTCATCATCTTCATCATCACTTACCCACTGACTGTTATACCCATCCATGAAACCATACCTTAGGAGGTGACTGAGCAAGTCTCCGGTAAAGGGATTGAGCAAGCCCCCTAGTTTGCACTTTCGACATGGACATCGTATCTCCTTGCGGCCATTTTGTAACATGTCTTATGTCGCGTGTCTCAAGTAACTATTCACGACACGTTCACTCTTAACGACCACCATTATATGTCGCCTGCACGAGAGCGCGCGCCGATATAATTAATATTAGAACCAAACATAATATATATATATATATATCGATATTCACGAAAAAAATCGGCATGACCTTCCTACAAATTGGAGGTTAGAGGAGTGCCAAACTTTGCCGAGACGGAAATGAATCAACATTCCGGCAAAGTGGCAACTCATTTTCATATCAAAAGTTTCACTTCATGTCGTATTCACGAAAAAATTCGGCATGACCTTCCTACAAATAGGAGGTTATTAGGGAGTGCCAAACTATGCCGAGACGGAAATGAATCAACATTCCGGCGATAGTTGGCTACTCAATTTCATTCCACAACAAATTGCGCACACATGCATTTATCGTCTCCATCACACGACCATTGTTGAATCCGGTGAAATTTCACACATATTGCATATCGCGTGTATCCGGACAAAATTTATATACAAACTCATTTAATTATATATTATCATTCATCCCACCTCAAATGAATAGATGGCTACACGATGATATCCGGAGAATTTTGGAGCTTTGGAGAGAAAGGGGGTAATTCTAGATCTAGATGGCTAGGAAGGGAAAATTTGGGGTAAAAATGATGTTAGGAGGGAGATAAACATATATATACCAACTAAAATAAATTTAGTTGGTTCAAAATAAAGTAGGAGGGTGGAGAAATTGGCATAATTTCGAGCTAGAGAGAGAAGAGGGGACAAGGTAAAGAAGAGAGAGTGGAGGGGAAAGTGGGTGGGTGGGGGTGCCACTTATGGCTAGATCTGCGGAATACCACTGGCGAACAGGTGGTTCTGTTCGCCAGCGCTAAGATGCGTGCTGGGCCCACATATTAGCGCTGGCGAACAGCACCACCTGTTCGCCAGCGGTGGTGGGCGTAGCGCTGGCGAACTCTTTGCCCTGTTCGCCAGCGCTAATATTGGGCAGCGGCTGTAGCGCGCGCAGGTGGGGCCCGGCCATAGCGCTGGCGAACAAGGGGGGGTGGTTCGCCAGCGGTAGTCTTCATAGCGCTGGCGAACTGATATTTCTGTTCGCCAGTGCTGTTAGCGCTGGGCAACATCAATTATTGTTGGCCAGCAGTATGCTGCTGGCTATAAGCCATTCCCTACTAGTCTTTGTTAGATATGTTGATCATTGGTGTAGATAAGATGTGCCTAATCATTAAGTTTTCACATCAATAGACTTGGGTCTACACGAGTGTTTTGTTATTTGACTTGGGATCTATAATCCTGTAGAATGGGACAGTACCCACGGAACAATTAGATAATCCGTTCGAATATGACCCAGAAATATATTGGATCGCAACAGTCTTCTAGGGAGGTAAAACCCACATTTATTGATTCGAAACGAGACGATTCAAAGAATATTTATAAGCCTTAACAGATGAGTTATCAATTCAGCTCCACCTAGAAGTAGACTTGCTCGCAATAGTTTTTCAATGGTAACCGTTTTATAGCAGTAGCAGTAGTAAAATAACAAACAGCGATAGCAAGTGTGGAAAATAGCAGGATTAAAATATTGTAGGCATAGAGACGGATGAACGGGCGTTGCATGGACAAGATAATTCATATAATAATCAAAACATGGGCATTTGCAGATAAATAATAATAAAGCATCCAAGTACTAGGTAACCATAGGCATGTGTTCCATGTTTAGTCCTACGTGCTCGCATTGAGAAACTTGCACAACATCTTCTGTCTTACCAGCCCGTTGCAGCGAGGCCTCAAGGGAAACTACTGTTAATTTAGGTGCTTCCTTTAATAAAGAACCGGAGGAAAGCATTAACACTCGGTGAACACACACGATCCTCACAACATAGCCATATCCCCTCCGGTTATCCCACTTGTTGTCACTTTGGGGCCTCAGGTTCGGACAACTATATGTTTAAACAAGTTGCAGGTATGATAAAAAAACGTAGTTATCTTCATGAAACAATAACACGTTCAAATCTCAGATCATGACACTCGGACCCTAATGACAACCATTAATCATAACAAGTTGCAACAACGATAGATAGCACTAACAACGGATACTAGACACCATGCTCTAACAATCTGGCATTATTACATGAACGGTTTCATCCAGTCTCTACCATCCCTCTTAGCCAACAGCGGGGTTTACTCACACATGGATGGGGGAATCATGGATGGTTAATGCAGAAGCAGTGGCGATGGCGATGGCGATGGTGTCCTCCGAATCCTCGTCCGGCAGGGTGCCAGAACATGAACTTCTGGTCCCCGAATTGGGTTTCGAGATGGCGGCGGGCCTCTGGTGTTTTCTCTGAAATATGAAGAACCCCCTCGTGTTTTTAGGTCAATAGGTATATGTTGTCGAAAGGGGAGGCCGAAGAGGTGCTCGAGGCGGCCACACCATGTGGTGGCGCGTCCCTACGGGGGCGCCACCAGGTGGTGTATCCCCCTCTCCGTCTCACCTTCTAGATCCGAGGGTCTTCGTATAAAATAAGAACTTCGGGATGTTTTCAGGGTATTTTCCTGAAACTTGAGTTTCTGCACAAAAACGAGACACCAGGGTAACCTGATAGTTCCTTCGCTTTCTGTATACTTCACTTGTTATACAGATCCAGATCCGAATCTCAAGTTTTCAATGGTAAGATTATAACCACTAATGTAGGCTGTATTTTATTGAGTTTGAGGGTTGATAACGTCAGATGCAAATGTTGTTGCAGGAACAACTCGTTTCTCTTATTTTCTTTATTTTTGCATGGGTTGTGGGAACATCTTAACAAAAGGAGATTCTCACTCTTTCAGGTCAAAGTACAAATCTGGTTGCTATTGTAGGTGTAAATTATCTTTTCTATGAAAGTTGAGTTTTTATTTGATTTACAAAACAAAATATTACGGATAATGAAATACTTTTAGTGTTGTTGCCATATTCCACAAGACTTCAGTTCACACAGGTCGCCTATGTCAAATGGCAAGACTTAAATTCTAGCGGCCAATATAGCACTGTACCTACCTATATCATTATCTCATTATAAAGTTTGATTTAATAGATCGGCTTTCATGCCTGAAAAAGTTGAACAATCAGTTCAATGTATTGCCGAGAATATATGCAGCCTGATGGAATAGTTTATTTTATTGAAATGCATGCTGATGAAAGGGACTTACATGATGGTTTAAACAAATATTCTTGCTTCTCCAAGTCATCAACTAGATTTTAACCAAGTATTTTTTTTATTATCTGATCATTTCTAATTATGAGAATGAGATCGGTGCAGATCACATCTTGAGGACTACTTCCATATTACTATTGTTTCATATTTTATATTGCATGTAAAGCACATTATGCAAAAATATGTATACGTCAAAGATACCATCTTTAATTTCTGACAACTCCAATTCAGTTATTTATACTACCTCAATATTTGTCTAAACAAGCTTGCAACAGATCGGTCATACAGGGCCATGCTTTTCTTTGGTCAAACTCATTACTCATGCGAACATCAAATCAAGTATAGTCGGCAATACCAAAACCAGATAAACCACCATAAACACCGTGCTCATTTCAAAACTGAGAATTTGAGCAACATGTGTACATAAATGTGTTGCTCACAGCCACGTGCAGAAGTTTTTATGTGGAAGTTAATAGTTTTCTCTCCCGTTGCAACGCACGGGTAACTTTACGAGTAAAAAGAAAATGAAAATATGACTAGCTTTCCCAAAAAGAACTAAAAACTCGGCCGTTTTCGTTTTGGAAATTTTGGGCACGCGACCTGTGCCGATCGACCCGCGCCTCATGTACACCAGAGCAACGTATATGCTAGTCCGTATTATACTCCGCCTCATCTAAGGCTTAATTGTGTGGCGTTCCGATCTTAGTTAGACACGGACTGGTCGTCGGTGCACACTATAAGCGAGTATAAAGCCAACGGCAACCGTCTCTATTACCACTACACAAATCGGTCGCCATGGACAACCGCAGCTGCGTCGACGACGCCGACCGGCTGGGCGAGCTGCCGGACTGCATTCTGCACGACATACTCTCCCGCATGGGATCTCGGCAGGCCATGCAGACGAGTGTTCTATCGAGGCGGTGGAGGAACCTGTGGAGGGACGTACCCTCCGTTGACATCGACCAGGGAGAGTTTGCCAACCACACGTGGGAGCGATTCGTGGACTTCGCCGACCACAAGCTGCAGCCCTCGCCTCCGCCGCTGGCTTCCAACCTCGACGCCTTCGGTCTACACCTCACCTCCGGATCCAACCAATGCTTGTATGCATTCTGTGACCGATGGATCCGACGCGGTCTGAGAGGCTCCCCAGCATCCGTCTCCATCCGCGCATCCAACACTAACATCGCCCGCTGGATCATGCCGCCGACCTTGCACCGCCTCACCACGCTGCGTCTCGTCAAGGTTTATATCGCAGACGATAACTTCCTCCCGCGTCTCGGCGACCTTTGCCCAGTTCTTGAGGAGCTACACATAGAAGAGTGTAGGGTGCATAGATGCCTCCGGGAGATAGCCTCGCCCACGCTCATCCGCCTAGTAGTCATCAACCTGGGGAGCTATGTCATCCCCGCCTACCTCATCCGCACCGCCCCTCGCCTCGCCTACCTCCGTCTCGTTGTCGCCGTCAACGCCATCTTTGACGTAAAACCTGTCTCCCTCGACCCGCCACTGGCACTGGCGTCGGTCGCCGAGGCTTCGATGCAAATCCGGTGTCCGGATTTCAACCTCTTACCAGACAACAACCTTCTTAGGAAGGGCAGGCTTGAGTTCCTGAGCTCCATGCGCCGCCTCCTCGCTCGGCTCCCAAACGCCGCCACCCTGCATCTATCCGGCTTCACCGCCACAGCTTTGCTAGACGATCAATCACAGAAATTCCCAACGATGCAGAGCTTGAGAACCCTCGTTCTTCAGGGCTGCAGCCTGGGGAGCAACTTCAATGTGATAAAGAGCATCCTGAGAAACACCACAAATCTGGAGAAGCTTGGGCTGCACCTATGCTCGGTAAAACATATATAACTTGTGTGACATAACTCTCTAAAGTATTCTTCTCTGGTTTAACATGAACGAATGTTGGGTTCCTCAGTTTGTAGGAGTCACCCCCATCTCGGAACGCCGTGGTGTGGCAGGAGCTCTTTGTTGCGACAAGCTGGAATCCATAGAGACGACCAGCAGGAGGGACGACGCGCCTCACCTTCTGGACCTTCTATCGGTACTTTCCAACGAAATTCCGCCAGCGCACTGGGAGCGGATCAGGAAACGAAATAAGCTTGTAATATAGGAAGATAAACAAACTGATGGAAAAACTATGTTGGCTCTGAAGAGCAGAAAAAGCTCCCCATCATGTCAAAATGATCACCGTTAGGAATTAGATTAAAATCAATCTTGTATTCTAAATGTTCTTCATGGATTGTTGGTTCAAGATTTGTTAACTATTTACATAAAAATAGAAATCCAAATCCAAATAAAATAATACAACATTTTTCATTTTACTATATGAAGGATTCCTCAACGTTGTGTCGACCGGGCCAGTGTGGTACGTACGCGTCGAGGATATTGTCTCCTGACGGTAGAATCTCTCCATTCAGCCTGGCCAGGGTGGTATGTACGTGTTGAGGAGATTGTCTCGCTGACGGTGGCATGATGGACTGGATCGTTCATTTTAGCCCACTAATGTACAAGCGCATTGGGGCATTGGAAAAACGTCAGAGGCACAACACTACGGGAAACGCGATAGACGCCGACGGCCGGACCCCCTCGGCGTAGGTATACGCCGACGGCCACCCTCGGCGTACACCCCTATCGGCGTAGGCACTTTGGCCGTCGGCGTATAATACGCTCTCGGCGTACAAATTGGTGGGGCCCACAACGTGTCAGAACGGGGTCCGTTACGCGCCCACGTACGCCGACGGCCAACCCTCTCGGCGTAGGAGTCCACGTGGCGGCTACGGAGCGCCTTTGCTGGGCTACGCCGACGGCATCCCCTCGGCGTAGGGGTACATACGCCGACGCCCCCCTCGGCGTAGGGGCACAATATTTCAATTTTTTTCAATTTTTTTTTTTGAATTTTTTTTTGAATTTTTTCTGAGTTTTTTTTATTTCACTTATTTAACCACTTAATCACACTATAGTCACATTTATATTTATCTTTAACCATTTTTATTTTTAATCTAAATTACTCGTTTCTACTAACACTTCCCGATCGGTCACCCATCATGAGATTGCTCCAGCCACAGCACGCTTAACTTCGTAGTTTCTTCCCTGTGAGATACCTAGAAACAACGGATGTGTTGTTATCAATATTATCCAATCTATCCTGTTAACCTTAACCCTTGGACCATCAATGTCACACTATTTTATTTTGTGAATTCAAACAATTATTTAAGTAAAAAATAATAACTAATAATAAATTTGAATTCAAATAATCTTGAATTTAAATAATAATTAACATTTTTTCCATTTCTATTTAACTAGCATGGTGGCCCTCGCAAATGCGAGGGCATCATCTGTTGAGTATAATGTAGAACAACCAACAAATAATTTCTATTACTTTTAAACTGTAATATAAAAAATGTGAATAATGATGTGTTAAAAAAATTAGGTGGCACATGGACGAATTAGTTGTGTACTCAAAGATGGAGAAATCAGTCCTAAAATGAGACAGTATCCGGTTAAGACAAAATTTTGTTGCAAACCGGTTAAAACCATGGAATAAGTGATATTTAAAATTTAAAAATGTCGGACTTAGTTGCTTAAGAGTTGTGTACACTGTATAAATCGTACATATAAACTGCAACCAAAACTGATCGACAAATGATAAAAATATAAATGCCTATATTTCTTTTCAGGAAACTCGAGAAACGAATTTGAGCTTTTGTTTATGTATTCATGAAACGAATTTGAGTTGGTACTTGATTATTTTATTTTCAGAAAACGACACATCTTCAACATGGTTTCCAGGGAGCTTTTGATATAATGGTATATCCATGGTTAATTTTCTCCTTGAATTAGATAGTGCCAGAACAATGTGTATTGTCTGTCATTTACGTACATGTAATAGTTGCAGTGGAAAAAATTAATGGTTTTTTGTGATTAGGTAATCTTATGAAAACAAAATTACGATCTGTTTAGTAAGGTCTTGCATATTAAACAACTCATAATATTTATACATTTACATACATGTGCATTGTTTGTGTCAAATGTCTCTTACACGTATTATAATTGATTACTTCATCAATGAAAAGAGTGGATTAGACGCATTCATTTTCACGAGATTTTCTCATACATTTTATTTTTATTACTGTTTAATACCATTTACTCTTCTTGGTTGACAATTTTTTTTATCTCGGACACTGACATAATGTTCAAAACTATTTTTCACCAAGAGGATATTAAATATGGATATAATATTTTGTAAATCATTTTTGGAATAATCAGTGCATAATAGTATTTGTTGTCAAGAATATTTGCGCATAACTTTAAGAACATACCAATCCTTGAAGATATGGAAGTGTGAGTGCAACCTTGTCCCAAAACTATTATATTTTATGATTGAAGGGGGTATTCTAAAGAAGAAACTTATATCGAGGACAGTAAAACAAAGATGAATAATCTCTAACAGAACATTCAAAGTGGGTGGTAAGTATACATACGCGCTTGCATCATGAGTTTCGTTCAGAACCGTTCTTATGTGCCACAATCATCTTAACCTGGACCACAATAAATTTGGTAAAACATGGTCTGATGTTCCTTCCAATGTTGTGTGGATTGTGTTCCTATCAGTTTTAGTTCCCTAAATCTCTCAAAATATCACCTCCGAACCATAAAATAGGACATATATATAAATCTTGAATTTCACCAAAGTATATTATTTTTAAGGAGATATGGTATCTTGTATGTGACTCGAACTTGCCAACATATAATAAATAATTTTAAACGTGCTAGATTTTTTGAATAACCAAATTGTATCTAAACGTTCCTGGATGAAGGTAAAACTACTTATACATGTAACTTGCGGGGTGAAGTATATACGTGTAAGTTACCTTTAAACCTATTGAAATAGTTCGAAATAAATTTTAGTACCTTGTAAACAAAGAGAACAGTTAATAGGAAATCAGTGTAGAAATAACATAATAGCGATTCTGGTGTTGTACTGTGTGAACGTGACCTAATCGTAGAAATTCATGGTGGTTAAGCTCACTGATTCTACTTCCTCCGTCTCAAATTAATTGTCTCAAAGTTGGAAAAAATTGAATATATCTAGACATATTTTTTTTGATAGATACATCTATTTTTGTCCAACTTTAATATTTGAGACAATTAATATGAGCCCCGTGCATCTGCAAGGCTTCTCCCTATCTTTTTTTTTTCTGGTGACAACCACGCTGTTAGGTGACAGCTAGAGCATATGCGGGAACCAAAACACATATTGAGTGTGCCGGTGTTTTGGTTAACCGGGGGCGGCACATCTATACGTGTGAAGAAAAAACATTGACAATTTCATTGACAAACAGGGATTACACGCATGAAGTACCTCAAGACATGCACGTGTTAGTAGTTTGGCCGGCCTCAACAATCATAGTGTATGTATATAGTCCTAAACGGGCAGCATGTCTTCTCCAAATAATTGGGCTAGTACGTGGAATTGATGGAGGTGGAGATATCTAATTGGTCCTTTTATTTGAGGTTGAAGATAAATCTAAGAAAAAATTGAGGAGGTAGAGTCGTACGTGGAGATATGTTTCAAATATGAAGGAAGGGCACCGGTATGAGGTTACGTGAGAGACCAGGATGTACCCTTTTTTGTAACTGGACGCATGATTCGTCTTTTTCTTTTTCATGCATGACTTACGGTTCATATTGGCAGGGGCGGAGCCCAATGTGCCGAACCTGATGCACATGAATACGGTTCGAATTTTTTTTACTAGTACCCTGCATCTCATAATAGCCGATGCATCAGGGTAGGTTGCATGTTGTGCATCAGGGTGGGCTGTGTGGCCCACTATATTCTAGCGCTCAAGGCTGTCAAGCGGCAGCACAACAGGCCACGCGCGGACGCTCCAACCACACGTAACTGTTCACGATCGAATCTGCCCGCAGACTACGGTACGTATCCTCTCCTAGTCCTAGGATATCTCTCGTAAAAAGAACAACCACCGCGCCACGGCCGCTCGTCGCTTCGATCCGGGGGCCTGATTGGATCTATCGAGTATCGATCAATCGAAGACGGCAGAAACAGGGAGGCCTCGACAAGTCGACAGGCTTTCAGCTCAGGCGCTCGGCAGTCGGCACCCAGGCGCGCAGCCTCGCCGGATAACCAGCGATCGCCTCGCAGGATAACCAGCCATCACGGTATGATCATTCTCTGCCATGAACCAGCCTACCGATTCCTGCCGTACAGCCCTAGTCCCTAGATTAATATATTTTTGCAGAATCAAATCATGTGCACAGTCCGGCCGGTAATCCAATAAATTGTCCTCTATTCTTTTATGAAAATCGTGCCTAGGAGTTGAACTACTATACAATTTGTGGCAAGTGTTTATGCAGCGAACAAATGTTTGCATCATTTTCTTTCACGAATTTTGAACTCTTATAGAAATATTTATTTATCAAACGCAGGTATATTATGGACAAATTTTTAACCAAAAGAAAAGCAACCTCGCAAGATGTTGAAGAAGATATGAATTGGGAAGAGGAGATTCAGTATGATCCAGGAAAGAGGAAATTAATAGAACATTATCATCCTAATTTGAAAGAAGCGGTAAGAAGAAAATACTTGGTTAATGGACCTTGTCAACCGAGAGAATTTAATTTTCCATACACAGAGTTTGGGGATAGAAGGAGAAGGTTCCTTCCTTCTTGGTTTGATGAATTTGGAAGTTGGCTTGAATACAGTGAAGAGAAAGACAGAGCATATTGTTTTTGCTACTTCTTGTTTAGGGACCGTGGCAGCAAGAAGGAAGCTGGATATGAGGCATTTGTTCTGAATGGATGGAATAACTGGCACATGAAGGTGAGGCTCAAAGATCATGTTGGTGATGTGGATAGTGTACATAATCAAGCTATGAAAAAATGTATTGATTTGCTAAAAAAGGATCAACACATTGATGTTGCTATTAACCTTCAAAGTGAAGCAGCTAAGAAGGCTTATTTTATTCGACTGAATGGCTCAATTGACACGGCTAGATTGTTGCTCAGGCAAGGGTTGCCTTTCCGAGGTCATGATGAGTCGAAGAGCTCCTATAATAAAGGTAATTTCTTGGAATTACGTGACGTCTTAGCTGAACATGATCCCGTTTTCGGCAAGGCTATGGGAAAGGATGCTGCAAAGAATGCTATGATGGGGTCTCCAGAGGTTCAAAAGGACATTGCTGAAGGTTTTGCACATGTGATAGTGCAGTCTATTCTTAAAGAAGTCGGCAATAATGTGTTTTGTTTGCTTGTTGATGAATCTAGGGACGTGTCTTGCAAAGAACAGATGGCAGTGGCCCTGAGGTATGTTGATAGTTCTGGTGATTCTAAAGAAAGTTTTGTTGGTCTTGTTCATGTGAAAGAAACATCTTCTTCGTACCTCAAGACTGCAATTGATTCTTTATTTGCAAAATATAAGTTGAGCTACAATCAAGTTAGAGGACAAGGATATGATGGCGCTAGCAATATGCGAGGACAGTTCAATGGGCTCAAATCACTGATAATGAGAGAAAATAGCACAGCTTATTATGTCCATTGCTTTGCTCACCAGCTTCAGTTAGTTGTTGTGGCAGTGGTAAGGAAACACAAGGAAGTTAGTAATTTCTTTAGTATGATTGCTGTCTTGTTAAATGTGGTGGGTGGATCTTCTAAGCGAAGGGTCATGATTAGAGATATCAATCTTCAAGAAATGAGCAAAGCTTTAGGGTGTGGACAACTTACAACAGGTACAGGTCTAAATCAGGAGCAATGTCTTCAAAGACCAGGAGACACTCGTTGGGGTTCTCATGCTAAAACACTTAAAAGTTTGGTTGATTTGTTCGTTTCAGTAATTAAAGTTCTAGAATTCGTGGGTGAAGAAGACACTGACCGAACAAATAGAGACCAAGCGAATGGTCTTCTAGTGTACTTTCAGTCTTTTGACTTTGTATTTTATTTGCATTTGATGTTGACAATTCTTACAACTACAAACACATTGTCATTGGCATTGCAGCGGAAGGATCAAGACATAGTAAATGCCATGAAATGTGTGAAGTCAACCAGAACCGTGTTGAATGAACTTAGAGAAGATGGATGGGAATCTCTAGTAGTTGAAGTTCATGGTTTTTGTGAGAAACACGACATTGAAGAGCTGGACATGGAAGAAGGCTATGTTAATCCAAAGAAGAGAAGACAGGTAACTGGAATTACCAATAAACATCACTATCAAATTGATTGCTTCAATGATGTTTTTGATTGGCTAGTTCAAGAGCTTGATGGTCGGTTTAGCGAGACATCCTCTAATTTGCTTGTTTGGTCAGCAGCCTTGAGTCCAAGGGACTCATTTCATGATTTTAATTCAGAGAGTTTGATAAATTTGGCCAAACTATATCCTCGAGATTTTGATCCTGGAGAACTGAGGGATCTTGATAAGGACCTACGCCTCTATATTGCTGATGTACGCACAGATGATAGCTTTTCGGACATAGCAACAATCATTGAGCCTTCTAAAAAAATGGTGGAAACAAGGAGGCATATTATGTATCCATTGTTTTATCGGTTGCTTAAACTAGTAATTGTGTTGCCTGTTGCTACTGCTACAGTTGAGAGGTGTTTTTCAGCCATGAAACTAGTGAAAACTTTTTTGCGCAATCGCCTCAATGATGACAGTTTGAGTGATGATGTTATTTGTTATGTGGAGAAAGAAGAAATGAGGAAAGTCACCAATGATCAAGTTGTTAAGTATTTCATGGGTTTGAAGAATCGAGTATACTAGAAGAGTAGAAGGTAATGTGAAAACTTTAGCTACATTAGTAATATACTTTTTGTCATTCTACTATGTTCCACTTCAAAATTAAGTCTACTTTTATCTTGCAGGTGATGTATTTTGGGATTTCAAAATGCAAGTCATCTTTCACAAGTAATTTCCCCTTTGTTTTATCAATATAGACATATGGTAGATATTTTTTTTTATTACAAGTCCTTCGGTATTTAAATACATTGCCTCTTATTATGCCACATTATCTATGTTAGAAGTTACAAATAAGTACTTTTATATTGCATTGTTTCATAAATTTTTTTGCCATAATAAAGTAGTGCATCAGGGTGACTCGAGTTTCAGCTCCGCCCCTGCCATAATAAATGTTCCAAAACTTGAGATCTATAATTTTTTAAAATACTAGACCATGTTATATGCACAAATAACCAATTTGTTTCATCTGAAAAGGTTTCCATCCACCTCTTTTGAAGAACAGAAGTTTCTACCGATTCCGCTGGAAAGTGGTCAAATTTGAACTATAGGTACCTCATAGTTTTCTCATGATTTTTGGCAAAAATCATTTTTAGGTACACAAGTACCTATTTCAACATAGATACACCAAGAGTTTGGCAAAATAAAGGTTTTTTTAAACACACACGCAAACAGCCTGTGCATCGCGATCGAGCAAAGGAAAAAAAAAAACAATACCTACGCCGACTGCACCCCCTCGGCGTAGGGTTAGGTACGATCAAACGGGGAGAAAAAAAATTTCCTCCACCTACGCCGACGGCACCCCCTCGGCGTAGGGTTTGTTTTTTTTAACTCACACGCACTCACACGGTACGATCGAACGCGGGGAAAAAAATCATTCACCTACGCCGACGGCACCCCCTCGGGGTAGCCTATCACGTAACGGGCCGCGTTCGAAGGGCGTAACGGGGCATCCCTACGCCGAGGGGGATAGATACGCCGACGGTGGCCCTCGGGGTAGCCTCCATACGCCGAGGGGGAAGAGACGCCGACGGGCAGGCGGGTGGCCAATCGTACAGCTGCTCTGACCTCGGGGTCCTGTTCCGGACCTGCTTTCACTATGAGCGGGGGGATCGATTATTTACTCTGCATCCCGAGCTGGTCAACTTGTTTCCCGCTTTTTTCCTTTCTTCATTCTCCTCCTTCAATATTTCTGCTTGCCTACGAAGTTCACTTCCATAATCGTCAGGCATATTCAACTCGGCTTGGGACGGTGTCGTCAAAAAACTCGTAGCCCACTTCTTTACCTTAGGAGGGTATACTTCCTTGGGCTTAGGATCCCTTAGCGCCTTCCGATCGTCCGACCATTTCTCATACTCAGCCTTCGCGGCCAATTTGGTTTCAGCTTCACTAAGTTCCCAAGGCCTTGGGGGGATAGGCTTCAGGGATGTCTCCGGTACCCGTGTGGTCTTAGGTACATAAGGCTCCAGGTTAATAGTCCAAGAGCGGGTTTCCTTGCTGTCCGCCTGCTTCTGCTTCTTCGCCGGAGGAGGAATGGGGGGCGACGGCTGCTTATCCACCCGAGGAGGATTGGGGGGCGAAGGCTGCTTACCCGCCAGAGGAGGATTGGGGGGGCGACACCTGCTTACCCGCCAGAGGAGGATGGGGGAGCGACGCCTGCTTACCCGCCGGAGATTGTGGATCGGGGGACGGCGTCGAATGGCGTGAAGGAGGTGTAGGTGAACCAGCACCACCACCACCACCACCATCGGAGGGGGGTGGACTTGTTAGCCTTGGCGCCTCGCCTGGAAACACTATGTACTTCTTTTTCCATAGAATGAACACGCGCTTGACATCTCCAAGTCTTCTCTCCCCTTCGGTTGTAGCTATGTCAATCTCCAGGTCCTCAAACACTTGGACTAGGTCTTCCACCGTGACACGAGCATAGCCATATGGAATGGGGTTGTTGTGGTGGAGTGCTCCAGGTGTACAGGGTAAAGCACTGCCGATAGCTACCTTCGTGGAAATGTTCCCCACGGGATGATCCAGATCACATTCTTTCATCTCCTTTACATCATCCACGGGGTAAGGAGGCTCCGGTGCACGACTCTCGATCATCGGTGCATTAGCACCTGCAGACGGAGTCTCCGTGGAAGCCACGTTGCTTCTCTGCTGATGCTGGCTTCCGAGATCCGCTTCATGATCTTCATGTGGCCCTGCAGCCACCGATCTTTCTTTCAAAAGTATTCCATGCACGGTCTGCTTCAACTCACTAACTTCCGATGCAAGGTTCGCCAGAAGATCTGCATCCCGGTCCGTCTTTCTCATACGGCTTCTGTAATAGTACGGGTCATTTTCCTGGGAAAATCCTACTTTCCACGGCATTCTGCCTTTGCCTCGTACATGTCCTCCGTGTTCAGCATTTCCGAGGGCTAACGTCAGTGCGTATTTCTCTCTGTTGAACGTGATCAAGCCCTGTTGAGCTTGGTTTATTGCGCCATTAAGGGCTTTTGTGGGAGCAAACGTTTTCTGCCGATGAACACACGCCCCTGTCTCCGGGTCTAGCGATCCCCCATGCCCTTACCACCACATTTTGGCTCTTTTGTCCCATCCCTCTGTACCTAGAGGGATTCCTCGCGCCCTCAGTCCATCCTCCATCTTCTGCCACTTAGGCGCCGAAAGGCGGTATCCTCCTGGCCCCATAACATGATGGTACTGTTTCTTATCCGCATTAGCCTTATTTTTTTCGATATTTCCATGAAATGCTCCGATTTATTTTGCTTCACAAATTCTGGCCAATCATCTTTCAGTTTCTCATTTTGTCCAGTGAAAATCGGAGTCTTGCCCTTGTTGACATATTCACGGGTTAAATTTTTCTTGAAGTTCCGGAATGCTTCGGCCATCTTCTGAAGAGCGAACTCTTTGACTAGCCTCCTCCTCTGACGTCCACCCGGAACCTTGTTACCGAATTCATCGAATTTGTTGTATTCCGGAGGTAGAATGAAATGTACCATAAGCTTTCTCCAGCAATCTTTTTTCGTTCGCTTGTCGACAAAACTGAAACCAAGATGTGCCTTCTTTGGCTCCTTCCATTCCTGGACGGTGATCGGGACGTTGTCTCTAACAATGACTCCGCATTGGTTGATAAACTTTGTGGTGTGCTGTAGGGGCTTGCCGGTTTCACCGACTAATTCGATGGTATATGTTTCTCCTGGTTTCATCGCCTTGGATTTGCCACGCTTTGTCGTACTCGATCCGGCCGAGGGCTAAAATAAGAAAGAGAGTCGCGCGCGTTAATGCATATGTATTCACATTTCAGTAAGTTTGTATCACGAGAGGCTCAATGTATATATATACCTCGCCGGAGGTGGTTGGTCTTTGCAATTCGAGATCGTCGTTTGTCGACGGTTGACCTCCGTCGACAATGTCCGTTCCTTCACCCTCTTGATCATCGACAATGTCCGTTTCTTCACCTTCTTGATCATCAAGGTTCAGATAAGAAGATACTACATCCTCTTCTTGCTCATCTTCTGGGCCCGGCACATAAGGGATCTTGTTGTTTATGATGCCGAATATATAA
Source organism: Alopecurus myosuroides (assembly GCA_028641055.1). Lineage (NCBI taxonomy): Eukaryota > Viridiplantae > Streptophyta > Magnoliopsida > Poales > Poaceae > Alopecurus > Alopecurus myosuroides. Next base: position 15,133,759 of record CM054060.1, read on the forward strand.
CCTTCAGCCTCCTGATCTGTAAGCGGCAAGGCTCTATTGTCCGCCATATGTCACTCCTGTAGACATGCATGTAGTAAAAATTAATGAAGTATAAAGGAGACTTAGCAAATATTGTCGTAGAAGGAGGAAAAACAGATTGCTAGGGTTTTGGGTGGAAGAACGATGACCACCGGAGGGGGAAAACCATACTTTAGAGGTGTGTCCAAGATTAGTTGCTCAAATGACTTGGAGAACCCCATAGTCAGGTTGCATTTGCTTTCCTGGTCATTTTGGTATATTACACTTAATATTCTGAATTTATTGAATTAAGACTTATTTTCATTATTTTAATGAATTTAATTCAAACAGATTGCTAGGGTTTTGGGTGGAAAAAAGATGACCACCTCCGGGTTAGTGAAATGACAGTACTTTTTTTTGACTTAGGAATATATATTTAGGGTTAGTAGTGTTTCGGATTTTTTTTAGCTTTTTTTGACTTAGGAATATTTTGGGTTAGTAGACTTAGCAAATATTAGTACAAATATATATTTAGGGTTAGTAGACTTAGGGTTAGTAGGAAATTTTTTGACTTAGGATTTTTTTTAACTTTGCAAAAAAAGAGTGCATCCCACCTTTTTTTTTTGAGAATCCGAGTGCAGACCAACTGCCAGCATCCTTTTTTTTCTCCCTGTCTGACCCGCATGCCGTGACGTCAGCGTGACGCGAGCCCCCTTCTCTGTTTCGTCTTCCTCCATGGCAGAGGCGTGCGTGGCACCTCCATGGCCACCTCCGGCGAGGGCTAGCGCCCTCTCCCCTCTCTCCCCAGCGAGCACGAGGAGCACCACCGCGCGCGTGCACGGCCACGGCCACGCACCACCGTGCACGGCCACGCACCACGGCTCTCCGGCGACCAACATCTAGCGGCGCCGCCCCTGCTTCCCGCCACAGGCCGGCGCTGCGCCTCAAGCACGCACGCACGGGCACCTACCGGAGACGGGAGGGCACCTACCCCTCAAGCACGCACGCACGCACGGGCACCTAACCGCCGTCGTTTCCGTCATCGTCGTCGATCTCCTCTACCCCTCAAGCACGCATGGGCGGGCACCTACCGGAGACGGAATCGGCGAGGGCGGCAGGCAGCTACCGGAGACGGAATCGGCGAGATCGGCGCGGAGAAGACGAGGGCGGCGCGGAGAAGACGAGATGCGTTTGGGACTAAAGGGTACCATCCGCGGGCCTTTAGTCGCGGTTGGGGTATCCAACCGGGACTAAAGGGTACCTTTAGTCGCAGTTGGTGTCACGAACCGCGACTAAAGGTTTTTTCGCGGCGTTTTCGTTCCCGCGCGGAAAGAGCCTTTAGTCGTAGTTCGTGACACGAACCGCGACTAAAGGTGCTTTTTCAAATACTTTTCTTTTTAAAATCTTAAAAATACAAATAATATATCAGAAAATTCAGAAAAATATCATTTTAAAATCTTAAAAATACAAATAATATATCAAAAAATTCAGAAAAATAAAACTAATTCATTTTAAAATCTTACAAATACAAATAATATATCAGAAAATTCAGTAAAATAAAACTAATTCGTTTTAAAATCTTACAAATACAAATAATATATCAGAAAATTCAGAAAAATAAAACCAATTTATTTTAAAATCTTAAAAATACAAATAATATATCAGAAAATTCAGAAAAATAAAACTACTTCATTTTAAAATCTTAAAAATACAAATAATATATCAGAAAATTCAGAAAAATAAAACCCCTTTAGTCCCGGCATGTTTTACCAACTGAGACGAAATGGTTAGGGTTTTGTTCCCTCCAATCAGAAATATTCACACACATCTTGGATAAATATATATAGATAAAAAAAGGCAGTATAATGGCAAGAGTGGATCTAAACCTAAACGGAGAGCATAGATGCATGATCGATCTACATAATGGCAAGACACTGTGGATCTGATATCCGCTAGTCATACTCCTGCCTAGGCCTATAGTACTCCGACTCGTAGTCGTCGTAGTCGCCGCCGTCGTCGTCACTATCGTCTGACGGTGCTCTGCACTCCCTCGGAGAATCACGACTCCAGGACTGGGCGTGAGGGTAGCGCAGGCAGGGGATATCGTCGGCCCTGATGTAGTCCATGACGCTCTGTAGAGTTCCCAGGAGGCAGACCGTCCTCCTCATACCTGGCGAGCGCCCTCTCACGCCGATTGATGAAGAAGGCATCCCAAGTATGCTGGTTATCGGGATGCCAACTGGGATTCCTCCGCTGCTCCGCGTGAGCTCGTGGTAGTAGTGGTTCGTGATGGCCGCCTGGCGCGCCACACCTTGAGGAAGAGGAGGTACCGGCACTCCTCCGGCGCTCAGCATCCAACCGGCGGGAACGCTGTAGCCGGGCGGGCAGGGGTAGTTTGAGGCGGAAAGTGCCTCCGCCTGGATGAATGTTAGAGTGGGTACGGGAGAAGCCATGAGAGAGTTGTGAGTTTTTATGTGTTTATGCCAATGGTGTGACAATGCATACATATATATAGCGAGAAGAAAACATATATCCCTTTAGTCCCGGCCCGTTTTACCAACCGGGACTAAATGGTACGGGTTTCGTTGGGAAACGGATCATCCCTTTAGTCCCGGTTGGGGAAACCAACCGGGACTAAATGGCTTAGGGTTTCGTCTGGACCAATCAGATAGAATCACACGGATCATGTGTTTCTTTCAAGCGCTTGTGAGTCGTTGGATCCGGGGTGTGTTTCTTTTGAGCTGTTGTGAGACGTTCGAACAGGGCTACGGTGTGTTTCTTTCGAGCTGTTGTGAGCCGTTGGTGAGGGTGTTTCTTAACCGTTGGATCAAAACCCTAGCACAACACTTTGTGAGCCAGAGGACCCTATACCACCTTCATACACCGGTCAGTTCATCGACCAAATACAAAAAATCCGGATTCGCCATCATACGTCCTGCCGTGAATTTGGTATGCATATATGCACCCAGTAGCCACGGTGGGGCTGTATGATGGCGATACCGATTGTTTTGTTCTACACCCCCTTGGATACATCATATATTCAGTTCATCGAGCAAATACAAAACATCCGGATTCACCATCATACGTCCAGCCGTGCATTTGGTATGCATATATGCACCCAGTAGCCACGGTAGGGCTGTATGATGGTGATACCGATTGTTTTGTTCTACACCCCCCCTTTAACACATCAATCCATGCTTGGGTCAGTGTTCACTTTGAGCTCGGGTAGTAATGTGCAACTATTTGCTTGGTTGTGTTAGTGTGGCGCGTGGCGCGGGAGTTGTGACGCGTGGCCAGGAGGGCGCGGTATAAACTGCCGCGCCTCGATCGCGTCTTCTCCTGTCCACGCGCCCACTCCTCTCCACGCACAGTCGCGCTTCCACCATGCCTCCGAGGAGGAACAACACCACCGGCTTCCGCGGTGTCCGAGCACGGAAGAACGGAATGTTTAGCGCAGATATCCGCTGGGGGGACGACCGCATCCCCCTCGGCTCCTTTGCGACGGTGGCAGAGGCCGCCCGCGCCTGGGACACGGCGGCCTGGCGCCTCAACCGCCCGCGGTCGCTGATGAACTTCAACGACTGCCACACTGTTTGGGAAGCAGAGGCTAGGGTGCCAAAGCCGCAGATCGTCACTGCCGCCGACCACCTCCACCTCCGCCACCGCGCGTTTCAGGGTCTAGTCGACGCCAGGGAAGACCGCGTCGTCCACGAGTATTACCGGAACAACCCGGGGGAGGAGAGCGCCGACGAGGAGCTCTGGCAGACCCGCGCGGCTGAGCGGGCGGAGCGCCGCCTCGAACGCCACCTCGCATTAGATGCCGCTCGGGAGGCGAGGACGAAGGCGCTGCAAGAGCTTCGTCGGGCCGACCACGCCGGCGAAGTCTGGGCCTCCGACGATCCGAGGTGGGGGCCTATATCGGACATACCATCATGCACCTCCGAAGACGACGAGGAGGTCACCGACTAGTTCGGCGACGACGATGACCCTGAGGAGGTCACCGACGAGTTCCCCGACGACGACGAAGAGGAGTAGTGTTCGTCTGTTTTCTGTTTTTAATAAAAGAATTTGTATTCCGGCGACACTGCGGCGCGCTAGCGCGTTTGTTTTCTGTTTTTAATAAAAGTTATGAAATTAGATATTTTATCTCACAAAGTTTTGAGACATTGAAGTAACCTTCTGTTTTCCATGTTTTCCACTCGTTTTCTCAAATATTTTGCAAAGGAGTTAGTCTTAAACACATCAGAGATAATATAATTCACATGATCCATTCAACAAAGTTTGGTACAATAAATTATTACACATCAATTCTTCCCTTGTGTCCCTGCTTTCTTACGATTGTACCGTATCCATGGAGCATCCTCATCATTTAACTTAATGCTTGGGTCAGTGTTCACTTTGAATGGCGAAATTTTACCAAACATATTATAGTCTTCTAACAGGTCTGTCTTATCCTCCACTCCCACGATGTTTCTTTTCCCCGAAAGAACAATGTGGCGCTTTGGATCATCGCATGATGTACTGATCGTTTTCTTATCTTTACGTTTCCTCGGTTTGCTACTAATGTCCTTCAAATAGAAAACCTGAGCGACATCTTTGACTAGGACGAATGTTTCGTCAAGGTAACCAAGATTGTTGAAATCCACCATTGTCATTCCGTATTGCTCGTCCACTTTTACCCCACCTCCTGTTAGCTTGAACCATTTGCACCGGAAACAAAGGGACCTTAAAGTAGGGTCCATAGTCAAGTTCCCATATCTCCTCTATGTAACCATAATATGTGACCTTTTGCCCATTCTAGGTTGCTGCACCAAAGCGGACACCACTGTTTTGGTTGGTGCTCTTTTTATCTTGGGAGATCGTGTAAAATGTATTCCCATTAATCTCGTACCCTTGGAAAGTCGTTATAGTCGAAGATGGTGTCTTGGCCAACATGTACAGCTGATCTCCAACAATATTGTCATTCATTAAATGTTTTCGCAACCAACTGCCGAAAGTCTCCATGCGGGCCTTTCTAATCCATGATTCATGCTTCCCCGGGTTGTCCGAGCGTAAAATATTCTTGTGTTGCTCGAAGTACGGAGCCACCAAGCTCGAATTTTGCACCACTGTGTGGTGTGCATTAGTCATAGAATGACCGTCCATACATATCGTTGATTTCCTTCCGATTGTGCCTTTTCCACTTAGTCTCCCCTCGTGCCGTGATTGAGGAATACCAATTGTCTTAAGGTCAGGAACATATTCAATACAGAACTCAATTACCTCCTTATTTCCATAGCCCATTACGATGATTCCTTCTGGCCTAGCACGGTTACGAACATATTTCTTTAATACTCCCATGAACCTCTCAAAGGGGAACATATTATGTATAAATACAGGACCGAGAATGGAAATCTCTTCGACTAGGTGGACCAGGAGGTGCGTCATAATATTGAAGAAGGATGGTGGAAACACCAACTCGAAACTGACAAGACATTGGACCACATCGTTCTGTAACCGTGGTAGATCTTCTGGACTGATTACCTTCTGAGAGATTGCATTGAGGAATGCACATAACTTCACAATGGCTACTCGAACATTTTTCGGTAGGAGCCCCCTCAAAGCAATCGGAAGCAATTGCGTCATAATCACGTGGCAGTCGTGAGACTTCAGGTTTTGGAACTTTTTGTCCGCCATGTTTATTATTCCCTTTATATTCGACGAGAAGCCAGACGAGACCTTCATACTGCTCAGGCATTCAAAAAAAATGACCTTCTCTTCTTTGGTAAGAGCGTAGCTGGCACGATCTTGAAACCATTCCGGATGCCGGTCATCTGGGTCTTTCAAAAGTTGCTGGTCCTGCCGTGCTTCCTTTGTATCAATTGTCTTCCCATACACGCCTAAGAAGCTTAGCAGGTTCACGCAAATATTCTTCGTAACATGCATCACGTCGATTGCAGAGCGGACATCTAGGACTTTCCAATACTGTAGCTCCCAAAATATCGATTTCTTCTTCCACATGGATACGTGCCCGTTAACTCCCAGCGGAACTGATTGTCCGCCAGGACCCTTTCCAAAGATGACTTTCAAATCCTTGACCATATCAAATATCTCAGCTCCAGTACGTTCCGCAGGCTTTGGCCGGTGATCTGCCTTGCCGTTGAAATGCTTGCCTTTCTTTCTTACGTTATGATTTCGGGGAAGAAATCGACGATGACCCAGGTACACGTTCTTCCTACAATTATACAAAATTACACTTTCAGTCTCATGTAAGCAGTGCGTGCATGCTTTGTATCCCTTATTTGACTATCTCAAAAGGTTAGTGAGAGCAGGCCAATCGTTGATGGTTACAAAAAGCAACGCTCGTAGGTCAAATTCCTCTTCTTTGTGCTCATCCCACACAGGTACACCAGGTCTACCCCACAACTGTAAAAGTTCATCAACTAATGGCCTTAGGTACACATCGATGTCGATGCTAGGTTTCTTCGGACCTTGGATGAGCACTGGCATCATAATGAACTTTCGCTTCATGCACAACCAAGGAGGAAGGTTGTAGATGCATAGAGTAACGGGCCATGTGCTATGGCTTGAGCTCTGCTTGCCAAAAGGATTCATGCCATCAGTACTTAGACCAAATCTTATGTTCCTTGCGTCAGCTGCAAAATCTTTGAACTCTCTGTCGATCTTTCTCCATTGCGTTCCATCAGCGGAGTGTCTCAACTCCCCGTCGGACTTACGGTCCTCTTTGTGCCATCGCAACAACTTGGCATGCTTTTCTTCCTGAACAGACGTTTCAACCGAGGTATTATAGGAGCATACCACGTCACCTTGGCGGGAACCCTCTTCCTGGGTTTCTCGCCCTCAACATCGTCACCAGGGTCATCGCCTCTGATCTTATAACGCAATGCAGTGCATACAGGGCATTCATTCAAATTCTCGTATTCACCGCGGTAGAGGATGCAGTCGTTAATGCATGCATGTATCTTCAGAACCTCTAAACCTAGAGGGCAGACAACCTTCTTTGCTTCGTACGTACTGGCGGGCAACTCGTTATTCTTCGGAAACATATTCTTCAACATTTTCGGCAAATTTTCAAATGATGAGTCAGCTACACCTTCCCTTGCCTTCCATTTCAGCAAATCCAGAGTGCAGCCCAGCTTTTTCAGACTATTGTGGCATCCTGGGTACATCGACTTCGTGTGATCCTCCAACATGCGATCCAAATTCTCCCTCTCCTTGTCAGTTTCGCAGCGTCTCCGTGCATCAGCAATGGTCCGACCAAGATCATCAGCGGGCTCATCATGTGCCTCTTCTTCACCTTCACCAAACCCTTCCCCACCTTCAGCATCATCCCCCATGAAAGCCTCATGATAGTTGACATCGATATCATCCTCTTCTTCATCTTCTTCCATTCTAACCCCTCTTTCTCCATGCTTGGTCCAACAATTATAGCTTGGCATCAAACCGTGCCGAAGCAGGTGCATGTGAACGACTCTTGAGGAGGAGTAACCCTTCTGATTCTTACATTTAGCACATGGACAGATAATAAAACCTCGGTGCTTGGTCCAACAATTATATCTTGGCAACTAAGTAGTGTTTTCGGACAAACTTTGAAGTGTTTCAGCCAATATTAAATCACTTTTAGATATATTTTTTTGAGTGTGGAAGTATGCAATTTTATGTAACATATTTAAGTTGTGGCAGTAGGCAAATTATGTAGCCATTTAGGCAATTTAAATAATTGTAGAGGCGACTTTGGTTTGGTTGTTGTTGCATCTTTTTGTTTATTTTTGTAGGCAACTTTTATTGTCTTTATAGTTGTGAAAACAGAAAAATTATATAGCAATGTAGGCAATATGATGTATTGTGCAGGAAACTTTATTTTTAGTACTTATAGCACTCTTTGGCTTGTTTTTCTAAGCAACTTTCTTTTTTCCTTTCTTCCTATTTTGATTTTGTTAGTAGGCAAATTATGAAACAATGAAGGCAATTTAAATCATCGTGTGGACAATTTTTTTTTGGTTCTTCGGAGTCAAGTTTCTGGTTTTTATTTAGATTATGCAGTGATGCCTTTTTATTTAGATCTTTCTTAGGAAACAATCAGTTTCGGCATCTTTTTTTCATATTACAGAAAACTTTTCTGTTTTTAGATTTTTTTTTTGCTTATGTGGTTTTGTGTTACAGGACAAGGGACTACAAGATGGATAAAAGTGATTTACCTGTTAGGAAGAAGGATAATGAAAGGAGAAACATATCATGACCAGCAAGGCTGGCAACGGTTAATGAAGAGCTTAGCAAAAGAAAGAAGTAATTCGACTGACACAGATGATGTCGGCGGGCTGCTGAAGATTGCGGCATCGACAATGCTAGTTGACTACAACAGATGGATATTGTAGCAAGTTGACACAGGTTTAAGTGATTGCCTACCATTTCTTACCTACACATTACACAAAAATATAGATGCAAGTTCTTGTAAATGCATAAGTTAGTAGGCAAGTACTCATCTTCACATTTTTTACATGCATGCAATATGACTGTCACTCTTTATTTCAGGAAGCAAGCATAAACACACTACCGAGTTTCCTTTTTTTTTTGCTTTTCATACAACACAATGCTAAGCAACAAATCTAACATTTTAAGAATTTTTTCCAAGCAACATGGTTAACTGATTGGTGCACATAATGGTCAACTTTTTCCTATGAGATAGTTCACTAGTATCTTGGTCTCATTTAGGTTAGGTCACGACACAGAGTTGGCTCCCAACTATTGAAAGCCAAGCAAATTAAAAACAAGGAAATTCGTCATAAAATTTCTAACACTGTTGAATTCAAAGCCAAGTTTCTAAATGTCTGTAGTACAACAATTTTTACCATGCAATCCTATATGTTATGCAAACTAACACAAATTATCCCATGTTTTTTCTACATGTTTTTGCAGTCACTCGAAGTGACCAACAAGCCCAAACAGGTTAAGGAAATCAATGCAAGAAACGGACCAAGGCGCACATATGTACATGGGAAGGATGATCACACAACAAACGACAATCCCACGTGTAAATTTTTGGAAGAAGTTTGGTGGGAATTTGATCATTTTTTCCACTTTTTGGTTGTTCCTATGTGGAGAGACAAGAAAGTTGTCATAACAATGATTACTGGGGATGTCTCCTCTTGAAAAAAGCAAGTTTCTAGTGGGGAAATATGTGTAAAAAGTAAAACACAAGGGTGTGGTGGTTTTGGATATCTAAATCTAGAGAGGAAGCTCACTTATTTTTATTTTATTTTTTCCCTCATGATCTCCAGATAAGGTTTTGTGCGATAGCGAGGCCAGAAGTCAAGAAAGGTTCGACGTTCATCATTTGTTACAACACATTCCGCGTGGAGAACACAACATTAAATCGTCATGCATGTACTTCAATTTTTATATTGCTTTTCTTTTCACATGTATCCCAAACGAAAAATGCTTTTTCACATATCCCAAGTCCAAGATTCATTGTCTATATACTAGAAGCATAACTCGGATGCCAAAACACTGCCCCAACAGTAGTGAGTACATTAAACGAATAATGTGCTATCCCATCGGAAAAAAGAAAGTTTATCGTGTATGGAAAGTCGAACCCACTGTATTTCTGAGGTGGGATCCCTTCATGTTATACAGAAATCAAGTAAACTAAATTTTATGGTTAATTAATATTGTGAAAGATTTTAATTTTAGAAGTTTGTACGAGGAGGGGTCTGAACTAGATGATACAAAACATGTTGCACAACAACATACAAAAAATCAAACTTAAATGTAAAATATAATAATAACTGTGCCATTTTATATTTTTCATTCATTACTTAAATTGAGTCTATTTCAATACCAAATAAAAATAATGCAAATAAGGCAAGTTATTCCTTAATCAATTATACTGTGTAAGACACTTATTGCTAAATTGGATTTAAAGGACCATGCCAATGGTTCATGTTATACTCTAGAAGCTATGAAAATATATATATCTAATCATACTATATAAGTAGCTATATTTACATAATTTTTACATGGCATGGTTAAGACATATTTTCCCTAAACATATATACACTATACATATGATAACAAAAGTACAATTTCCATGAATGGTTTAGTTGTACTACAAGAGTTTTATAAACATGTCTAACTAATCATACCGCAGGAGCTTTTGTAATAAGATAAAGTATAAATTTGGAAATGTGCAGAGATATTTTAGATTCATAAATTAGAACGGTATAACAAAGCACAGTTTAACTAATACTTAGCAATGTTGCTAAATATGTGCTTAAATATTCCAAAATAGTAACATAAATTTACTATTTAATAATTTGGAATGCTAAATATAGGTTATGCCGAAGTATACAATTTTAATATAAATTATAAATTTATTTTAATTTGCCCCAAATCCACATATTGTTTTGAATGATCATGGCCCCGCTATTGGATAGGTTTATTACAAACGACGGTCCTTTCTAAAGAACATGAGGCTCCGGGCGCCACTGAATCCGTCGAGCAGTAAGATATATTAGCTCCACCGTAAATTGGTCGTCTTGAATTGTTTGGTCGAAACTACAAAAACCAGCTAGTAGGCAGGGATGACGAGGATCGTTGCGTAGTTTTCCATTGCCATCATCGAACGTCCTTCCGTAGATCATCCACAGAAGTTTTTCTTTATGAAAAATCACAGAACATTCAAGCCTTCAATATGTGTCTTGAGATCTGACAATAGTCGAATTGTGCCCTAGAGGCACTAATAAAAATGTTATTATTCATATTATTGTTTTACGATTAACTGTGTGGAATCCTAATAAATTTGTATTCAGAGGAGAACCCTATCCAATGTGTGGAATCTAAACACCCTTGATATCCCCGGTTATGCCTCTATGATTTGTTCATTTATTATTAATATATAGTCTTGTTTTCCTAACTATGTGGCAAATGACAAAGTATTGCGGTCTTGGTAGTTATGCATGAGATCGGAATTGTTGGGGAACGACGACAATTAGTACTAAATTCTAAAGTTTTCTGGTGTTGATAGTTACGTATGATGCAAACGACAAAGAGTTGTTGGAGATAGGTGTAGCCGCCCGAGAAAAAATAGCATTAAAACGAATATGTATATTCATCTCCAACGAGTTAAATTAGTAGTGAAATGATATTATCCTTTCTCTTCATTGTCACATGACGAATCACTTCATGTGGCGCAACTACGAGAATAGCTGGCGAGTTCTGTTTTCTGGTTTTTCGTTTGTTGTATTCAAAAAATATTCTATTTTCAAAATACATTTAAATTTTAAAAATGGTTGGATTTTAAAAACGTTCAAATTGGTAAAAGGTTATTTTGTTAAAAGGCAAGTTTATTGAATATTTTCAATTTTTTAATCTTTCAAACAGGAAAAAATGTTTCAATTTGGATTTTTTTCTAAAATTTGAAAATAGATCGGTTTTAATAAATGTCCAGATTTTGAAAACGTTCAAATTCCAAAAAAAAGATTAACAATGTTCAAATTTGAAATTTATTTAGATTTTTAAATTTACTATAAAAACACATTGTTTTTAACAAATAATTCGAGCGAGTAGAAAACACAAGGAGAGGGAGGGGGAATTGGGCTTGCCCACGCAGGAAGGCGCTTCAGGCCTTAGCTCGGTAGAGCGAAGTCAATGATGGACGCTCGTACATACCGGCCTCCTAAAACAAACCGCAGCCGACCGGCCCATTTAAGTATCCTCCCCCTTTTTCTGGACAAAATTCTTTTGAAAAAAAAATCAACAAAAAAATAAATAGAAAAGGAATAGAGAAAAAAAAGAAAACGTAGACAACAATAAATTTGAACAACACATAAACCGAAAAGGAACACAGAAGAAAACAGAAAAGGGGAAAAACAAGAACTCTTCATGACACCATAACGGGCCGGCCCAATAGCACCGTCCCGTAGGTGGCCAAGGCAAAACGAGCCGCCTCGAAATCAAAAGTCCGATCTTCCGGAAGGTCACCTCACGTGCGCTATGGAGGCGACAGTTGTCGCGCTCTCTTTCCTCCTAGCCTCCATAGAGTCTCCGCATGCGTGACAAGTGTTGCCACTAGAGAGTGTTGGGGTTTTTTCTCTTCCCACGCGCGGATGAAGGATGGATTGGCACGCATTTATTTCGAGATCCGTTTATTCAAAATAAAATATCTGGTGAACCGTTTTTTTGAAATTACGAACTGTTTTCATATTTGAGATCCTCGAGTCGAGATCTTCAAAACTAGATCCCATGTTGATAAGTTTCGAGAAACTTTTTTTGTATATTCAGAATCAACACCGATGTACGCCCAGTTGCACGCAGATGTACGCCCAGCTACAGTGAACGAAGTACGTCCCAAGTGCATGTGCTGACGTACACTCACGTGCACCAGGGGTGTACGTCCAGACGGTTGTACACCCAGTTACAGGCGGATGTACACCCAGTCGCTTGTACACCCACGTGCTTGTACACGCATTGAAAGGCCGACGTACACCCAGACGGGTGTACACGCAGTAAAGGGCCGGCGTACAATCAGATGGATGTACGCCCAGACGGATGTGTACACCCACGCGGATGTACACTCAGGTACACTGTGCGTACTTTTCAGAACAATTCACTACACCACAGCAGGGAAACCCCAACAGCAAAATTGGTTGGCAAAACAGCTTGCAGCGACAAAAACTTGGTCGGGAATGGGTTTCCCCGATCTATCATGTCTGTCACTGTAAGTACAGTCGGCATCGAGCTTCCCCGACCGACATATCTTTGCCGACAGACAACCGGACAGTAATGCAAAAGTTTTTCCGACCGACATATTAACTCCGACGGACATTTCCTTTCCCGTCCAACCTTTTTTGCCGACCAACTGCCCGACGGTGTTGGTTTTGCTGACCAACTATTCAACAGTAATGCAAGAGCTTTTCCTGACTAACTGTGTGACATGGACCTAATGGCCGACCGACTTTTCGAATGACAGTAATAACATCCTTTATACTGATATACTGGCACATTTTAGATATTTGACATCGATGGTACATAAAATCAGTCAAATTGACATATTTCACACATTCATACATGCATAACCTCCAAAATAGTACCAGGAATCAAATAATCAATAGTAACATGCATTAATTCTTATTATGTTGATTGTTCATCAGATTTACAAAATATTGCTAACTAATTGCAACATAATCGGGGTTACAAAATTATAACTAAAAATGGCACATCTCATGAGACCATTATGCAGAACATCCAGTTGATGTGAATGTGCCAATTGCTTGGTAGCATACGTACAAGTTTTGCATGATAATCCATGCTCTAGAGGGGATACCTGCACAAACATATATTTGGGAAAATTTAGGTCCTCCAGGCAGTTATCGAATGTCAATACTCACATTAAGTAAAAACACCCAATTATCCTATAAGGACCTACGCAACAAAAGAGACAGTTCAGATGCAACATAAACTGAACTAGTTTCTAATGTAAAACTAAAGTTACCTCAACAACATATATTGTACAGGCTGTGTACCAAACCAACATATATTACAAGGTAATGTTAGTTTACAACAACCTGATTGACAAACTGGATTTATTACCACTTTCCCCTCTCCCCTCTCCCCCTCTGCTACAGTAGCCTTTGAGAGTCAACCGCCGCCGACGCTTGTTTCCAGCCATCCCCGCCGCTAGCCCCCGTACTGGTTGGTGTGGCGATGAGCTAGAGTGCCGGATCGCCTTGTACAGTAGTAGCCTTAGCTTATGTTTAGCCCGAGTGCTTGTAGTTGCCGTCATGGCTTCCTCCCTCCTTTCCGACTCCTCGTGGCTCGCAGCGACGCGAGAGTTTGATCTCCTCTCTTTTGCATGCCAAATCCATGGTGGATTTCGTCTGCGGGTGAAGAAGATTAAGGCCGGTTCAATAAAATCGACTGCCTTATCAGCTATTCGGATGATCCGAAGAAGGAGAGTGGCCATTTTCCTCTTCTTCACCGTGGTGATGAGGGGAGGAGGAGTGGTCGCGGTGCTTCCTCAAGATTGTCGGGGTGGTTCTTACTGCGTTCTGGAGCAGATCAAGCGGGGGTGATGTTCACCGTCGCCAATCAAGGCCAAGAGGGTGGCCATTCTACTACCTCCTTGGTGGAGGCCTTCATCATCTGTCGACGGAGCTCGGCTGCGCGCTGCCTTCAAGTGGTTCGTCCCCGGTGGTTGCGTGTTTATCGGCGTCACGGATGCCACGCCGGAAGGGAGAGTTCGAGTGATGCAAGGGGCTCCGATTTCGGCGCGTCAAGCGCCTGGAGATCGCCGGCGTTCAGTGGCGGAGACACCCGAGGACCTGATTGCTTTTCTTGCTTTTCCTTTAGGGTGTTTTATGTAAAATCGCAGGCCCTTTCTTCGAATTTTAGGTCTTCTGGGGCAGTAGATGAAAAGGGTCTGTATGATATTTGTACCTGCCACGCAGTTCTTTGATATGCAGCTCTCTTTGTTAAAAAAAAATTGGATTGATCACAAGCACAGTCGAGCCAGGCTCCAATGATATTGTAGCTGGAGCTGCGTGCTCAAAAGAGGAAGGATTGGGCTACGATTTAGCTAGCTAGATGAATGACAGCTAGCTAGCAGAAGGATTTTGTTACAGATTGAAGGTAGCTTTGTTCCGTGGCCATCGGAGGAGAGATTGATGCTTAGGAGGCGGCGGCGGCGGAAGCAATCTAGGCAGGAAAGGCTGCTCGATACCATGAAAAGCTACTTAGAGAGAGGTTGGTTTGGAGGATCGCACGGCACACCAAGAGCCGGTGGTTGCCTTTCATTACATAGATAAGCCACGGTTACAGGGGTTAGGTGGAGTCTGATTACAATACGTCTCCTACCATATATAACATGTACATACCTATTCTATCAATAAGTACTCTTCTCCAAATAGATATGGACTTCTAGATTGCAACAGACCATTCTTTATAAATATCACAGTCTGTGTTCATCGGTGAGTGAGACTAGCTATTCAATCATTATGAATTTTTTTAATCAAATATTTATGCCTTTAATCTGCAGGATTCTAGTGTTGACACATGGAAATTTAAAACATGTCAATATGCCATAATTACTGGGATACTACATCAGCTCGATACATAATGAAGTCCCTCAACTGCGCATTAACTTTTTCAAACATCAATTTCACATTTATGTTTTTTAATTGTGATTTTCGACTATGTGGCTCAATCTAGTAATAATGATTTCATATTCTCAGCGGTTCACTTATTCGGTGTGCATGGCTAAGCATCGACTCGACGATGGACCAGAGACGTGTCGGTTGCAGAAGATACTCTATGGCGCGGACCATGCATGCACCGTCATCTGTTTGCTGCAGCCACCACAGAGTTTTCCTCCGTGAATTGGTTCCCAAAGTGTACCATTACTCCTCCTCCAACCCTTTTATTTTCAAATTATAGCATTTTCGTAATAGACGTGTTAAGAAATTCTTGCGTGCAACATTGCAACTTAATCACGTCGAGCTGGTGCCCATGCACACAATTAAGTAGAACATGACTCATGGAGCACCAAACACTTCGACGCTCAGCCATGTACTAACACTATTATACTGTTTTCTCCATCTAGTTATACGACATGTCGCTTGTAAAATATAACTGGAGATTTTTCCGTTACGCTAGCTTGGGGTACAGCATGCTTTTGTTGGGAGATTGCTGTTCCAATGATGATAACAGTATCGTTGGGGATGAGCATGATATGTGTTGTATGAAGATTAGAACTGTCTTCTTGCAGTCGGAGCAATGCAGAGTTCTCAAGGTAGAATGTGTGTTTGATATTTTTGGACCAATTCTTTAGTGCCAAATGTTTAGAACCTAACGTTCACTTGCTGTGTCCTTTTTCCCATATCATGCAACATTAGGTTAAATGTAATCTGGATTCATATCTTGTTAGTTTTGTGGTACACTATGAGGTTGTGCTAAGTATATTTAATCTTTTGTCCTTTGGGTTGAATATATTGAAATATAATTGTGAGATTTCCACTCTGGGCAACAGGGCAACAAAATCTAAAATTTCATTTTTACCCTTTGATCAGGTTACCCTATTAACAAACGTCAACTATCATTGGCCTTGTCTTTTATTGTAACTAGTGGATTCCCCGCGCGTTGCTGCGGGAATTTGAGAGTCGTGGTTAAATAATGATAGTTTTGACCAAACCGTGCCTTTTCCGTCAAACTAACATGGATATTAACAAAAGTCATTGGTGTATGTGTCTATATACGGATTGCTAGTGTGTGTTAGTATCTAATTTAATACTTGAGGAAGTATACATTTAAAAAACCATTAAAATAGATAAAAATAACTAATATTCTTGCCAATCTCATTACTGCATAATTTGGTGCATGACGGTATGTAGATTAGTGGTCAGTCGACCTATTGACTAATTAAACACTCAACAACACCATGTGATCCGTATACATATGGAATTAATGAGAAAGATTAGAAAGAAAACCAGCTACAAATACAATAATAGTGAGAGGTAGAGAGCGCCTGGCCGGACCAGCGGATTAGTGGGTTGATCGTGCCCATTGATGGCCAAGAAGCCACAAATGATGAGTATATTGTGAGGACCCAGTAGAAGACGCAAATTCATAGGATGTTGTCAAGCCGAGAGCCGACGCTTGGTCTTGCTGGAGAATAGAAACCAGACAACTTACAACCGAGAAATTATCCGAAGGTCTACTTTGGAAACACGCGTGAGACAGTCGCAGGTGTTTCCTCCGCTTTTCGTCGGCTTGATCTGTGTGATGATGATAAAGGATATCATGGAGGTGATCCTTAGACTAGCCACAATGGGAGTAACATAGGTGGTATCATAAGTGCCACGTAGGCAAAATAAGATGATGTGTCACTCATTTAATGAGGAGAGAGGTGTTAGTGGTATCATAGGTAGATACCGTAACATAACGCTTTCCAAGACAAGATGAGTCTATAAGCTAATAAATATACTAGTATATGATACCACAAATATGTTACTATGCATTGTGAAAGTGGTAACATAGACTAGTATCATATGCATGATACTAGTATATGATACTCCCCATTGTGACTAGTCTTATCAGCTAATGCAGGCATAAGGCAAGCAAGGTGAGTGCCGGGAACGCAAGGAGCATGCTTACATGGACACGGCACAAAGGACAATGTGGTATGATCTCAACACGGTCGGCCAACCCAGACATACGGCTGCCTTCACTATCTTCTACTTCATCTATATATGGGTGAAGGGAATATGCCCGAGAGGCAATAATAAAGTGTTTATTATATATTATTCCTTGTTTATGATAGATGTTTATTTCTCATGCTAGAATTGTATTAACCGGAAACGTTGATGCATGTGTGATTAATAAACAAACCGACGTTCCTAGTGAAGCCTCTCTTTTAACTAGCTCGTTGATTAAACAAATGATCAAGGTTTCCTGATCATGAACATTGGATGTTGTTAATAACGGGGTCATGTCATTAGGAGAATGACATGATGAACTTAAACCCTAACTAAGTATAACAATACGATCAAGTCATTTAGTTTTGTTGTTATATCTTACATTCGAAGTAACATTATTCCTTAGACCATGAGATCATGTTAATCACTAATACAGAAAGAATACTTTGATGACATCAAACGTCACACCGTAAAAGGGTGACTACAAAGGTGGCATTGGATATTCGGAAAGTGTTAGTTGAAGCTCATGGATTGAGAATGGGATTTGTCCATCCAATATGACGGATAGATATACTCAGGGCCCTCTCGGTGATATCACATCGACACCGCTTGCAAGCAAGTGATATGATCACAAGGATGTTATATCACGGGAACGAGAAAAGAGTACTTGTCGGATAACGAGATCGAACGAGGTATAGTGGATACCGATGATCGGATCTCGGACAAGTAATATATATCGCGAGACAAAAGGAAATCGTTACGACATTGAAAGGTTCACACGATCACGAGAGTCATCGTTGAATATATAGGAGTCATCACGGATTTCCAGATCCCGCTGTTGATTATTGATCGGAGAGGACTCTCGATCATGTCTATAATATTCGCGAACCGTAGGGATACACACTTAAGCTTCGATGAAGCGTTAGAGAGGATACAGAATGCCGAAGAATATTTTGGGCAGCTCCGGAATTGTTTCGGGGAAAATTGAAATAGTTCAAGGGGTTTTTCGTCGAATGGTTGTTAATAGAATTAACAAATGGTTCGAGGTGCTGCATGCAAATTTTTGTTAATGGAATTAACAAATATAAATAAAGAAATAAAAATGTTTTATTTATTTATTAAAGAAAAACCTTTGGATTTTCCAAGTGGGAAATTAAGGAATTTTGAGTGGGTTTGAGTGGAGCTTCCACTCACATGAAGAGAGGAAGGGGTGGGGGCACCCATGGCTGGCCGCACCCCCCTTTGGGCTGCCTCCCCCTCCCCTATAAAAGGAGGGTGAGGGCTCTATCTTCTCTCCACACTTGCCCACACATTTTCCCTTCCACCCGCTGCTCCATTCCATGGTCTCTGGCTTGGCGAAGCCCTGACCGTAGGATTCTTCACCACCACCACGCCGTCGTGCTGCTGGAATTCCGGATGGATACTCTACTTCCGCAACCCGCTGGAACGAGGGAACGGAAGTCTTCATCGAGCTGAACGTGTGACCGATTACGGAGGCACAGCCGGATTGCGGTGCTCTTCTTCTCGCTCGGGATCGGCGTGAGAACGACTACGCCAACAACGAGATCGTTTCTCGTACCACTTTGAGTCTTCGAGGGTATGTTATCTCAAGACTCTCTTTCTCCCTGTTGCCTTTCATCTCATAGATTAGATCTTGGCCTTTCGGGTTTATCGCGTGTAGGAAAATTTTTGTTTTCGATGCTACGTTCCCCTTCAGTGGTATCAGAGCCGGATCTATGCATAGATGAATTGTACGGGTAGAACACATAGGAGTATGTGGGCGTTGATGATCATGTTTTTGCCTCTTTGAGTTTTTTATGATCTTAGTGGCATAGTGGGATGAAGTGGCCCGGACTAACTTTACATGTCCACGTACATGAGACTTGTTCCACAAATGACATGCAACTTGAATTGCATAAGTGGCTTGCGGGTGTCGGTTTCTCCTACTATAGTTAAGATCTAATCTACGAAGGGTTGTTAAAAATATGATTTATCAACATTGTGGTTCTTGTACGTAGGTATGAACGGTTCTATCCTCGTAAGCCCAAAACCACGTAAAATATGCAAAAATAAATTAGAGGCGTCTAACTTGTTTTTGCAGGGCATGTGATGTGATATGGTCAATGTTACAAACGTTATGTATGAGATGATATCTTTTGTAAATTATTGACATGCCGGCTGGAGCCATATGGTTGTCTTATTTTATGGCATGCGTGATGTATATCATATACATGTGATATGTTGTAATGGACAATCGAGATGGAGGTGCCACGGACCTTGGTGCCACGCCGGTGGAATGATGGAGATCATACAATGATGCACAAGATGGAGATCCAGTGCAAGAATGACCATATCATATCACATTATCCATGCATGTGATGTTTATCCTTTTATGCATCTTATTTTGCTTAGATCGCGACGGTAGCATTATAAGATGACCCCTCTCACTTAATATCAAGATAATAATGTGTTCTTCCTTAAGTATGCACCGTTAAGAAAGTTCGTCGTTTCGAGACACCACGTGATGATCGGGTGTGATAGACTCAACGTTCGCATACAACGGGTGTTTTCAAGCCTAGCATGTACAGACATGGCCTTGAAACACATGCAATACAACGGTTCTACTTGGCGAGCCTAGCATGTACAGACATGGCCTCGGAACACGTAACCGAAACGTAAAGCATGAGTCATATGAATGATATGATGAACATGTTGATGTTCGCCTTTGCAACTGCACCGTCTCACGTGATGATCGGTTTCGGTGTAGTGAATTGGGTTCGTGTAATCACTAAAGACAACTAAGAGGGATGTTGTTTTTGAGTGGGAGTTCATGGGATAATTTTTAGAATTAACTTGAACTTAATTTATCATAAACATAGTCTAAATAGTCTTTGCAAATATGTTGTAGATCATGGCACCACCTACCTTCAATTTCAATATGTTCATGGAGAAAGAGAAATTAGCGAACAATGGAAGCAACTTTACCAACTGGGCACTTAACCTGAGGATTCTCCTCACCACTGGGATTCTTCACCACCACCACGCCGTCGTGCTACTGGAATTCCGGAGGGATCCTCTACTTCCGCAACCCGCTGGAACGAGGGAACGGAAGTCTTCATCGAGCTGAACGTGTGACCGATTACGGAGGCACCGCCGGATTGCGGTGCTCTTCTTCTCGCTCGGGATCGGCGTGAGAACGACTACGCCAACAACGAGATATTTTCTTGTACCACTCTGAGTCTTCGAGGGTATGTTATCTCAAGACTCTCTTTCTCCCTGTTGCCTTTCATCTCATAGATTAGATCTTGGCCTTTCGGGTTTATCGCGTGTAGGAAATTTTTTGTTTTCTATGCTACGTTCCCCTTCAATGTGCACTACCGGAGACGAGTTCTTTCCCGTGTGCTCGAATCTTTGCCGTGTGCACTCCATCAGGCACACGACATAGATTTTCTTTGCCGTGTGCCGCAAATGGTAAACACGAACACATGGTTTAGTTAAAAAATCGGCACACGGTAAAGAAAAACACACGGTAAAGAAACCACACGGCAAAGATTACTACCACGTGGCCATTCCGTTGCGGGGCAGAACGGAGCTGGTACGTCAGTTCTTTGCCGTGTGCATGCACACGGCAAAGAATTGATATCGTATCCCCCATTTCTGGCCCACAGAATATCCTTGGCCGTGTGCATGCACACGGCAAAGAACGTTTTTTTTATTTTTCTTCCAAAATAGCTTGTTAAATTTATAATTTCAAAATATAATTTTATTTATCAATTTATAATAAATCCCCTTGTTTACCCTAACACAATCATGCAATTAGTTTGACCTTTCTACCACCTTTCGACGCGTTGAACTTTTCTCCCTCTCGTTTAGGGTTTCTCCGTAGAGGGGCTCCGGAGCGTCAGAATGCCACCGAATCGTAGATGGTTCCATACCATGTGTGCTAGAGTGTCACATGTGTCTTGTATGCCAAGATTCCCTCACTCCCTGTGTTATGGCTTCACCGGAGTCGGATTCTCTCTCGCGGGTTCTCGGACTACATAGAGCCCCAAACTCCCGGATCTGGCGGAATGGGGGGTCTCTTCCGAAGAGTTGTGTTCTACCTTGTTGTTTTGTGTTCCTATGGGCTATCCTAACACAACCAAGCAACTAGTTCCACATTGCTACCCCCTTTTGATGTCGTTAGCGCCTGTATTCGTGTAAGTCCGCTATATCTCGAGCGGGTCTAGGGTTTCACCAGAGGGGGGCTCCGGAGCGTCTGGATCCGAACACAAGCTAGGGGGTTCCATACCATGTTAGTACAGGTGTGTTGTGTGCTTTGGATGGCAAATATTGCACTTCGGGATGTGGGCCGCTTCACCGACATCCACTTCTCTCTCGTAAGTTTACGCGCGCTTATAGGGTGAAACTCCCGTATCGGACGAAACATCGTGAATCTTTCGAAGAGTTGTGTTCTAACAATGTGTTTTGGGTTGCTGGCCTACCCTAACACAACCAAGCAACTACTTCCACATTTCTACCCCTTTCGACGCCGTTACCGCGTGTTTTTGTGTAACTCCGGTATTTCTCCAGCGGGTCTAGGGTTTCACCGGCGGGGGGCTAGGAGGGCCAATGCCCCCTCTCAACCATCTTGGGAACCAATACAATCAACAATTTGCATATTTCTATGATTTAATTTAAAGTTTTGGGGATACAAACACATGTGATAAGGGATATATGATTTATCCGTATGAATTAAACTTCAAAAAATTATTTAACATAAGCTGTAATACATCTTTTTTTTTTGAGGGAAAGTCATCGTGGCGGATTTTATTAATTTGTTAATAACGATACATTGTTCCCCATTACACCCATACGATTGTCGGGGGGTCGTCTTGCCAAACAAATGACAAAGAACCCTCTGATTTACAAGCTAAAACACGTGCTTCCATATTGGACTCTCCCTAGGACAACGCTTCTGCTTCAGTGTCTCCCCTTCAAACCAAAATCGTGATGCAAGGATGGCTAAGATCGCTCCATACCCTTGCATCACTACCAAATCGGGGGGGGGGGGGGGGAGGGGGGGAATTAGAGAGGTTAAGAAGATGTTGGATGGCTGGTACCTGGACGCAGGCCAGGTAGAAGGTGGACAGTGATGCGGGCGGGGCCGCAGAGGACCTGGTCTGGTTCCGGCGCCGATTGGGAAATATCAGCACTGCCACAAGTGAGTTCCTGGAGGCGGAGGCAATAGGAGTGAGCTGAGGAGGAGGAGAGCCGAGGGCCGGGCGGGATGCGGGAACGGTTGTGGTACGTGGTTGTCGTCCGACGAGGCCGTGAATATGATGGTCGTGGAGGAGGCGGTCCGGCGCCGGCGGGACAGCCGTGGAGGAAGCGAGGAGCATGTCAGGCAGTGGCGAATCTAGGATTAAAATGGAGGGTGGGCTCAAAGGAAAAATATAAAAAAGTTTCTAGCAATATAAGCCATAGGATTACATGGATATGAGGAAATGAAGTAAAAAAAAATGATTTAGCACTAAGACAAATGTCCTCCCATTTCAGGAAGGCTTGTCCAATTGGATCAGTAAACAAGGATAAACTCATGTGTTTATCTCTAATTTTACCAGTACATGCCATATTTGTATAAACCATGCAAGGTTTATTTATATGTAAGGATTATATCCTAGAACAAAAAAATTCTTAGATTTTTTCTATCCAGTCTTGATTGTTAACAACTCGCTCAGAGTGAGAAGATAACCATTAGCTCATGTCAAGCACCCCTTGTTGCCGCCGGCTGGTTACTCAGGTCCGGATTTATTGAGCGCGTGTGTTTCTGCATTTGCTTAGAACGTGCGAAATGCTTGAACAGGGCAATTAGCTAGACAAAAATCCACATGGTGACCTTCAGCTCTTTTCTACCAAGTTGGGTCATGCGCTCACGTCCACAAGGCCATGTTTAAAAACCATCCCGTATAACTTCGTTTTGGCATTCTTTGCTTACATGCACAACATAAGTTTGATCTCCGATAACTATACATGGCTCATGACTGAGGTACATGTATTTGATGTATTTATATGCTAAAAATCGAGGGTAGGCTCAAGACTATTGAAGCCTAACCGGTAAATTCGCCCCTGATGTCAGGGCGGGTTGGGGTATCGGTGTGAGGTCGATCGATGTGAGTTTCCATGACTACATCCGGCCAACAACGTGCTAGCTGGGCCCTGCTGCTTACTTAGGTATGGGCCAAAATCTATAATTTTTGTGTGTGCTCCAAATCTTGGGTATTCGTTTGAAGACAGGTGAAGACCCCTGGGGCCGCCCCTGTCAGCATGAGCATGGATTGGAGGCTAGTCTCGACGACATGGAGGATTTGAGGCCACGCTAGAGAAACACTGCCTAGTTCTTGTTCGATTTTCTTAACCAAGGGACAAACTTTTTAGTTCTGGCTCGGCCATCATATTTCTTGGCTAGGCCGTAAGTAAGAAATTATTTGTAATTTGTATTATCCTTTTTCGAGAAAACCTTGACTGGCCATGTTAAACAGTTATTAGCAGGTAGACTTGTAAATTCAGCTAGAAAGGATGGCTAACCATGGTTAGCATCCCGTAGTTTCTTAGGGTACGGATCTACATGTATACCCTAGCCTCAAGGCCTCTATATACACGAGATCGGCATGGACCTACTGGCCATCGCCTGGCCGCAATCCATCTCTCGCCTCTCTCCAATCTAGTTAATAACATAAAAAGTACTAGCACTAGTGGAAACAACCCCTCTCGTCCAGGGGGCCAGGGGGCAGCTGTCCCGGTTGCAACCAAATCCGGGAGAAATGCCATGCATTGGTCCCGGTTCGTGCGCCCGGGGCAACAGGAATCGCCTGGGGGCATTTGTCCCGGTTCGTGGGGGACATATCGGTCCCGGCTCGTGCCACGGACCGGGACCAATGCCTAGCCACATGCCACGTGGCACGCGCATGAACATTTGTCCCGGTTCAGTCCACGAACCGGGACCAATGCCCCCTTCCCCTATATATACTGCCCCAGCCCCCCCTTTCATCTTTTTTTTTTGCTTGGAGGTGTGAGAGAGTGTGATGTTAGTGTGTTTTATTTTACTATGCACACGAGGTGTTCGACGAAACTCCCGAGCCGCACATAAGCTTACTGAAAATGGTATCTTCGACCGAGGTTAACAAATTATCTTTTCATCTGTAGTTGATACATAAAAAAGTAGTATTTGTCGATGTACTGTGGTCATCTCTGTATTAATATGTTATTGTAATGTATTTTGATAAACTTAATTATACGATGCAGATGGATGCACGGCAACGATGGATGTACGGTGACCGACGCACTTCCGAGTATATGGCAGACCTGAATGCATTTCTTGCTGTAGCTCAGGCGAACAAAGATAATGGCTTCATGTGTTGCCCATGTGTTGATTGTCGGAACGTCAGAGAGCACTCTTCCGAAAGAATCCTTCACGGCCATCTAGTTCGGAGAGGTTTCATGCCCAGCTATAATTGCTGGACCAAGCACGGAGAAAGAGGGGTTGTGATGGAAGACGATGAAGAAGAAGAAGATCCTTTGTTCCCTGAATACGACGATACTGCAATGGAAGAGAATGCAGAAGAAGTAGGTGATCAAGAACAGGCATCAGAAGAGCCCGATGATGATCTTGGCCGAGTTATTGCTGATGCAAGGGAAGACTGTGAAAATAAATTGGAGAGGTTGAAGCTGGACAACATGTTACAAGATCACAAAAAATTGTTGTACCCAAATTGCGAAGATGGTAGCACAAAGCTCGGTACCACACTGGAGTTGCTGAAATGGAAGGCACAGAACGGTGTGACTGACAAGGCATTTGAGAGTTTACTTCAACTAATAAAGCCAAAACTATCAAAGGATAACAAATTGCCTGAGAGTACGTACGAAACAAAGAAAGCTCTCTGCCCTCTGGGATTAGATGTGCAGAAAATACATGCATGCATTAATGACTGCATCCTCTTCCGCGGTGAGAAGTACGAGAATTTGGATGAATGTCCGATATGCACTGCACTGCGGTATAAGATCAGAGCAGATGATCCTGGGGATGTTGACGGCGAGCCCCCCCCGTAAGAGGGTTCCTGCTAAGGTGATGTGGTATGCTCCAATAATACCACGGCTGAAACGTCTGTTTAGAAACAAAGAACATGCTAGGTTGTTGCGATGGCACAAAGAAGACCGTAAGAAAGACGGAAAGTTGAGGCACCCCGCCGATGGATCGCAGTGGAGAAAGATCGAGAGAGACTTTCCAGACTTTGCAGGAGAGGCGAGAAACTTATGGTTTGGTCTAAGTACAGATGGCTTTAATCCTTTTGGGGAGCAGAGCTCCAGTCATAGCACTTGGCCTGTAACTCTATGTATGTACAACCTTCCTCCTTGGTTGTGCATGAAGCGCAAGTTCATTATGATGCCAGTTCTCATCCAAGGCCCGAGGCAACCTGGCAACGACATTGATGTGTATCTAAGGCCATTAGTGGAAGAACTCTTACAATTGTGGTGCAAACCAGGTGTACTTGTGTGGGATGAGAACGAACAAAAGCCATTTGACCTACGGGCGTTGCTTTTCGTAACCATCAATGATTGGCCTGCTCTTAGTAACATTTCCGGACATACAAACAAGGGATACAATGCATGCACACACTGTTTAGATAAGACTGACAGTGTTTTTTTGGATAAATGTAAAAAAGTTGTATACCTGGGGCCATTAGTGGAAGAACTCTTACAATTGTGGTGCAAACCAGGTGTACTTGTGTGGGATGAGAACGAACAAAAGCCATTTGACCTACGGGCGTTGCTTTTCGTAACCATCAATGATTGGCCTGCTCTTAGTAACATTTCCGGACATACAAACAAGGGATACAATGCATGCACACACTGTTTAGATAAGACTGACAGTGTTTTTTTGGATAAATGTAAAAAAGTTGTATACCTGGGGCATCGTAGATTTCTTCCGATCAAGCATCCCTTAAGAAAGAAAGGAGGGAAGCATTTCAGAGGTGAGGCAGATAACCGGAAGAAGTCTGAGCTCCATAGTGGTAATGATATATTCGATATGGTCAAGGACCTAGAAGTAATCTTTGGTAAGGCTGCTGGCAGCCAACCAGTTCCGTACGGCCCTGATAAGCGCGCCCCCATGTGGAAGAAGAAATCTATATTTCTGGAGCTACCCTATTGGAAAGTTTTAGAGGTCCGCTCTTCGATCGACGTGATGCACGTGACAAAGAATCTCTGTGTCAATCTGCTATGCTTCCTAGGCGTGTATGGGAAGTCAAAAGATACGCCAGAAGCACGGGAGGACCAGCAACGTATGAAAGACCCAAGCAACAAGCACACAGATACAGGGCGCCATTCCTTAAGCAGCTACGCTCTTACGAAAGCAGAGAAGGAAATATTCTTTGAAGTCCTTTACAGTATCAAGGTTCCGTCTGGCTTCTCGTCGAATATAAAGGGGACAATAAATATGGCAGAGAAAAAATTCCAAAACCTGAAGTCTCATGACTGCCACGTGATTATGACGCAGTTGCTTCCGATTGCATTGAGGGGGCTTCTACCGGAAAATGTTCGAGTACCCATTGTGAAGCTATGTGCATTCACGAACGCAATATCTCAGAAGGTAATCGATCCAGAAATTCTGACAAGATTACAAAGGGATGTGGTCCAGTGTCTTGTTAGTTTTGAGTTGGTGTTCCCACCATCCTTCTTCAACATTATGACTCATCTCCTGGTTCACCTATGTGAAGAGATTCATATTCTTGGTCCGGTATTTCTACACAATATGTTCCCCTTTGAGAGGTTCATGGGAGTCTTGAAGAAATATGTTCATAACCGTGCTAGGCAAGAAGGAAGCATCTCAAAGGGATATGGAACAGAGGAGTTCATTGGGTTCTGTGTTGACTTTATTCCTGACCTTAAGACGATTGGTGTTCCTGAATCGCGGCATGAGGGGAGACTGAGGGGAAAAGAAACGCTGGGAAAGAAAACAATGATACCCAGGGACGGGCATTCGTTCACCAAAGCACACTACACAGTTCTACAAAATTCTATGTTCATGGCTACGTATCTCGAGGAACGGAAGAATATTGTACGCTCCGCAAACCCGGGGAAGGATGACTCATGAATTAAACGCAAACACATGGAGACTTTCGGGAGTTGGTTGCAAACACATCTTATAAATGACAGCATTGTTGAAGATCAGCTGTACATGTTGGCAGGGTCACCATCTTCTACTATTGGGAGTTTTCAAGGGTACGAGATAAATGGGAATACATTTTACACGAGCTCCCAAGATAAGAAGAGCACCAACCATAACAGTGGTGTCCGCTTTGATACAACAAACGAGAATGGAAAAAATTAACACATACTATGGTTACATAGAGGAGATATGGGAACTTGACTATGGACCTTCTTTTAAGGTCCCTTTGTTCAAGTGCAAATGGGTCAACCAGAATGGAGAAGGGGTAAAGGTAGACCCGCTTTATGGAATGACAACAGTGGATCTCAACAATATTGGTTACAATGGCGAACCATTCGTCCTAGCCAATGATGAGGCTCAGGTCTTCTATGTGAAGGCCATGTCCTCGAGACCGAAAAAAAGAAAAAATAAGGAAACAAATTCATCATATGATGAGCCGAAGCGTCACATAGTTATCTCAGGGAAAAGAAACATCGTGGGAATCGAGGACACGACAAACATGACAGAAGATTATAATAAGTTTGTTGAAATTCCACCCTTCACAGTGAAAGCTGACCCCACCATCCCGTTAAATAATGAAGATACTCCATGGTTACGGCCGAAGCGATCATAAGCAAGGGAGAATTCAGAAGAGTAGATAGGGATGTTGGTGATGTTACAGTGAAAGCTGACCCCACCACCCACTTTGCTGTTTCTCTCTCCTCCGTCTG
Source organism: Alopecurus myosuroides (assembly GCA_028641055.1). NCBI lineage: Eukaryota > Viridiplantae > Streptophyta > Magnoliopsida > Poales > Poaceae > Alopecurus > Alopecurus myosuroides. Next base: position 15,161,859 of record CM054060.1, read on the forward strand.
TTGGTGATGTGTAATAATAAGTGTGGAATACATGATTATATAGTTCTGTTTGATCAGTATTTTAATTATTCATTGTGTTGCTTGGGGAAGATCCCAAATTCTCCGTGTTAAAAAATTACAACTAGATATTTATATTCAAATTATATGCAAATGGTAAAATAATTAATAGTTTCAATAGTTAGAATAATTATTTAGTTAAATGAAAAATGGATTTGACACTAGTAGGAAACTAGCTATAGCCACCAGCATACCAATGGCTAACAGGATTTAGTGTTCGCCAGCGCTATTACCAATGGCCAACAAGAATTGCCGTTCGCCAGCGCTAAGAATGTTATCGCTGGCGCACACACTTTTCTGTTCGCCAGTGGTAAGTGTAGGCTCTTCACGATGCGCGCGGGGCAAACTACTGCTGGCGAACAGGTTCCCGCTTCGCCTGTACCGCTGGCGCACACATTGGTTGCTTCGACAGCGCTAAGTTCGTGGGCCTGCCGCACATGTGTGGTCGCTTTAATTTCCCCCTGCTGTCCGTCCGTCCACCCACCCACCAACCTCACCCCTTCCCTTGTTTCCTTTCTTCTCGATCCAGATCCACGAACACCGACTCAAACTCCCGACGCGGCTGGGACGGCTCCCTGGCCCTCCTACGCCTCCCCTCCTCCTGATGACCACCGGGTGGAGCACCCTGTAGAGGTTCCCGACCGTCTCCTTCGACCAAGGCTTCTCGCCGCTCTTTGGCGACGGCAACCTCGTCTGCGCGGCGGATGACAGGACCGCCCGCCTCCTGCTCGATCGGCGCTCCGGTAATCAACCCTTCCCTCCCAATCATCACCTTATACCTCATGTATTTTCTTTATTATATATATATGCTGTTTTGTTTCTCCTGTGTTTATGGTCCTTGTTTAATCTGTTGATTGATTGATGTTTCGTGTACAGGCTCGGGGTTCATCTCCTCGGACTACTACCTCCACGGCTTCTTCAGCGCGTCCATCAAGCTGCCCCGGGACTACACTGCCGGGGTCGTCGTCGCCTTCTACGCGTTCGCGCTGCTGCCCAAGATGGCGTGGCGGGCCGCCGCCGTGATCCTCACGCTCATCCACCAGTTCATCACCTTCAGGTTCGCGTGCACGCCGCTCATGTCCATCTCATCCTTGCACATTGCATGTTTTTATTCCAGGCTCGTATTGAATGGCATGATGCCGCTGTGCTTCCTAACTCGTTTCTGATTCCTGTAGGGGCTAGTACTACTGCATCCATGGTCCATCATGGCGGAACGGTAGCCGGACCGGAACGGAACGGAACGCGCAGCAGCAATAGAATAGGCAGTGTTTTGTTCTTCGGATGATCCTCTTCCTTAGCCTTCATTTTCTGTTTTATTTTTCAGATGTATATTTAGTGTTTTCCTCATATATTTGTAAAGTGAAAAATATACAACCGTGGCTGAAAATATCCTTTTTCGTGGAGCAAACCGAGGAAATGACTTGCTTGAATATATGTGCTGCTACGACTGTCTATTCGGTTGGAATAAGCTTTAGCATATGGGTGTCAGTTCATTAGCATATGGGTGTCAGATCATTCTGAATATATCGGTGCTGCTACTGCTGGCGAATCATATTTACTCCCGCCAAACGTAGCGCTGGCGAACAAAGGGGCTGTTCGCCAGCGGTAGCTCTACCTACCGCTGGCGAAGCGTTGTTCGCCAGCGGTAACCCGCTACCACTGGCGTGTTACCGCTGGCCAACAGCGCTTCGCCAGCGGTAGCTGTATTTTGTTCGTCACTGGTAGCCGTTTTCCTACTAGTGTGAATTAGTTATGCAAATTCTAGCATTTTTCATGTTGAAATTTTTGTCAATTTCGAAAGTATATATAAGTTGTTAATGTGCAAACTTAAACAATTTTCAAATTTGGCGCTAAATTTTTTTGGCGCGTAGGGTGCCACCAAATTTTGAAAAAAGTTTTGGTCCCGGCCCGTGGTACCAACCGGGACCAAAGGGGGTGGCTCTAGTCCCGGTCTGTGTCACGGCCCGGGACTGGAGGCCCAGTTATATAAATATCTCGGCCCTCTCTCCAGGCCGAGCGACTAGCCAGAGGGACAGCGGTGTGACGCCCCGAGATCGGGTACTATGCAGATTTCAGCATTCCCGCCAAAATCCACATAATAACCGATTCCAGGTTGCCACTTGTGATAACATTACAACAGTTCACGAATAATCCACAACAACAACAGAATAGATAGATACAAGACGACTCAAACGAGTCAAGAATACAACTGATACAACACGAAGATCCAAATAACAGCGGAAGAAACAACATAGCGTCCGGCTACAGACAAGATACAAATTGGACTAAGAGTCCTGAAGATAACCGAGAGCGTCCAATCCCTGCCCAGGCCAAGCCGGAGGGATTCCCAAGCTAACGTCGTCAGACTTTAAACCTGTTGACTGCAATTTGGTATTTGCAGCCACGAAAAAGAATTCGTGGGTCAGTACGGTTAAGTATTGGCAAGTGGATAAACCATACTCACAAGATACCGGCGTAGCCAGTCATCACAAGATACAAATACTTTGGGTTCAAAGGGAAGGAAAAGGATTATTGCAAAGAGGCGGCAGCGGGCTGCACTAACCAACTACAGAAACACACTACGACTTCCGGCTAACAGAAAGAAGATAAGATAGCGTATCAGAACCAACTACAACTACTCACCAATCAATACCCATCCAATGTCACCCCTACTAAGGAAGCAACCCAAGGAAACTCACACGGTTGATTAAGGTGACATTCATTTTGAGGGTGGAAGTAATCTATATTACTAGTCAAGTTGTTATAGTTAGGTGTAAGTTGTCTGAGTACTTGTTAGCCAGTACTTTCACCAAGTCGTCACATAACCGTGGACAACACGGCTTCTCGAGAAGATTCATCCCTGCAGGGTGTGCTCCAGTACCCGTACACACTCAAGCCACCAACTAAAACTCAGGTTGGCTTGACACGACTCGAACCATCTTTACAACCTGTCCTAAGAGCCACGGAGCTATAAGGTCCCGGCCAGTCCGTCTAACCTAAGCGCAAGGGTGAAAACCACACCCCCCGGCACCACAGGCCTCGCCCTATATGCATCATCATCATCACAGAAACCATGGGGGATCCACCCAATATTGAAGGAGCAAATGGAACACCCGAACTAAGTGTGGCTCTTCGGACAATCTGCAGATCAGGTCTAAGTCGAGGGGGGTTCCATACCACCACCCGGATGCGGTGAGCACGCTCATCATGGATCAGTAGACAAGACTCTTTTCCTAATTAAGTTCGACACTAGCAGGCCTCAAAACCCTAACCCGGGCCTCCTGCCGGTGCCTTACCATCAAATTATTATTACCCCAAAACATTAACATGTTGTTGATTGAATTGAAACCCAACTATCAACTAAACAGGTGATAAGACGGACAACAAGACTTGAGTGCAAACAACACTAAGCATGCAACTACGACACGGGGGCCAACAGGGTAAACAAACAACAGTTAATAGGAAGTGGAAGGAGGGCTATATCATGGCTGCAAGGTAAACATATAATAGGATCGAGACACAAGCATCGTATCAACAGGCTAGAATAAGAACAACGGAAAGAATCGGTAACAAGTGATGAAAGGTAGCCATATGGCAGCAAGTGAGTATACTTGCCTGAGATTCAGCAAGTAGAGGTACATCCGCAGCACTTGTCGTTGCTCACATCATCTCAACGTCCTATCCGGGAAGAAGCAACGAACCTCGAACAAACACCGGATGCAACAATTACTACTACGGCAAAAGATCCAGCATGATCAAGATATGGATGCATGACAAGTTTAAAGATGCATCAAGATAAACTAGTTGACAAGATAAACATGTTTAAATGGACCCATATGCAATTTGAGTTGCATATGAAAAGCCCATGAATTATGGTTGAAACAATTGTTTTACAGCTAACCAACAGGTGAAGGTGGATTAGCATGATGCATGTGATGAAAACAACAAAATAACAACAATAGAACCACTTGGAAATAAGGTTTACCAAGTTTGGGAAATTATTTATTAAGTTAGGAATTTTGGCTTCTTAAGGGAGTTACACAAGCATTTATTGTTTTCACCCATTTTAATTGTTCAAAACAGATCACAAAATTTATATTTGGTTAGAGCATTTAATTTTAATTGGAAAACATATTTTATTTGTTGAAATTGGAATTAAGATGAATTAGTTATTAATTTGACAATTTTAAATGCATTAAATAAGAAACAGTTGTTTTCAGCAATTTAAATTATTCAAAACAGCAAACAAAGTTTAAATTTGCAAAGTTCATGAAAAATGGGATGGAAAACATATTTAACATGTTGGAATTGGATTTGAATTGCCCAAGTTATGAATTTTGCAATTTAATAGGTTTTAATTAAAGCATTGGATTATTGCACCACTTTAAATTAGGGAAAACAATAAACAAATTGCATGGAAAAGGTTGAAAACATGTAGCAAATGTTTCACTGAACATTTTGAGCTATTAAACATAATTTTTGGGTTATTAATGAATTTATTATGCCACTTTTCATAATCATTCTTATTCTGCCATTTTTAGTAAACAGAGGGAAACATGTTCAAATTTAATTCAATTGTGCCCAAATAAAATACCAATGTGTAGAGTTTGTTAAGACAAATTTTTATAGTCCAAGTTTGCTTAAATTGGATGAGTAGAACTAAAGTTATGAAATTCCAAAGTTTCCAATTTTTATTGCATTTTCAGTAATTAATTATTTAGTGCAAAAATTGTTACAGCAACATATTGCAAACTTGACATTAACAGAAAGGGCTCAAGATTATGAATCCACGGGATTTTGAATCATTCAAATTGGAGTAATATTTAATTTTATATGGATTTTAGAGTTAATTGATCAGATCTCTGTTTCTGAATTTCAGGCAGAAAAACAAGAAAAACAGAAATAAAAGGTGGGGTTTGGGGGGATCGAACTCGGGACCTGCCTTGCGCGCGCTGTGGTGCCAAGCCACTGGGCTGCGATTTCGTAGGTGATAGGAACAGATCGCGTTGGAATAAGAGGCCACCCCATCGCTGTTAACTGAATTGTTGGCAGGGCAAACTTAAGACAGCGATCGGAACTGGGACGATGGCTCGCCGGAGAACCACGTCGAGGCCGAGCGGGATGGCCAGCGCGAAGGCTGGCCACAGAGCAAGGAGGGAGGAGGAGCCCTAGGGCTTAGGAGGGGGGGCCTCACCTCGGGGCGATGAAGGGGGAAGGCGAGGGAGGTCGCTGTTCCTACTGCCGTTCGAGGAGGCAGTTGGCGGCGGTGCTTTCCGGCGACGGCGCGGCCGATGCAGGCGCCCACCGCCCGGGGTTCCTTCGGGAGAAACGGGGATGGAACCCTCCTGGTTCCATTCCCGTTGAGAGCGCGGGCCGGCGTCAAGCGGCGCGGCGGCGCCATGGTCGCCAAGGTGCGGCCATCGTGAGGTTCAGAAATCTTCAGAATAGGACAGGGAGGTGCAGAGAGGAAAAGAATCTACGGGGGAGAGAGAGATGGGGCGGGAGAGGATGGAGAGGGAGAAGGGGGGGGGGCTAGGGTTAGGGGAACCCTAGGGGCTAGATAAGGGGAGGGGGAGCAGGTGAGGGCTCGGTGGGGGGTTGACAGCGACCTGTTCGATCCCTCTGTACGGACAGAGGTAGAAGATGGGGTAGTGGGCTGAGGGGGAGAATGGGCTGGGGCTTGGGGTTGGGCCTGCCTCCTTTTCTTTTGATTCTTTAACCTTTTTTTTTTGCAAGAGATAAAAGAGAGAGAGAGAGATAGAAATAGGGTTTGGAGTTTTCTATTTTATAAATAAATTTTGTTAATTTGCAAAACAGCAATTGTTAACATTATTCCCCAATAAGTTGAAATGTTAATTTAATTTTTGGTTTGCTATTTGAATTTCAAATAGGGTTCATAATGATTTGGTTTTAAAACAAATTTTTATTTCATTAACTCAAACAATTATGGAAGATCATTGAACTTAATTTGTTTGCAAGATTTTAATTGTTAAACCACAATTGGAAACATGCACATTATGATTGAATTTGAAGGGTATTTGAATTTGTCATTAGTGTGTTGATAAAAAGGAATTTTGTTAACAAGCAAATTTAAATAACTCAACTTCAAAACTATTGGAAACAATTGAGTTGTTTTAGTTTGCCATTTTTAAATTGGAAAATTGGGCAATGTTTGAAAGTTTAAATTGGTTTGAAATTTCCAGTTGTTTTGAAAACATGATGGAATGCAAAAAAGAAAACAACCAACTTCTATCTTAGGGTAACACCCCAGGTGTTACAAGCGGAGCCTTGGCGAAGCCCTGCCGGCGGCGGGAACGGGTAGGAAGATCCCGCCGGCGCTGGTTCCGCCGGCGGGGTTGAACTAGGGACACGTTTTTGTCGACACAAAATATATATTAAAAAGGCCCGGGGGCCGTGCTTACATAGGGGGGCGGCGCGGCCACAGGAGGCTGGCCGTGCTTACATATAGGGGGCGGCGGCGCGGCCACAGGAGGCCGGCCGTTTCTTGGGGGGGTACCCTAGTATAGTAGGGGGCACGCCGGCGCCGGCCTAGTCCTCCTCGTCGGAGGAGATGTAGTGGTAGTCTGGTGCCTGCCACAGGTGGGCGGGCAGCTGGGGTGGGCCCGCCGGTGGCCGCGGAGGCATCGGGGGCGCGTGCGGCGGCGGCGGGGGCAGCTCCTCCGGCTGCGGTGGCGGCGGCGGCGGGGGAAGCTCCTCCGGCGACCATACGCCGCCGGTCCAGGCCCAGGACATGCCGTACTCCAGGCCGGGGGGAGCGGCTGCTGATCCTCGGACGCTTGCAGCTCGGCGTTCATCACCTGCCACCAAGGGGCAGGCGCCGAAGGGGGCGGCATGGCTGCGCCGTCGGCGGTAGCGGCGGCCAGGACCTGCTCCCACCGCGTGACCTCGTCCTCGACGAGGGAGCTGCGGGAGGCCTCGTAGGCCTTCTCCAAGCTGGCCCGGGGCTCGGGTCCTCGTCCTCGGCGATGGCGTCACCGATGTCCTCAAGGAGCCACAACTCCGGTTCACTCCCGAGCGGTGGCGCGGGGTAGTCCTCCACGCTCACCTCTTCCTGGGTGATGGGGATGAAGGAGCGCCGGCGCAGCTCGTGCTCCTGCTGGAACCAGACGGCCCAGTAGGGGGAGCTGCGCGCGTACGCGCGGTCCCTGAGGAGGTGGCCCGGCAGGAGACGGCGCCGACGGTCGATCTCCTCGCGCGCGGCCTCGTTGGTCGGGGCCGGCGGCACCGGGATGCGCTGGGGGTTGAGGTGCCATCCGTCCGGGAGGTGGACGTCCGGCCAGAAGACCGGCATGGCGTGGTCCCAATGCCACTCGGCCTCCTCCTTACGGACATAGCGGCGGAACCGCTTACCCTTGGGCGCGGCGCGGCGCGGCGGGCGTGCCGCCGGAGGTGGAGCGGGGACGCGCGGCGCCCCGCCAATGCGGACACCTCCAGGGCCGGAGCCGAAGGCCTCCGCCGGCGGGGGGGGGGGGGGGGGGGGGGGGGAACGCTGGAGCCGGCGCCGCTCGAGGACCCGGCCTCGTGGTCGTTCGTGGGACGCTTGAACCAGCGCGACATGGTGGCTAGGGTTCCTTTGGCTGGGGCGCGGCCGGGGTGGATGGGTTGTACGCGCGGCGGGGGCCCTTTAAAAAGGACCCGAGGGGGCTGGCATGCCAACCGGCGGCCGGAACGTGGCGGCGGTTGCAGGCGGCCATGAATGCGGGGGGGGGGGGGAGCCGAGGCGTGCTGTTCGTGGCCACGCGCGCGTGGGGAAGTGGAGGGGCGTGAAGACGAGGCGGCAGTGGGCCCTTTGACCGTCCCTGTGGTCTTAATTTAAGGGACCGGGCGAGTCAGCCACCAGGCCGCTAGCCAGTGGCCCCTTTTGACCCTTTGACCGAATGCAGCCACCAGGGCATATAATAAAAGACGCGGGCTAGTGGGCCTTTGACCAAAATGTGGCCAGTGGGCTTACTAAAAGACGTGGCCCAGTGGACGCGGTTGGGGAAGTGGAGGCCGGTTGGGGATTGCGAGACAGGAACCAAAAAAACGAAACGAAAAAAAACCTGCCGTGGCAGGGGAAAAGTGGACGGAATATTTTTTTTAAAAGAAGGTATCCATCCCGGTTCCTAAAACGAACCGGGACGAACTCCCTGGCCGTCCCTGGCCCAGGTTCGCCACGTGGGCCATCCCTACAATCCCGGGTCCTAGCACAACCAGCACCAATGGGGAGGGCCATTTGTCCCGGCTAGCCCATCCCGGTTGCACAACCGGGACAAATGGGCCTTAATAACCGGGACTAATGCCCCTGTTTCCACTGGTGTAGCACATGAGTTAATCCTTGCTTCCCTATGTGAAGGGTCTTTGTTTTACTTTTATGTTGAATTTTCATCTTCTAACTTTATGAACATGTGAGAGAGCATAGTTGTGATCCCGAGTTTAATTTGTATTTGTCCCAGAGATATTATTAATTGATTCATGATGTGTTATTATTTGTTCTAATTTTTCTGTTAAACTTTGAAGGTGTTCTGACATTTATGTTTTGCCCCACTCTCAAGAACAAGCGAAATATCACTTTGCTATGTTATCTCTATGCTTGAAACAAACGTATATCTTTCGAGTGCATTATTATTCATGATCTTTTATTTGTGTTACTTTTCATGATACAAAGTGGTTGCTATGTTTTATTGCTAGAATTATATCTATTATGCTTGTGTTAAAGTATTACGGTCTCAGCTATGATTATGCTTTTACAATTTAGATGACCAACTTTATGCTGGTAGGATGTCACCTGAGAAATTATGTGTTTTTATCGTTTACCTACTCGACGACGAGTAGAAACTAATTTATACTGGTAGGATTTCACCTGAGAAATTATGTGTTTTTATCGTTTACCTACTCGAGGACGAGTAGAAACTAATCTTGGGGATGTTGATACGTCATAAACGTATCCTTAATTTATGATGTTCCATGTTATTTTTAGCTGGATGCATGCATGTCACGTCGGCATGAAATAACCCTGCCCATCCAAACATCACCAAGTTTCTAGATGAGGAGAAAAATCAACCGGATGTCAAGACCCAATCCATGCACCCGTACATGCCTGAATTTTGCGGAATTAGCTACTACTATAAATACGTTGCTTCGATGTCCTAAACCAATACGTTGACACAACAATGGCTAAGATTGCTCTGTACCCTTCATTAGCACGGACGGGTGTGAATAATTCAGTCTTATTATGACATACGCGGCCTTGGATAAACCCGTTGGGCTATTTTTTTAGTATAAATTTTGCGTATAAGTAATCATACAAAATCCGTACGTCGTCATAGTCCTGTCGTTGTCTCGCACGTGGTTAGCAGTGATGGGCGGACTATTTATTAACCGGCTATCCGTACCATACATAATACTCCCTCCGTCCTGGTTTTTCTAGTCCCCTAAGAAAAATCTATTTGTCCCAAAACTCTCTCCAAATAAGGCCCCTAAGTAATAAATAGCCTAACAAACCGTGCCTAATTAATCTCCTAGCCGCACTTTTCTCTCTCTAATTTTCCTTCTCTACTCGTGCATGCAGTTTTGCAGTAAATGGAGCGGTTGTTTGCATGCCGGGTGTCAATGCACTAATTAAGAAACAATCGCTTATTGGACAAAATACACTAGAACCGGAGAACCACCGTGCCCAGTAGATTTCTATCTTGGTCGCACTGCAGATTGTTAGCGGACTAGAAAACCCGGACGGAGGGAGCACGCCCGTAGGTATGGATGGTACAACGAATTAAATAAATAATAATATTATAAAATATCAAGCCTAGGGTGGGGGAGGGGGCACCTAGCACATCCCTTTATTGATTAATGGAAGATCTTTATTTACCTTAGGTAAGCGTGTATGGAGTATACTGATCAATTCAGCTTTGACCTGACCGTATCCACTTTGACCAACTCAAAGAGTACTCCCTCTGTCATGAATTAAGATACATCTATATTTTGAAATATCCACGACGGTTATTTCGAGACGAGGAGATTACTAATACTACTTAGTGATGATCAATTCTTTGTACTACTCCTACTAATTTCGTTCACATTATGAGTGCAAACTCTAGTCAAATTAATTCATTCATTTGTTAGACACCTTAGATAGGAAACATATCGATTGTTCCTTTTCAGTTGTTCGGGTTAGGGCATCTCCAGCCGTTGCGCCCCCCCAGGACGCGAAAACCCTCGCTTTTTTTGCGCCGCGGCGCTAAACGGCGCTATTCTGGGAACTGGGGGGGCGCGTTTCCCAGTCGTGAACCCAGGCCGCCCCCCCAGCGGCGACTCGGCCCAATTTGGGCAATAGAAAAATTGCACACCAAATAAATAGAGTTTTGCCACACAAATAAATTATTCAATAAATAAAAGGAAAAAAATTGACTAGTCATCCTCCTCAACATTGCCATTCCCCTTTCGCGCCCACAAAGGCTGCACCAGGTCATCCTGCAGAGCATGGTGTGTTGCAGCGTGTCGAATCTCCTGTCGCTTGGTGAGGAAGTCTGCCCATGATGCCGGCACCTGGTGATCAACATCTGCAAGAGGGCCCTGCCGGTAGTATGGTGTGTTTGCCTCACTGTCAGACACCGGGTCATCCCGCTCACTCTCAATGATCATGTTGTGCAAGATCACACAACACTGCATCACCTCCCACATGTTGGACTTCGACCAAGTCATAGCTGGGTACCGGACAACAGCGAATCGAGATTGCAGCGCACCAAATGCCCTCTCAACATCCTTCCTGCAAGCCTCCTGGCATTTGGAAAACCAAGCTTTTGCGCTTCCTGGGATAGGGTTGGAGATGCTCTTCACAAATGTTGCCCACTTGGGGTAGATGCCATCTGCAAGATAGTACCCCTTTGTATACTGGTGTCCATTGATCTCATAGTTCACAGGGGGGCATGGCCTTCGACAAGATCGGCAAAGACATTCGAGCACTGCAAGACATTGATGTCGTTGTGACTTCCTGGCATACCAAAGAATGAATGCCAAATCCATAGATCGTACGAAGCCACGGCCTCGAGAACCACAGAGCACTCTCCTTCCTTTCCCTTGTACATCCCCTGCCAGTCAAATGGGCAGTTCTTCCATGCCCAGTGCATACAGTCGATGCTGCCAAGCATCCCAGGAAACCCTCTTGCTTCATTCTCTGCGAGGAGACGAGCAGTGTCTTGCGCATTGGGTGATCGCAGGTATATTGGGCCAAAAACTGCAACCACTGCCCGGCAGAACTTGTTCAAGCACTCGATGGCCGTGGATTCGCTCATGCGCAGGTAGTCATCTTGTGCATCTGCGGGAGCACCATATGCAAGCAACCTCATGGCCATCGTGCACTTCTGGATAGAGGTAAACCCTACCGTGCCGGTGCAGTCCTTCTTCAACTTGAAGTAGGTGTCGAACTCCCGGATGGCATGCATGATCTTGAGGAAGAGCGTGCGTTTCATCCTGAAACGACGCCGGAACACCTTCTCGTCGTTGGTAGGATCCTCGGCGAAGTAGTCGGAGTAGAGGATGCAGTAGCCCTCGTACCGCTGCCTCGGCCTGCTCTTCCGGCGACCGGGCTTCGATCCAGCGCGGCGTGGCGCGGCGTCCTAGGCCAGCAACGCGGCCAGGCAGCTCAGGACGACCAGGTGATCCTCGTCGTCGATGGAGGCCTGGTCTTCCTCGTCGAATAGCTCGGCGAGCATTTCCTTGGCGTCGGAGTCCATGGCTCGGGCAGAGCGTCGAACACCTTGCGGGCGGTGGACGCGGCTAATTGGGGCGCAGCCTCCTCCGCGACGGAGACGTGCTCGAACGGCGGCGACGACGTGGTGGACCAGCCGGCGGTGCTTTGTCTCTTCGCTGTCGTACGCTGGCGGCTACGGTGGTTGCGTGGGTTGCGGGGGTGGGGCGGCGACGGCGAGGGTAGCGAGTGAGAAAGACGATTCGGGGGTGGAGAAAGTGGAAAAAGAGCTCTCCCTCGCCGACAGCGCTGGCCCACGCGCGCTTTTCCTCTCGCCGCCCCCCCCAGGCCGAACCCAGCAGGCTGGGTTCCGCCTGGGGGCGGCGGCGCTAATTTCCGCCGAAACGGCGCTTTTTCAGGTCCTGGGGGGGTCGACTGGTGGAAAAACGACGCTTTTCGCCAAAAACGGCGCTAATTTGCGTCCTGGGGGGGCTCTGGGGGGGACGACTGGAGATGCCCTTAGCGTGGGCTCCTAGGACCATGTAAAAATAGTATTTGGGTAGCCAAATGATGTGTACGATGTGTAGCTTCGTTCTAATGGATGTAATGGTAGTAATGTGAATCTATTATTCTCCCCTTGGGTGACATAGTTGCACAACATTGACTCCTCTAACCTTTTTTTGTTTCTGCTCAATTTTTCCATTGGTGTTGATATCAATCTTTAGATTGGACCTTGTTGGACATGGCTACAGTACAAAATTATTAAAAATGGGTGATCACTGCAAGAGACAAAACCATCGAACTTGCTAGATGGAGCCTTCACTATGCGTAAAAGTACTCTCCCCTTGGTTGACACCTTTGCACAACATCGAATCGATTATTATCCCCTTGGGGGTCACCTTTACACAACATTGACTCCTCCAAAAAAAAAATACTTCTGCTTAGTTTTTTTCCTTTGGTGTGGATATCAATGTTTCGATTGAACCTTGTCGGACATGGTTACGGTTCAAAAATTATTAAAAACAGGTGATCACTGAAAGAGACAAAACCATCGAACTTGCTAGAGGGATCCATCACTATGCATAAAAGTAATCCTTAATTTAACAATTTTGTGTTCGAGTGTGTCCTCTGTCAGGATTTGTACTTTATGGCTCATGGGCTAGAATATTCTACCGAGACATTTAGACATCTTAGCTATTTGCATTCCAATAAATATAAAAATGTGATGATATAGTATATGGGAGAACTTAATTTATTGATGAATCCGATCTTTGTTAATTTCTAGTGTTTATGGAAACCTTTTTTGCTTAATGTCCTGAACTGAAATCAAAATAGAAAATAGGTATTAGTTTAGCACATAAATAAAATATAGCATCTGGTATAAAATAAAAAATATACTAGCATCAACCCAAGCCTGTGAAGTTCAACAAAAAATACTATATTATTTGGCCGACCAAGTAATTTAAAGGTTACCATCATCTTTTACAAATGCCCCATCGACGATTCTTCGAGGTTACATAAAAAGAAAAATATGTACCCCATTATCCGAGACACAAAAAAACAAGTAAAAAGTGGAAATTATGTACTAAAATATGTATCATTGGGGCCATGGAATATACTTTGTGGATGAGTATGTCAGTTATGTAAAGGTAAAAGATTTTAGTATAAATAGGTACTTAACACATATTATTTTTATTTTGAACCATGCAAGAGAACTACATATATTAACTTAGTAAAGTCGCCTATCTCGGTCGAACGGTTGTGGGTGGAATCGATCATTTCAGGTTTCGAGGCGGGGAGGAAATGGCTTCGTGCCAGTGGACACTGCTCACACCACACAATCCATGAGTCTGATTCTTGCCCGATCAGGTTTCGATGATTACTCTCGGACAGAACTAATTACCATGTATTTTTCTTATACATTTTATCTTTGTGTTTTCTTTAGTGCCATTTCCAATTTTTTGAAAGGTTATACTGTTTGAAAATTCACACGAAAATTTCCCAATAGCTAATCCCCTAATTTAGGGAAGTTCTTATTCTAATTTATTCAAAGCTTATAAGAATAAAGTTTGAAGTTCTCGCCTTGCGTTTTTTTTCAAGTCTGTAACATCCCAAGTATGAAAAACTCCCAACTTAGAATGTTTGTTTCTTGTTTTTATTTCAAATGCATCATGTCATCATATCCACACATGTGTTGACTTTGAATTTCCAATCAAATGACAAATCAATATGTTTCACACTTGGGCTGTTACAACTTTTCAAATAAAATATTCAAATCAGATAATTAAATTGTTTTCCAAAATTATGAATTGGTTTGAATTTTGTAAATGGTTCAAATAATCTCTCTATTATTAAACCCAAAATGCCAATTCCATTTTTGAATTCAAATAATTTGAAATCTCAAAATTTCAGAAACAAAACTTGTGAATCTGAACTGTTGGAAAAGGGAAATTCATAAAACATTATTGCTAAAATAAAAAAAACTCCAAAAACCTATTCTATTTCTCTCTTTGTTTTTCCTACAAAAAAAAGAGCAAACAGAAAAAAAAAACAGAAGAGAGAGAGAGGAGAGCAACCAGGCCAGCCCAAGCGGGCCGGCCCAGCCACCCAGCCAGCAAGCGCGCGCAGCACGCGGCCCGCTCTCCCCTTCTCCCTCCTCCGTACGGCCAGCGTCAGCTGACGCCAGCACGCACACACACCGCGCCCTCCACCTGCTCCTCCCTCCAACTTATCAACTCCCCGAGGGCGCGCCCGAAACTCTAACCCTCCTCTCATTTCATTCCTCGCGCCGCCATCACCTCCTCTCCTCTCTGCTTCCCCCCTTTCTTTCTTCTGAAAAACCTCGAGAGCAACAGAGAGGGGCACCGCCGTCGACACGTCGCCATGGTGCATCTCCGGCCACGCTAGGGAGACGTACACCACCCCCGGGACCTCTACTACCTCTACGACCGCAGCGCCAAGCACGAGCAGCCGCCACGACGCCGGAATTTCCCTGTCTTCTCGTCGGCCGTTTCTGAACTTCGCCGTCGTATCGTCGTCCCGACCACGGCAGCCTCGACCAGCTACCTCAACCACCTCCTGGTGAGACGCCCCGACGCTCCGTGCCTATTCCCAGCCTCCTCGCTTCCTGTTTCGCTAGCGCACGTTCTGAAACCACGGTAGCGTCCGCCGCTGTGCCGCCATGGTCGTAGACGAGCACGCTCCCGTGCGATTCCGGGCAATCCAATTACACGCGCACGCGCCACACCCCTCAGTACGCACACGCACACGTCCAGCGCCGCCCATTCGTGGTCGCCGCGCTTTGCAGCACCGCCGTGCCGCCGCCTGCCGTCGAGTTTCATACGAAAGTCTGAAACTTTCGTCAGTTTCAGTTAACTGACAACGACACCACCTCAAAACCCCACGCCTCCCTCTGCTATCACCACCGTCGAGCCAGCCCAGTGGCAAGATCCAACAGCGCGCAGCGCGAGGGCGCGAGTTCGATCCCTCCCCCGCGCAGATTAAAGCCACCCCTTTTTCTTGTTTGCCACGTTGGCTGCGCGGGCCCATCTGTCATTGGCAGTGGTGGCCACGCCAGCTTCCACACGCGCGCCACGCAAGCGCCAGCAGGGTGCTGGCCCACGGGCAGTGACCCAGTGCACGCTGGCACTGCGTAGAGATTGTCCCAGGGGCCTTTTCTGAAATTGTTTTTCGCACCTAAGCCCCTGGAACAAAATCTGATACTTTTAAAAATCACAGAATAGCCCCTGTAATTCAAATTCATTTATCTTTTGCATTTTAAATCCAAATCTAATAAATAAAATATTAATTCCATTTAAAATTTCCTAAACTTTTCAAATATGCAATCTGTTTACTATTTTGAACAATTAAAAATTATATTATTTTCTATACTTTATTTAATTCATTTAAAATTGTTCAAAACATAACTAATTCAATTCAAATCCAAATCTAAGTTGTAAAATATGTTTTCAAACCAGAAAAATGTAATCCTTTTCAAATATGAATTTCATTTCATGTTTGGAACAAATAAAATTCAAATAATTTCCATACTTGAATTAAATTCATTTAAATCTTGTTTAAACTTGTTTAATTCATAACTAATTTATTTTAATTCCAAATTCAAAAAGTAATACATGTTTTTCAATCAGAATTAAATGCTCTATCCAAATATGCAATAATAACAACATTTTGAGAAACTAAATGTTGCACTAATTTCAATTCTGATTTTTATTCAATTATAATGCCAAAAGCCACAATTGAATTTCTACAACTCCAAATTTGGCAAATAAAATATCTAGTTGAAGCTAATTTCATTTCCTAGCTGTTTCTATCATCTCTCATGCATTTCATCCACTTTAAACAATGTTTAGTTGTAGTTCATTTAATTCTCAAGTAATGCACATGGGATTTATCATATGAAATTCAATTGCATATGGGCCCATTTAATTATGTTACCATGTCAACTAGCTTATCTCTGATGCATCACTTAAAATGACATGCATCATCCCATGTTTGTGCATTATGCCATGTTATTGATTGTTTGTCTCTCTGCGTTGTTTGTTTGCTTCTTCTCGAATAGACGACGACGTTGAGACAGACGAGGTTTACGACACTACTTCAGAGGAGTTAGCCCAGTACCAGGCTACTGAGTTTGCAGGCAAGTATTCACTCACCTGAACCATTGTGTCCTTTCCACACTGGATACCGATACTTTCCGTTGTCTAATCTGCTAGCCTTAAGATTCGTTGCTTGTGTTCCGATCCTATCACATGTTATCCTGTAACCCTGATATAGCCTATCCTCCACACCTATAACCCTGTTGCTTGTGCCTGTGTCTTACTAGCATGCTTAGGGTTGTGTATGCTCGAGTCTGATGTCCGTTATTTCTGTTACCATATTTATTATGTTCTGGGGGCTCGATGTTTAAACAACAACCTGTTAATGGTTGAGGTAATGCTAATTTGATGATAAGGCACCGGCAGGAGGCCGGGTATGGTTTTGAGGCCTGCTAGTGTCGAACTCAGGAAAAGTTCTTGTCCTCTGGATCCATGTTGAGCGCGCTAACCGCATGTGGGAAGCGTGTATGGGCGCCCCCCTCAACTTTAATTCGATTCGCATCTCGTCCAAATCGCCTCATTTAGTTCGGTTTTTCCATTTGCCGCATGCATATGCAGGTGCGAACCCGAGGCCAGGGTGGTAACTTTTGTAGTCGGCATTTAGGGAGACACGTTCTTAGAGTGCTATGAGGGTCCCCTTTTCTTCGTGGGGCTTGATGCGAAGAAAAGTTGGGTTGTGTAGAGTGCCTCGCTTGGTGGGTTTGATCCCCGTCTGGCGGGATATTCTTACGTGTACGACCAAATTGGTGCACCCCTGCAGGGTTAAATCTTCTCGAGAAGCCGTGTTGTCCGCGGTTATGGATGACTTGGTGATAGGGCTGGCTAACAAGGATTAGACAACTTACACCTAATTAATAATAATTTGGCTAGTAATAGGCTTATTGACACAATAACTTGAACCTTCATTAATCCAACTGTGTGGGTTATCCTCGGATTGCTTCTTTGGATAAGGGGCGAGATCCAGGATGGGTTTGTTTGAGGTTGTTGGTAGTTGGTTCCGATACGGTATCTTATCCCTTTCTTTTAGCCGGAAGTTGTAGCGTGTCTCTGTAGCTGGTTACTGCAGCCCGCTGCTGCCCTTTTGTATCACCTATTCTTCCGTTGAACCCAAAGCATCTGTACTTGGTGTTGCCGGGTACACTTTGGTATCTTGTGCGTCTTGCTTGCCAGTACTTGGCTGTACTGACCCCTTTGGGGCTGCGTGTTCTGCAGACTACGTTTCCGAGGATCCCCAGGCTGGCTACTACGTGGAGTATGACGAGGCTGCTGACGAGTAGATAGCGGACCCGGGCAGGATCCGAGACTTCGTGGATGGGCGCCGTTCTTTCGTTTCTGGCCTCTTAGGCCTATTTGGATCTTGTCTGTACTCAGACACTTTGGATGCTTCCGCTGTGATGTAATGATGATTTGTTGGGACCTGTGTCCTCTGCATGATTGTATTTTCTATCTCTCCTCTAGTGAGAGCTATTTGCCACTTATTTCTATTTCTTTGTGTCTTAGAGATTAGTTGTGATATCACTTGTTAAAATGCCGTTGACGTACCATGTGTGAATGGTATGAAGTACGTCAATGGAAGTATCCTGATTCCTAGGGGATGGTTTACGCAGACGATGAATAGTAGGGGTTGGTTGTCACACGTATACGTGTTGGCCTACTCGTAAGAGGTGCGGGTGCAGGTAGGCCCCGTAATCCAATCATCTACTGTTTAACGGACTGTGAGTATCCTCTAGAAGTCCGGGTGCGACAAATGGTATCAGAGCCTGTCTGCCTGTAGGATCCCTTTTACTGGTCGCAGTTGAGTCTAGAAACTATTTTGTAGCTATATAGGAAAAATGAAACGTGAGAGTAGGAATTATGTTCTTTTATTTCTTTCCCCACCCACCCTCCCTTTTTCTAGTAAGGAAGTGCAACGTTGTTTTCTCTTCTCATCTAAACTTTCAAGTTAGGATTTCACGTATCCCGGTTTCTCTAGGATAGTTATATCTACTAGACCATATGAATGGAGGTGGTTGTGACATGATTTATCATGTTGCCTACTCACGATTGAGAACGGAGGCGTGTAAGCCCCGGAAGCAGATCCTATATTCCTTAAGCACTAGATATTGATCCTCTAGAAGCCCGGATGGGTTTTCCGTAGTACCTCAGGAGTGTTTGGTCTCGTGTTTCCCAAATGTTGCTTCGATATCCTGTTGTTCTCAAGATCCTTTTCGTCCGTTGGAACCTTGTTGTTGCTTGCCACTTCAGTTTTCTACCAGCGTCTAATCCAGCTTCCCCGATCATCTGCAGATGGATCTCAGGTTCTACCCGCAGGTGGTTCGTATGACTCGTTGCGAGAGCACTGCCGGTTATCCGGAGATGCTGAGAGACATGGTCACTTTTTTGGGGTTCCATTGGGCACCAGAGTACAAGGTCTACGAGCAGCAGCGAGAGTTTGAGCAGACCTACTACCAGGCTATCGTCTACATTCTGTCAGATGATGGCATGAGCGTAGTTCACCGCTACGAGGCAGTGGGTTCCACAGTGGATATGGCTGTGCAGCAGGCAGCTTATGTGAGCCTCACCGTCCTTCGTGCTGACTACTGGGGATTTGACGATTCTATCTATCGCCACATCCCCCGTGGTTACATCACTTCGGAGGGAGCTCACTTCACTCTCTATGACAACTTGGATGTTTACGAGCATGATAACTCCAGGCTGCACACTACCGCTCAGTTTGTGAGACACAGTGACGCAGTTGCCTGCACAGTAGCTCAGGAGTTGGCTTCAGTCAGAGAGCAGCTTCACCTTGCTTGGACTCGTCTGGCGACTTACACCACAGACTTTGTTGGAGACGAGCGCTTTGCACGTTTCGATCAGCCAGTTGGGCGTCGTCTGCCAGATGCTGGAGGTTACGAGCCGATCAGAGGTCCACTCCTTAACCTTTGTGCTGGTTACACTGGGATTCCGCGCTTTGGAGCACAGGGAGTCGACGCCATGTACTTCACCACGCCTAGAGTCGGTCTCAGAGCACGCCCGATCTACGTGGATCGTCGTTCCACTTACTTTCGTGGGCGTACTCCTCACCGTACCTCTCGCCGTACTCCTAGCCGCCATCCTGCGTGATGAGCATGGGAGTACCGATGTATCCATTCTTAGCTATGTTTAGTTATCCTTTGGTATTCGAACCATTTATGGTGTGTTGGATATACTGATGTATTTGAACATGTGATGGTGTACCTTTTGGTTATCTATTCATGCGTCGGAATAATCTCTCTTTCGGTTGCCAAGTCTATCCTTTTCTATTGTTGTGCTAAAATGCATTTCCATTTAGGATGCCGCCAACAAGGAACAATACGCCTGAGCCACTGCCAATCGCGGAGCTGTTGACTCAGATGACCCAAGTCATGACGCAGATGGCCCAGTTTCAGGCTAATCAGCACATCAACCAGGCAGCTTCACGAGTCAGCATCAAGGAGTTTCTCAGTCTGGGCCCAAGAGCTTTCGTGGCCACACGCGAGCCTCTGGACGCTCATGACTGGATCCGTGAGATAGCCAAGGCTCTGGAGATCGCACACGTAGCTGAAGAAGACAAGGTCAAGTATGCTTCCTATCTGCTGAAGGGTCAGGCAGCTTCTTGGTGGGAAAACTTCCAGGCCATGAGAACTGGGATGCCAGTCACGTGGGATCATTTCAAGGAAGCCTTCCTGAAGCACCACATTCCAGATGGTCTCATGGAAAGAATGCGTGAAGAGTTTTGCTCTCTCAAGCAGGGCAAGTTGGACGTCATCGGCTATCAGAGTGAGTTCAATCGCCTCGCTCGATACGCTGGAGATGAGGTGTCCACTGAAGCTAAAAAGATGGCAAGGTTCCGCAGAGGTTTTAACCTGGAACTCAAGTATGCCCTCACCAATGTCAAGGCCAACAGCTTCGAGGATCTCTTTAACACCGCGCTCAATGAAGAAAATGGGCGCAAGGCGTTCGAGGAGTCTCGCAAGCACTCGCGTGAGGGTGGTTCCTCCTCCAACATGACCACACCTCCGCAGAAGCGCCGCATCTGGGTACCAAATGGTGCTGTCACTTGGGCTCCGTATGCCCAAGCTTCTCCAGGCTTCGCTCCCCGCCCACCCAACCCTGCTCAGATGCATGATCAAAGGGCTTCGATGGGGCAGCCAAGGCCAGGGCCTCCTCGTGTCGTCACATGCTACAAGTGCAAGCAGACGGGACACTACGCCGACAAGTGCACACAGAGGCAGCTACCTCCACCACCACCTCGTCCTAACACAAACCAGGCAATGGTGCGCGCTCCCCCGCCTAAGGCCTTCAACTCCAACAACAGGCCTGTCGGGAGGACCGCAAGGGTGAATCATGTCAAGATCGACAAAGCTGAGGAAGCTCCTGACGTCGTTCTCGGTACATTTCCCGTAAACTCTTTTCCAGCTAAAGTGTTGTTTGATACCGGAGCATCACATTCTTTTGTGTCAAAGACTTTTGCCACAACAAACAACCTAATTGTGGTTCCACTAAGCAATCAAATCCCTGTTCATTCCCCGGGATCTCAAATGTTGACTTCCAAGATAAGTAAGGACAATCAAATCCTAATTGGAGGTCGCATATTCCTTGCTTCTCTCATGTTGCTGGGAAATTCTGACATTGATGTCATTCTTGGTATGGATTGGCTGAAGGCCAATAAAGCAAAGATTGACTGTGCTCAAAAGTCAATAACTCTGTCCCACCCTTCTGGCCAGATAATCTATTCTCCACGTGAATAAAGTTCCATTCAGCTATGCACCCTCAATGCAAAACCTCTACCTTCACTTGAAAATGTTCCGGTGGTTTGCGAATTCCCTGACGTCTTTCCAGAAGAGTTGCCAGGAATGCCTCCGGACAGAGCTGTTGAGTTCGTGATCGAACTTGAACCAGGTACTGCTCCAATCTCCAAGCATCCCTACAAGATAGGAACTCCCGAGCTGAAGTTGTTGAAGGAACAAATTGATATGTACATGGAGAAAGGTTACATTCAACCTAGTTCCTCGGCTTGGGGATGCCCAACTCTGTTCGTTGCGAAGAAGGATCACACAAAGAGACTCGTTGTTGACTATCGTCCTCTTAACGAGAAAACCATCAAAAACAAGTATCCAATTCCTCGTATCGATGATCTTTTTGATCAACTTGCTGGAGCCTCAATATTCTCCAAGTTGGACTTGAGAATGGGTTACCACCAAATAAAGATCAGAAAAGAGGATATTCCAAAGACAGCCTTTACCACTCGCTACGGTCTATACGAATTCACCGTCATGTCCTTTGGTCTCACCAATGCACCGGCGACCTTCTCTCGAATCATGAATTCTGTCTTCCATGAATACCTAGACAAGTTCGTTGTGGTATATCTTGATGACATTCTTGTCTACTCCAAATCCGAGGAAGAGCATGAAGAACATCTTCGTCTCACTCTCATGAAGCTTCGCGAGCATCGTCTCTATGCCAAGTTCTCCAAGTGTGAGTTCTGGATTTCCGAAGCCGTTTATCTTGGTCATGTCATCTCTGCCAAGGGCATAGCCATTGATCCAGAAAAGGTTAAAGCAATTGTTGATTGGAAACCTCCAAAGACGGTGAAGCAAGTAAGAAGTTTTCTTGTCTTGGCTAGCTATTGCCGTCGCTTCGTCCAAAACTTCTCCAAGATTGCCAAACCTCTCACTGACCTCACAAAGAAGGACAAGAAGTTCGTCTGGTCCCCACAATGTGATGAAAGTTTCAATCTCCTGAAGACTAATCTCACTTCTACACCAGTTCTGGTTGGCCCAGATCCTAACAAACCTTTCCAAATATTCTGTGATGCTTCTCTCCAAGTTCTAGGTGCAGTTCTTATGCAAGAACGTCAAGTTGTGGCTTATGCTTCACGTCGGTTGAACACACATGAGCTCAATTATCCCACTCATGACCTTGAACTTGCAGCAGTTGTGTTTGCCCTCAAGAAATGGAGACAATACTTGTTGGGTAATCGTACTGAAATCTTTTCCGATCATAAGAGTCTGAAGTACATCTTCACCCAACCAGATCTAAACCTCAGACAAAGGAGATGGATTGAAAAGATTAAAGACTTTGATCTTACCATTTCTTACACTCCAGGCAAGGCTAATGTTATGGCCGATGCTCTCAGTCGCAAGTCGTATTGCAATAATATCATGATCATGGAAAGCCAACCTCCTCTTCATGAAGAATTCCAGAAGCTCAACCTTGGTCTTGTTCCTCAAGGCTATCTTGCAAACTTGACAGCCATTCCAACTCTCGAGGACAAGATTCGTTCTGAACAACTTCGTGATGCTGAAATCAAGAAGATGGTAGAGCGCATCAAAGAAGGCAAGGAGACATTTAAGTCCTTCTCAATTGATGACAAAGGAACTGTGTTCTTCGAAGGACGCATTGCAGTTCCTCAAATTCAAAGTCTCAAAGATTTCATTCTCAAGGAGGCTCATGAAACTCCTCTCTCCATACACCCTAGAAGTACAAAGATGTACCAGGATCTCAAGACACTTTATTGGTGGCCTAGCATGAAACGTGAAATTGCTCAATACGTTTCTGAATGCGACGTTTGTCAACGTGTCAAGGCAGTTCATCAGAAAACAGCCGGTCTTCTCCAACCTCTGAAAATCCCTGAGTGGAAGTGGGACATGATTGAAATGGACTTCGTCACTGGTTTTCCAAAGTCCAAGAGGGGCAACGATGCAATCTTCGTTGTCATTGATCGACTCACTAAAGTAGCTCACTTCTTTCCTGTCAAAGAGACAATCTCAGCTAGCCAGTTAGCAGAGCTCTACACAGAAAAGATTGTTCCTCTTCATGGTGTTCCATTGGAAATAAGCTCAGACCGTGGAAGCATCTTCACTTCTCATTTCTGGAAAAGCTTTCAAGAAGCCTTGGGCACCAAGCTTCTGTTCAGCACAACCTACCATCCTCAGTCTCAAGGGCAAGTCGAAAGAGTCAATCAGATTCTCGAGGATATGCTCAGAGCATGTGGTCTTTATTTTGGCATGAAATGGGAGGAATGTCTTCCATATGTTGAATTCTCCTACAACAACAGCTTCCAGGCAAGCCTAGGCATGGCACCATTTGAGGCTCTCTATGGCCGCAGATGCAGGAGTCCAATCAATTGGTCTGGAGCTGGTGAACGTTCACTCTTAGGTCCTGACATTGTTAACGAGGCCGAAGAGAAAGTTCGCATCATCCGTGACAATCTCAAGATTGGTCAGTCTCGTCAGAAAAGCTATTATGACAGCAAACACAGGGACATGGTCTATGCAGCTGGTGACAAAGCATATCTCCGTGTAACTCCCCTCAGAGGCACTCATCGTTTTGGTGTCAAAGGAAAGCTTGCACCAAGATATATTGGTCCTTTCAACATTCTCTCAAGGCGTGCAGAAAATGCCTATCGTCTTGAACTTCCAGAAAAGCTATCCAAGGTGCACGATGTGTTTCACGTGTCACAGCTCAAGAAGTGCTTCAAAGATCCAGGTCGTGCAATTGATCATGATTCCATTGATCTGTAAGAAGACCTCTCTTATGAAGAGCATCCTGTTCGCATTCTCGATGAGACCGAGCGCAAAACTCGCAACAAGAGCACCAAGTTCTTAAAAGTGCAGTGGTCTCATCATTCCGATAAAGAGGCAACGTGGGAGACCGAAGAGGATCTTCGCAAGAAGTATCCAGACCTTTTCTCTTCTCAGTAGGAATCTCGGGGCGCGATTCCTTCAAGAGGGGGCGTTTTGTAACATCCCAAGTATGAAAAACTCCCAACTTAGAATGTTTGTTTCTTGTTTTTATTTCAAATGCATCATGTCATCATATCCACACATGTGTTGAATTTGAATTTCAAATCAAATGACAAATCAATATGTTTCACACTTGGGCTGTTACAACTTTTCAAATAAAATATTCAAATCAGATAATTAAATTGTTTTCCAAAATTATGAATTGGTTTGAATTTTGTAAATGGTTCAAATAATCTCTCTATTATTAAACCCAAAATGCCAATTCCATTTTTGAATTCAAATAATTTGAAATCTCAAAATTTCAGAAACAAAACTTGTGAATCTGAACTGTTGGAAAAGGGCAATTCATAAAACATTATTGCTAAAATAAAAAAACTCCAAAAACCTATTCTATTTCTCTCTTTGTTTTTCCTACAAAAGAAAAGAGCAAACAGAAAAAATAAAAAAATAAAACAGAAGAGAGAGAGAGGAGAGCAACCATGCCAGCCCAAGCGGGCCGGCCCAGCCACCCAGCCAGCAAGCGCGCGCAGCACACGGCCCGTTCCCCCCCTTCTCCCTCCTCCGTACGGCCAGCGTCAGCTGACGCCAGCACGCACACACACCGCGCCCTCCACCTGCTCCTCCCTCCACCTTATCTACTCCCCGAGGGCGCGCCCGAAACCCTAACCCTCCTCTCTTTTCCTTCCTCGCGCCGCCATCACCTCCTCCCCTCTCTGCTTCCCCCCTTTCTTTCTTCTGAAAAACCTCGAGAGCAACAGAGAGGGGCACCGCCGTCGACACGCCGCCATGGTGCATCTCCGGCCACGCTAGGGAGACGTACACCACCCCCGGGACCTCTACTACCTCTACGACCGCAGCGCCAAGCACGAGCAGCCGCCACGACGCCGGAATTTCCCTGTCTCCTCGCCGGCCGTTTCTGAACTTCACCATCGTATCGTCGTCCCCGACCACGGCAGCCTCGACCAGCTACCTCAACCACCTCCTGGTGAGACGCCCCGACGCTCCGTGCCTATTCCCAGCCTCCTCGCTTCCTGTTTCGCTAGCGCACGTTCTGAAACCACGGTATCATCCGCAGTTGTGCCGCCATGGCCGTAGACGAGCACGCTCCCGTGCGATTCCGGGAAATCCAATTACACGCGCACGCGCCACACCCCTCAGTACGCACACGCACACGTCCAGCGCCGCCCATTCGTGGTCGCCACGCTTTGCAGCACCGCCGTGCCGCCGCCTGCCGTCGAGCCAGCCCAGTGGTAAGATCCAACGACACCACCTCAAAACCCCACGCCTCCCTCTCCTATCACCACCGTCGAGCCAGCCCAGTGGCAAGATCCAACGGCGCGCAGCGCGAGGGCGCGAGTTCGATCCCTCCCCCGCGCATATTAACGCCACCCCTTTTTCTTGTTTGCCACGTTGGCTGCGCGGGCCCATCTGTCATTGGCAGTGGTGGCCACGCCAGCTTCCACACGCGCGCCACGCAAGCGCCAGCAGGGTGCTGGCCCACGGGCAGTGACCCAGTGCACGCTGGCACTGCGTAGAGATTGTCCCAGGGGCCTTTTCTGAAATTGTTTTTCGCACCTAAGCCCCTGGAACAAAATCTGATACTTTTAAAAATCACAGAATAGCCCCTGTAATTCAAATTCATTTATCTTTTGCATTTTAAATCCAAATCTAATAAATAAAATATTAATTCCATTTAAAATTTCCTAAACTTTTCAAATATGCAATCTGTTTACTATTTTGAACAATTAAAAATTATATTATTTTCTATACTTTATTTAATTCATTTAAAATTGTTCAAAACATAACTAATTCAATTCAAATCCAAATCTAAGTTGTAAAATATGTTTTCAAACCAGAAAAATGTAATCCTTTTCAAATATGAATTTCATTTCATGTTTGGAACAAATAAAATTCAAATAATTTCCATACTTGAATTAAATTCATTTAAATCTTGTTTAAACTTGTTTAATTCATAACTAATTTATTTTAATTCCAAATTCAAAAAGTAATACATGTTTTTCAATCAGAATTAAATGCTCTATCCAAATATGCAATAATAACAACATTTTGAGAAACTAAATGTTGCACTAATTTCAATTCTGATTTTTATTCAATTATAATGCCAAAAGCCACAATTGAATTTCTACAACTCCAAATTTGGCAAATAAAATATCTAGTTGAAGCTAATTTCATTTCCTAGCTGTTTCTATCATCTCTCATGCATTTCATCCACTTTAAACAATGTTTAGTTGTAGTTCATTTAATTCTCAAGTAATGCACATGGGATTTATCATATGAAATTCAATTGCATATGGGCCCATTTAATTATGTTACCATGTCAACTAGCTTATCTCTGATGCATCACTTAAAATGACATGCATCATCCCATGTTTGTGCATTATGCCATGTTATTGATTGTTTGTCTCTCTGCGTTGTTTGTTTGCTTCTTCTCGAATAGACGACGACGTTGAGACAGACGAGGTTTACGACACTACTTCAGAGGAGTTAGCCCAGTACCAGGCTACTGAGTTTGCAGGCAAGTATTCACTCACCTGAACCATTGTGTCCTTTCCACACTGGATACCGATACTTTCCGTTGTCTAATCTGCTAGCCTTAAGATTCGTTGCTTGTGTTCCGATCCTATCACATGTTATCCTGTAACCCTGATATAGCCTATCCTCCACACCTATAACCCTGTTGCTTGTGCCTGTGTCTTACTAGCATGCTTAGGGTTGTGTATGCTCGAGTCTGATGTCCGTTATTTCTGTTACCATATTTATTATGTTCTGGGGGCTCGATGTTTAAACAACAACCTGTTAATGGTTGAGGTAATGCTAATTTGATGATAAGGCACCGGCAGGAGGCCGGGTATGGTTTTGAGGCCTGCTAGTGTCGAACTCAGGAAAAGTTCTTGTCCTCTGGATCCATGTTGAGCGCGCTAACCGCATGTGGGAAGCGTGTATGGGCGCCCCCCTCAACTTTAATTCGATTCGCATCTCGTCCAAATCGCCTCATTTAGTTCGGTTTTTCCATTTGCCGCATGCATATGCAGGTGCGAACCCGAGGCCAGGGTGGTAACTTTTGTAGTCGGCATTTAGGGAGACACGTTCTTAGAGTGCTATGAGGGTCCCCTTTTCTTCGTGGGGCTTGATGCGAAGAAAAGTTGGGTTGTGTAGAGTGCCTCGCTTGGTGGGTTTGATCCCCGTCTGGCGGGATATTCTTACGTGTACGACCAAATTGGTGCACCCCTGCAGGGTTAAATCTTCTCGAGAAGCCGTGTTGTCCGCGGTTATGGATGACTTGGTGATAGGGCTGGCTAACAAGGATTAGACAACTTACACCTAATTAATAATAATTTGGCTAGTAATAGGCTTATTGACACAATAACTTGAACCTTCATTAATCCAACTGTGTGGGTTATCCTCGGATTGCTTCTTTGGATAAGGGGCGAGATCCAGGATGGGTTTGTTTGAGGTTGTTGGTAGTTGGTTCCGATACGGTATCTTATCCCTTTCTTTTAGCCGGAAGTTGTAGCGTGTCTCTGTAGCTGGTTACTGCAGCCCGCTGCTGCCCTTTTGTATCACCTATTCTTCCGTTGAACCCAAAGCATCTGTACTTGGTGTTGCCGGGTACACTTTGGTATCTTGTGCGTCTTGCTTGCCAGTACTTGGCTGTACTGACCCCTTTGGGGCTGCGTGTTCTGCAGACTACGTTTCCGAGGATCCCCAGGCTGGCTACTACGTGGAGTATGACGAGGCTGCTGACGAGTAGATAGCGGACCCGGGCAGGATCCGAGACTTCGTGGATGGGCGCCGTTCTTTCGTTTCTGGCCTCTTAGGCCTATTTGGATCTTGTCTGTACTCAGACACTTTGGATGCTTCCGCTGTGATGTAATGATGATTTGTTGGGACTTGTGTCCTCTGCATGATTGTATTTTCTATCTCTCCTCTAGTGAGAGCTATTTGCCACTTATTTCTATTTCTTTGTGTCTTAGAGATTAGTTGTGATATCACTTGTTAAAATGCCGTTGACGTACCATGTGTGAATGGTATGAAGTACGTCAATGGAAGTATCCTGATTCCTAGGGGATGGTTTACGCAGACGATGAATAGTAGGGGTTGGTTGTCACACGTATACGTGTTGGCCTACTCGTAAGAGGTGCGGGTGCAGGTAGGCCCCGTAATCCAATCATCTACTGTTTAACGGACTGTGAGTATCCTCTAGAAGTCCGGGTGCGACAAATGGTATCAGAGCCTGTCTGCCTGTAGGATCCCTTTTACTGGTCGCAGTTGAGTCTAGAAACTATTTTGTAGCTATATAGGAAAAATGAAACGTGAGAGTAGGAATTATGTTCTTTTATTTCTTTCCCCACCCACCCTCCCTTTTTCTAGTAAGGAAGTGCAACGTTGTTTTCTCTTCTCATCTAAACTTTCAAGTTAGGATTTCACGTATCCCGGTTTCTCTAGGATAGTTATATCTACTAGACCATATGAATGGAGGTGGTTGTGACATGATTTATCATGTTGCCTACTCACGATTGAGAACGGAGGCGTGTAAGCCCCGGAAGCAGATCCTATATTCCTTAAGCACTAGATATTGATCCTCTAGAAGCCCGGATGGGTTTTCCGTAGTACCTTAGGAGTGTTTGGTCTCGTGTTTCCCAAATGTTGCTTCGATATCCTGTTGTTCTCAAGATCCTTTTCGTCCGTTGGAACCTTGTTGTTGCTTGCCACTTCAGTTTTCTACCAGCGTCTAATCCAGCTTCCCCGATCATCTGCAGATGGATCTCAGGTTCTACCCGCAGGTGGTTCGTATGACTCGTTGCGAGAGCACTGCCGGTTATCCGGAGATGCTGAGAGACATGGTCACTTTTTTGGGGTTCCATTGGGCACCAGAGTACAAGGTCTACGAGCAGCAGCGAGAGTTTGAGCAGACCTACTACCAGGCTATCGTCTACATTCTGTCAGATGATGGCATGAGCGTAGTTCACCGCTACGAGGCAGTGGGTTCCACAGTGGATATGGCTGTGCAGCAGGCAGCTTATGTGAGCCTCACCGTCCTTCGTGCTGACTACTGGGGATTTGACGATTCTATCTATCGCCACATCCCCCGTGGTTACATCACTTCGGAGGGAGCTCACTTCACTCTCTATGACAACTTGGATGTTTACGAGCATGATAACTCCAGGCTGCACACTACCGCTCAGTTTGTGAGACACAGTGACGCAGTTGCCTGCACAGTAGCTCAGGAGTTGGCTTCAGTCAGAGAGCAGCTTCACCTTGCTTGGACTCGTCTGGCGACTTACACCACAGACTTTGTTGGAGACGAGCGCTTTGCACGTTTCGATCAGCCAGTTGGGCGTCGTCTGCCAGATGCTGGAGGTTACGAGCCGATCAGAGGTCCACTCCTTAACCTTTGTGCTGGTTACACTGGGATTCCGCGCTTTGGAGCACAGGGAGTCGACGCCATGTACTTCACCACGCCTAGAGTCGGTCTCAGAGCACGCCCGATCTACGTGGATCGTCGTTCCACTTACTTTCGTGGGCGTACTCCTCACCGTACCTCTCGCCGTACTCCTCGCCGCCATCCTGCGTGATGAGCATGGGAGTACCGATGTATCCATTCTTAGCTATGTTTAGTTATCCTTTGGTATTCGAACCATTTATGGTGTGTTGGATATACTAATGTATTTGAACATGTGATGGTGTACCTTTTGGTTATCTATTCATGCGTCGGAATAATCTCTCTTTCGGTTGCCAAGTCTATCCTTTTCTATTGTTGTGCTAAAATGCATTTCCATTCAGGATGCCGCCAACAAGGAACAATACGCCTGAGCCACTGCCAATCGCGGAGCTGTTGACTCAGATGACCCAAGTCATGACGCAGATGGCCCAGTTTCAGGCTAATCAGCACATCAACCAGGCAGCTTCACGAGTCAGCATCAAGGAGTTTCTCAGTCTGGGCCCAAGAGCTTTCGTGGCCACACGCGAGCCTCTGGACGCTCATGACTGGATCCGTGAGATAGCCAAGGCTCTGGAGATCGCACACGTAGCTGAAGAAGACAAGGTCAAGTATGCTTCCTATCTGCTGAAGGGTCAGGCAGCTTCTTGGTGGGAAAACTTCAAGGCCATGAGAACTGGGATGCCAGTCACGTGGGATCATTTCAAGGAAGCCTTCCTGAAGCACCACATTCCAGATGGTCTCATGGAAAGAATGCGTGAAGAGTTTTGCTCTCTCAAGCAGGGCAAGTTGGACGTCATCGGCTATCAGAGTGAGTTCAATCGCCTCGCTCGATACGCTGGAGATGAGGTGTCCACTGAAGCTAAAAAGATGGCAAGGTTCCGCAGAGGTTTTAACCTGGAACTCAAGTATGCCCTCACCAATGTCAAGGCCAACAGCTTCGAGGATCTCGTTAACACCGCGCTCAATGAAGAAAATGGGCGCAAGGCGTTCGAGGAGTCTCGCAAGCACTCGCGTGAGGGTGGTTCCTCCTCCAACATGACCACACCTCCGCAGAAGCGCCGCATCTGGGTACCAAATGGTGCTGTCACTTGGGCTCCGTATGCCCAAGCTTCTCCAGGCTTCGCTCCCCGCCCACCCAACCCTGCTCAGATGCATGATCAAAGGGCTTCGATGGGGCAGCCAAGGCCAGGGCCTCCTCGTGTCGTCACATGCTACAAGTGCAAGCAGACGGGACACTACGCCGACAAGTGCACACAGAGGCAGCTACCTCCACCACCACCTCGTCCTAACACAAACCAGGCAATGGTGCGCGCTCCCCCGCCTAAGGCCTTCAACTCCAACAACAGGCCTGTCGGGAGGACCGCAAGGGTGAATCATGTCAAGATCGACAAAGCTGAGGAAGCTCCTGACGTCGTTCTCGGTACATTTCCCGTAAACTCTTTTCCAGCTAAAGTGTTGTTTGATACCGGAGCATCACATTCTTTTGTGTCAAAGACTTTTGCCACAACAAACAACCTAATTGTGGTTCCACTAAGCAATCAAATCCCTGTTCAGTCCCCGGGATCTCAAATGTTGACTTCCAAGATAAGTAAGGACAATCAAATCCTAATTGGAGGTCGCATATTCCTTGCTTCTCTCATGTTGCTGGGAAATTCTGACATTGATGTCATTCTTGGTATGGATTGGCTGAAGGCCAATAAAGCAAAGATTGACTGTGCTCAAAAGTCAATAACTCTGTCCCACCCTTCTGGCCAGATAATCTATTCTCCACGTGAATAAAGTTCCATTCAGCTATGCACCCTCAATGCAAAACCTCTACCTTCACTTGAAAATGTTCCGGTGGTTTGCGAATTCCCTGACGTCTTTCCAGAAGAGTTGCCAGGAATGCCTCCGGACAGAGCTGTTGAGTTCGTGATCGAACTTGAACCAGGTACTGCTCCAATCTCCAAGCATCCCTACAAGATAGGAACTCACGAGCTGAAGTTGTTGAAGGAACAAATTGATATGTACATGGAGAAAGGTTACATTCAACCTAGTTCCTCGGCTTGGGGATGCCCAACTCTGTTCGTTGCGAAGAAGGATCACACAAAGAGACTCGTTGTTGACTATCGTCCTCTTAACGAGAAAACCATCAAAAACAAGTATCCAATTCCTCGTATCGATGATCTTTTTGATCAACTTGCTGGAGCCTCAATATTCTCCAAGTTGGACTTGAGAATGGGTTACCACCAAATAAAGATCAGAAAAGAGGATATTCCAAAGACAGCCTTTACCACTCGCTACGGTCTATACGAATTCACCGTCATGTCCTTTGGTCTCACCAATGCACCGGCGACCTTCTCTCGACTCATGAATTCTGTCTTCCATGAATACCTAGACAAGTTCGTTGTGGTATATCTTGATGACATTCTTGTCTACTCCAAATCCGAGGAAGAGCATGAAGAACATCTTCGTCTCACTCTCATGAAGCTTCGCGAGCATCGTCTCTATGCCAAGTTCTCCAAGTGTGAGTTCTGGATTTCCGAAGCCGTTTATCTTGGTCATGTCATCTCTGCCAAGGGCATAGCCATTGATCCAGAAAAGGTTAAAGCAATTGTTGATTGGAAACCTCCAAAGACGGTGAAGCAAGTAAGAAGTTTTCTTGTCTTGGCTAGCTATTGCCGTCGCTTCGTCCAAAACTTCTCCAAGATTGCCAAACCTCTCACTGACCTCACAAAGAAGGACAAGAAGTTCGTCTGGTCCCCACAATGTGATGAAAGTTTCAATCTCCTGAAGACTAATCTCACTTCTACACCAGTTCTGGTTGGCCCAGATCCTAACAAACCTTTCCAAATATTCTGTGATGCTTCTCTCCAAGTTCTAGGTGCAGTTCTTATGCAAGAACGTCAAGTTGTGGCTTATGCTTCACGTCAGTTGAACACACATGAGCTCAATTATCCCACTCATGACCTTGAACTTGCAGCAGTTGTGTTTGCCCTCAAGAAATGGAGACAATACTTGTTGGGTAATCGTACTGAAATCTTTTCCGATCATAAGAGTCTGAAGTACATCTTCACCCAACCAGATCTAAACCTCAGACAAAGGAGATGGATTGAAAAGATTAAAGACTTTGATCTTACCATTTCTTACACTCCAGGCAAGGCTAATGTTATGGCCGATGCTCTCAGTCGCAAGTCGTATTGCAATAATATCATGATCATGGAAAGCCAACCTCCTCTTCATGAAGAATTCCAGAAGCTCAACCTTGGTCTTGTTCCTCAAGGCTATCTTGCAAACTTGACAGCCATTCCAACTCTCGAGGACAAGATTCGTTCTGAACAACTTCGTGATGCTGAAATCAAGAAGATGGTAGAGCGCATCAAAGAAGGCAAGGAGACATTTAAGTCCTTCTCAATTGATGACAAAGGAACTGTGTTCTTCGAAGGACGCATTGCAGTTCCTCAAATTCAAAGTCTCAAAGATTTCATTCTCAAGGAGGCTCATGAAACTCCTCTCTCCATACACCCTAGAAGTACAAAGATGTACCAGGATCTCAAGACACTTTATTGGTGGCCTAGCATGAAACGTGAAATTGCTCAATACGTTTCTGAATGCGACGTTTGTCAACGTGTCAAGGCAGTTCATCAGAAAACAGCCGGTCTTCTCCAACCTCTGAAAATCCCTGAGTGGAAGTGGGACATGATTGAAATGGACTTCGTCACTGGTTTTCCAAAGTCCAAGAGGGGCAACGATGCAATCTTCGTTGTCATTGATCGACTCACTAAAGTAGCTCACTTCTTTCCTGTCAAAGAGACAATCTCAGCTAGCCAGTTAGCAGAGCTCTACACAGAAAAGATTGTTCCTCTTCATGGTGTTCCATTGGAAATAAGCTCAGACCGTGGAAGCATCTTCACTTCTCATTTCTGGAAAAGCTTTCAAGAAGCCTTGGGCACCAAGCTTCTGTTCAGCACAACCTACCATCCTCAGTCTCAAGGGCAAGTCGAAAGAGTCAATCAGATTCTCGAGGATATGCTCAGAGCATGTGGTCTTTATTTTGGCATGAAATGGGAGGAATGTCTTCCATATGTTGAATTCTCCTACAACAACAGCTTCCAGGCAAGCCTAGGCATGGCACCATTTGAGGCTCTCTATGGCCGCAGATGCAGGAGTCCAATCAATTGGTCTGGAGCTGGTGAACGTTCACTCTTAGGTCCTGACATTGTTAACGAGGCCGAAGAGAAAGTTCGCATCATCCGTGACAATCTCAAGATTGGTCAGTCTCGTCAGAAAAGCTATTATGACAGCAAACACAGGGACATGGTCTATGCAGCTGGTGACAAAGCATATCTCCGTGTAACTCCCCTCAGAGGCACTCATCGTTTTGGTGTCAAAGGAAAGCTTGCACCAAGATATATTGGTCCTTTCAACATTCTCTCAAGGCGTGCAGAAAATGCCTATCGTCTTGAACTTCCAGAAAAGCTATCCAAGGTGCACGATGTGTTTCACGTGTCACAGCTCAAGAAGTGCTTCAAAGATCCAGGTCGTGCAATTGATCATGATTCCATTGATCTGTAAGAAGACCTCTCTTATGAAGAGCATCCTGTTCGCATTCTCGATGAGACCGAGCGCAAAACTCGCAACAAGAGCACCAAGTTCTTAAAAGTGCAGTGGTCTCATCATTCCGATAAAGAGGCAACGTGGGAGACCGAAGAGGATCTTCGCAAGAAGTATCCAGACCTTTTCTCTTCTCAGTAGGAATCTCGGGGCGCGATTCCTTCAAGAGGGGGCGTTTTGTAACATCCCAAGTATGAAAAACTCCCAACTTAGAATGTTTGTTTCTTGTTTTTATTTCAAATGCATCATGTCATCATATCCACACATGTGTTGAATTTGAATTTCAAATCAAATGACAAATCAATATGTTTCACACTTGGGCTGTTACAACTTTTCAAATAAAATATTCAAATCAGATAATTAAATTGTTTTCCAAAATTATGAATTGGTTTGAATTTTGTAAATGGTTCAAATAATCTCTCTATTATTAAACCCAAAATGCCAATTCCATTTTTGAATTCAAATAATTTGAAATCTCAAAATTTCAGAAACAAAACTTGTGAATCTGAACTGTTGGAAAAGGGCAATTCATAAAACATTATTGCTAAAATAAAAAAACTCCAAAAACCTATTCTATTTCTCTCTTTGTTTTTCCTACAAAAGAAAAGAGCAAACAGAAAAAATAAAAAAATAAAACAGAAGAGAGAGAAAGGAGAGCAACCATGCCAGCCCAAGCGGGCCGGCCCAGCCACCCAGCCAGCAAGCGCGCGCAGCACACGGCCCGTTCCCCCCCTTCTCCCTCCTCCGTACGGCCAGCGTCAGCTGACGCTAGCACGCACACACACCGCGCCCTCCACCTGCTCCTCCCTCCACCTTATCTACTCCCCGAGGGCGCGCCCGAAACCCTAACCCTCCTCTCTTTTCCTTCCTCGCGCCGCCATCACCTCCTCCCCTCTCTGCTTCCCCCCTTTCTTTCTTCTGAAAAACCTCGAGAGCAACAGAGAGGGGCACCGCCGTCGACACGCCGCCATGGTGCATCTCCGGCCACGCTAGGGAGACGTACACCACCCCCGGGACCTCTACTACCTCTACGACCGCAGCGCCAAGCACGAGCAGCCGCCACGACGCCGGAATTTCCCTGTCTCCTCGCCGGCCGTTT
Organism: Alopecurus myosuroides; assembly: GCA_028641055.1. NCBI lineage: Eukaryota > Viridiplantae > Streptophyta > Magnoliopsida > Poales > Poaceae > Alopecurus > Alopecurus myosuroides. The sequence continues at coordinate 15,197,119 of CM054060.1, forward strand.
CTGAACTTCACCATCGTATCGTCGTCCCCGACCACGGCAGCCTCGACCAGCTACCTCAACCACCTCCTGGTGAGACGCCCCGACGCTCCGTGCCTATTCCCAGCCTCCTCGCTTCCTGTTTCGCTAGCGCACGTTCTGAAACCACGGTATCATCCGCAGTTGTGCCGCCATGGCCGTAGACGAGCACGCTCCCGTGCGATTCCGGGCAATCCAATTACACGCGCACGCGCCACACCCCTCAGTACGCACACGCACACGTCCAGCGCCGCCCATTCGTGGTCGCCACGCTTTGCAGCACCGCCGTGCCGCCGCCTGCCGTCGAGCCAGCCCAGTGGTAAAATCCAACGACACCACCTCAAAACCCCACGCCTCCCTCTCCTATCACCACCGTCGAGCCAGCCCAGTGGCAAGATCCAACGGCGCGCAGCGCGAGGGCGCGAGTTCGATCCCTCCCCCGCGCATATTAACGCCACCCCTTTTTCTTGTTTGCCACGTTGGCTGCGCGGGCCCATCTGTCATTGGCAGTGGTGGCCACGCCAGCTTCCACACGCGCGCCACGCAAGCGCCAGCAGGGTGCTGGCCCACGGGCAGTGACCCAGTGCACGCTGGCACTGCGTAGAGATTGTCCCAGGGGCCTTTTCTGAAATTGTTTTTCGCACCTAAGCCCCTGGAACAAAATCTGATACTTTTAAAAATCACAGAATAGCCCCTATAATTCAAATTCATTTATCTTTTGCATTTTAAATCCAAATCTAATAAATAAAATATTAATTCCATTTAAAATTTCCTAAACTTTTCAAATATGCAATCTGTTTACTATTTTGAACAATTAAAAATTATATTATTTTCTAAACTTTATTTAATTCATTTAAAATTGTTCAAAACATAACTAATTCAATTCAAACCCAAATCTAAGTTGTAAAATATGTTTTCAAACCAGAAAAATGTAATCCTTTTCAAATATGAATTTCATTTCATGTTTGGAACAAATAAAATTCAAATAATTTTCATACTTGAATTAAATTCATTTAAATCTTGTTTAAACTTGTTTAATTCGTAACTAATTCATTTTAATTCCAAATTCAAAAAGTAATACATGTTTTTCAATCAGAATTAAATGCTCTATCCAAATATGTAATAATAACAACATTTTGAGAAACCAAATGTTGTACTAATTTCAATTCTGATTTTTATTCAATTATAATGCCAAAAGCCACAATTGAATTTCTACAACTCCAAATTTGGCAAATAAAATATCTAGTTGAATCTAATTTCATTTCCTAGCTGTTTCTATCATCTCTCATGCATTTAATCCACTTTAACCAATGTTTAGTTGTAGTTCATTTAATTCTCAAGTAATGCACATGGGCTTTATCATATGAAATTCAATTGCATATGGGCCCATTTAATTATGTTACCATGTCAACTAGCTTATCTCTGATGCATCACTTAAAATGACATGCATCATCCCATGTTTGTGCATTATGCCATGTTATTGATTGTTTGTCTCTCTGCGTTGTTTGTTTGCTTCTTCTCGAATAGACGACGACGTTGAGACAGACGAGGTTTACGACACTACTTCAGAGGAGTTAGCCCAGTACCAGGCTACTGAGTTTGCAGGCAAGTATTCAATCACCTGAACCATTCTGTTCTTTCCACACTGGATACCGATACTTTCCGTTGTCTAATCTGCTATCCTTAAGATTCGTTGCTTGTGTTCCGATCCTATCACATGTTATCCTGTAACCCTGATATAGCCTATCCTCCACACCTATAACCCTGTTGCTTGTGCCTGTGTCTTACTAGCATGCTTAGGGTTGTGTATGCTCGAGTCTGATGTCCGTTATTTCTGTTACCATTTTTATTATGTTCTGGGGGCTCGATGTTTAAAAAACAACCTGTTAATGGTTGAGGTAATGCTAATTTGATGATAAGGCACCGGCAGGAGGCCGGGTATGGTTTTGAGGCCTGCTAGTGTCGAACTCAGGAAAACTTCTTGTCCTTTGGATCCATGTTGAGCGCGCTAACCGCATGTGGAAAGCGTGTATGGGCGCCCCCCTCAACTTTAATTCGATTCGCATCTCGTCCAAATCGCCTCATTTAGTTCGGGTTTTCCATTTGCCGCATGCATATGCAGGTGTGAACCCGAGGCCAGGGTGGTAACTTTTGTAGTCGGCATTTAGGGAGACACGTTCTTAGAGTGCTATGAGGGTCCTCTTTTCTTCGTGGGGCTTGATTAGTCGTGCGCTCAACTGCACGGGGTTCTTTGGGATTGATGCGAAGAAGAGTTGGGTTGTGTAGAGTGCCTCGCTTGGTGGGTTTGATCCCCGTCTGGCGGGATATTCTTACGTGTACGGCCAAATTGGTGCACCCCTGCAGGGTTAAATCTTCTCGAGAAGCCGTGTTGTCCGTGGTTATGGATGCCTTGGTGATAGGGCTGGCTAACAAGGATTAGACAACTTACACCTAATTAATAATAATTTGGCTAGTAATAGGCTTATTGACACAATAACTTGAACCTTCATTAATCCAACTGTGTAGGTTATCCTCGGATTGCTTCTTTGGATAAGGGGCGAGATCCAGGATGTGTTTGTTTGAGGTTGTTGGTAATTGGTTCCGATACGCTATCTTATCCCTTTCTTTTAGCCGGAAGTTGTAGCTTGTCTCTGTAGTTGGTTACTGCAGCCCGCTGCCACCCTTTTTATCACCTATTATTCCGTTGAACCCAAAGCATCTGTACTTGGTGTTGACGGGTACACTTTGGTATCTTGTGCGTCTTGCTTGCCAGTACTCGGCTGTACTGGCCCCTTTGGGGCTGCGTGTTCTGCAGAATACGTTTCCGAGGATCCCCATGGTGGCTACTACGTGGAGTATGACGAGGCAGCTGACGAGTAGATAGCGGACCCGGCCAGGATCCGAGACTTCGTGGATGGGCGCCGTTCTTTCGTTTCCGGCCTCTTAGGCCTATTTGGATCTTGTCTGTACTCAGACACTTTGGATGCTTCCGCTGTGATGTAATGATGATTTGTTGGGACATGTGTCCTCTGCATGATTGTATTTGCTATCTCTGATCTAGTGAGAGCTATTTGCCACTTATTTCTATTTCTTTGTGTCTTAGAGATTAGTTGTGATATCACTTGTTAAAATGCCGTTGACGTACCATGTGTGAATGGTATGAAGTACGTCAATGGAAGTATCCTGATTCCTAGGGGATGGTTTGCGCAGATGATGAATAGTAGGGGTTGGTTGTCACAGGTATACGTGTTGGCCTACTCGTAAGAGGTGCGGGTGCAGGTAGTCCCCGTAATCCAATCATCTACTGTTTAACGGACTGTGAGTATCCTCTAGAAGTCCGGGTGCGACAAAGTCCGTGAAAAATAGTTGAACGATGATGAATGAGTTTTGTTTAAATAATACATAACTTCGGTCCAAGGTGACGTGGAGTTAAGTGGCTGGTTCACCTGCCCCGCTACCTTCTAAACTTCGGAGTTAAGATCGCCCTTAGTCGTCCCAAAACCCACCCGTGGACCATGTTTAGTCCTGAGCCTTTTTTCAAATGTCCTTATTTAGTCCTTGGAGATAGGTATGTTGTACCATTTAATGTGTCGCCTGGTTGACACGGTTTCTCACAAATTATTTTGAAGTTTTTTTCAATTTCGCGCGTGTTTTCGGACATTCTGCCCAGTTTTCATGTCCGCCCTGTTAAATCCACTCAAACTCCAATTCTTTGTTGATATTCTTTAAGGATCATTGTATAGCAAAACAATTTACCAAATTATTTGTCTAGGCTTTGTCCTCGTCGTTCGGTATAGTAAGAAGTGGCACCTGGCCGGTTCATCATCAACAGTGAGCACCAATGTTTAAACATGCACAGGCACGTAGCAGCTCATCTGCGACAGGTGTTATTTTATGGTGATCCAAATTCATATGAAGATAAAGGAAAGTTCGGCCGAGTTGATACCGAGTCGGAGTTGGATACACAGTTACCGACCTAGTTAGGTCAGGACCGCCTTTATATACCTCTTGTAAGCCGTCGCACGGGATAAGCCATACATTGTAAATCCCGGCGCGATTGTAACCTCACCCGAAATAGTGAAGTATTGCTGGCTGGCGCCCGTGGTTTTTTCTCTTCCTCCTTGGAAGGGTTTTCCACGTTAAAATCTCGTGTCCCCGTTGGTTCGATCTTGCTTAATTTCATCGTTGTTTTGCTATTGCGTGTAACAACAGGTCCATGCATCCATAAGGCAAGCAAGCTGGGTAAAATAACGAACCGCGCGTGCATGCAAGCTAGGACAAGGATACGAGGATTACCTTCCCGGCAGCTTTGCATGTTAAAGCCACACAAAAAAAAAACAGATCGGAACATGCCTCAAATCTGAAAAACCGGCCTTCATCGGAAAAACCGGACATCCTATTCCTGCCCAACACAAACGTCATGCCATGTCGCTTGGTATGTTATTCTAATCCTTGGGAAGAATTGGCACATAGTCGGCCCACAGACAAAATGGTTTCCAGCCTCCCGTTTGAATTTTTTTTCAAGTTATGGTTATACCCTTCAAGAATACAGCCTCTTAATTTGTAGTTAGATAGAGTAAGGCAAAAATGAGATGTCTTAATTCATGGCGTAGAAATCTGTTTATGTTGTACGATTTATAGTAGCGGCAAATCAAGTCTATAAAGCAACTATAACTTTTGAAAGAAAAGTCCAAATGATATGGAGCTAATTTCTAAAATTTTGTAAAATAAAAAACTATCAACTAAAAATAATTTTGCGATGTTTTGTAACATTTTTAAATTTTGAAATTTCAAAACGGATTTAAGTAGATAGTACAAACTTAACTAGGTCCAAAATGGAAACCCTAGTTTGGAGCGCATTATGGAGTTTTCGGGGCGAGCGCGGTGCGTCAGCAAATACAGAGGTTCTATAAAAAAGAAATAGGGTGCTACAAATTCTTTTATTAAAAACAGAAAACAGACAAACACTACTCCTCGTCGTCGTCGTCGGGGAATTCGTCTGTGACCTCCTCCGGGTCATCGTCGTCGCCGAACTAGTCGGTGACCTCGTCATGATCGTCGGAGGTGCACGATATCGTGTCCGAGATAGGCTCCCACCTCGGATCGTCGGAGGCCCCAGACTTCGCCTGCGTGATCGGCCTGGCGGAGCTCTTGCAACGTTTTCGTCCTCGCCTCCCGGGCGGACTCTAATACGAGGTGGAGTTCGAGGCGGAGCTCCGCCCGCTCAGCCGCGCGGGTCTGCCGGAGATCCTCGTCGGCGCTCTCCTCCTCCGGATTGTTCCGGTAATACTCGCGGACGACGCGGTCGTCCCTGGCGTCGACTAGACCCTGAAACACGCGGTGGCCGAGGTGGCGGTGGTCGGCAGCAGTGACGATCTGTGGCGTTCGCGCCCTGGCCTCCGCTTCCCAGAGGGTGTGGCAGTCGTTGAAATTCATCAGCGACCGCGGGCGGTTGAGGCGTCAGGCCTCCGTCGTAAATGAGCCGAGGGGGATGCGCTCGTTCGTCACCATAGCGGATATCCGTGGTAAATCCTCAAGAAAATTCGTTCACAGAACATGGATGCAAATCATAGAATTAAAAAAATCGAGAACACTTGCTTATGTTGTCCATGCAGTTTCTGATGCTGCTCGCGCCGGCCGCCGCTGCAGCTCGCTATGGCCGTCGTCTTCTAGCCCGGCTAGTGCTGCTACAGCTCGCTACGACCATGATCGTCTAGCCGGCTACTGCTGCTGCTCGCCCGATCGCCGCCCGCTAGCCCACCTACTGCTGTAGCTCGCTACGGCCATCATCGTCTAGCCCAGCTTAACCAACCGATGGAGAAGAAAATCTCGTACGAACCTCAAATCCGCAACGAATCTAACCGTGGAGCAGGTCACAGCAGCAACTGCAAAGAGGGAAAGGTCACAATCAAATCGAAGAATAACGCAAACACAAAAGAAAGGGGAAGATCCTCCCACGGCCTACCTCAACCAGCGTCAGATCCCCGTGACTCCATCACTCAAGGTTGGGAAAGATCAAACCCGGACCTACGCAGCAACAAAGAAGGCCCCGACGGAGCGAACGGCAAGAACAACGGAGACGGGATTTTGATGGGAGCGCAAAATGCGACACCGGGCCGAGAAAGACGAGGGAAAAGAATGAATCGAAGGGCGAGGGTGGATAAGAACCTAGGTGCACTGTGAGGACCCCAGACCGGCAGTCTGAAACCCTACGTATGCATACATTCACGATCCCAGAAAGATCAGTCGTGAACAACATACACAGTTGGCACACAGAAATACATCATCCTTTACACGAATACAAAAAGGTATTACACAAATGATCACATGATCAAGTTAAGCACAACTGCCACAAGGGCAGGCAACTTAACAAACACAGCGGAAGACAAATAAAACACAACGTAGTTGAGCCCAAGTCACGCCTTAACCTACAGGCTGCTGACCCGGAGACGATCCTAGTTCGCAAAGCCGTCAACTCCGTACTTCTCTTCATAGATATCCTTCAGAGGTTCCTTCTCATAATCTGATAAGTAGATACCAGGGGCGAAACCATAATGAGTACATTTGAATGTACTCAGCAAGACATCCATCATGTCACTTACCAACATGCAAGTATGCTTATATGGTGGATTAGGTAGGCTATAAATAGGGTTCACTATCAATGATGTTCATATATGATGACACCACAGTTGCAGTCAGGTTAATCTGTATCTTCATTGAAGAAGATACTTCAGAAGAAAACAAAATAATATAGTTTTATTTCTCTTGTAGATATCACATGTACAAGGGGTTTTGTAAACCTTTGTTAAAGAATATTTTCTCTTTGCAAAACTTCTTGGAATCAGTTTCCAGAATTCTTGCTTAGAGTAGAAAAGGTTTTCTTTGCAAAACATTTTGTTTTGAATAACATCATCTGGCTTTTCATCATCGACGATACCTCCACGGTATAAGTTTCCATTCCTTTCTGAACTTCCCAAGTTCAACACTTTCCTTCAAAAATCCCTTTTCAAAAACTTCCTTTTTGAAAACATTGACACAATGCTAGCTACATGGCCATTCAACCGTCCATATCCGAGGACGCGGCTATCTCGAAATAGTTTTACTCTGCAGAGGTGTACACATTTCCACTAGATCCAGAATCCGCCATGAAACACCCATGGACTGTCCTCAACCTATGAGAACATCAGATAAATGATCTTGACTATCCACTATGTACAAGCTAGAACATGACTATCTCTTCAATTGGGGTTACCCCTCCTCGGCAAGCCGTGTCGCACACCGCCCAGACAGGAGACCCAACTGCTGCATCCGGAGGGAAAATTAATCCCACACTTTAGATGTACCGTATCCTCCACTCCTAGTGACATTTCGGTTCGGAGGATCCAATCCCCTATAGCACTTGAGATAGCTCACATACTAACCATAACAAGTTTTTAATCAAGCCCCTACCCATATTGGGGTAAAGTGGCAGTACGGTAAAGGTTGTCCAGCGAAGACTAGGTTATGTGTCATTTTTTAAAACACCACTTTCTCAAAAATGACCACTTCCACATTCCTCCGGAGAACAAGGATCCGCCTTTTCTCCGGGTTTTTCCGTAAAGCCTTTGTTTTGTAGAATCACAATTTTAGGGTGTCCACTTAGGGACTAATATATTTGATGGTAATAAATACCATATGGTGGCTTATGGGCTTGGCATTACCAAGTTTAACTACTGGCATGATAGTAACCTATATACTAGTATAGTAGTAATAGCCACATCAAAAATAGTTTTGATAATCAAGTTTTGGTAAAACTTCAGAGGTAAAACATGCATGATATATAATGGTAAGTATTGTATCAGCAAGCAATCAGGATGGCTTTCCTGGTATCTCTTTGTGTCCCTGGTTGTTGGAGTGGCTGGAACTTGAAACAGAGCTCCCCGACACTTCCTTCCTCTTCGTTTTTCTAACGTCGTAAAAAGAGAATAAAGGACACACATTCAGAACCAAACAAGACAAACAAGGCTACAAGTAATACATACAGCAAGCAATCAAGAAGTACCACCCAAGTTCTCAATTTTTCCCTTAAGAAAAATTGGCATAAAAACTATAGTGGAAAAATCTGCTTTTTCCTAGTGCTTATGTGTGGCCAATTCAATGATTTTTGGTTAAGAACACCATGGAACAGTGGGGTAAAGCACATGTTACTAGACAGTAGGGTGTCACATAAAACACATTTTGATGTCTAAAAATTCCCACAACAATCTCTATGGCTAGCACACATAATTTGCTAAATTACTCAAGTGGTGAAATAAGCTCATGACAACAAGTCAAACCTATTTTTCCACCATGAGGCAAACATACCAGTGGGTGTTCCACTAGCAAATATGCTCACCAAGAGGTTAATAAGCCTCTGGTCACTTTTATAAAAGTGCTCAAAACAAACAAACAAGCACCCAAAAACTCCTACTCATACTAGTAGAAAATTTAGGAAAACTACTAGACTATTTTAGGCTACACTAGCTAATGTTATGCACAAGTGTGCAAGCTAGCAGAGGCAAAATACTCCTCTAACCAGTACCATAAATGCTACTGGATCCCACAAAATAACATAAAAATCATAGCTAAGAAACAAGGAAAAACTATGCTTAAAATGCTACACATGTGAGGAGATTAATTCCTAGTGATCCAAGTGTTACTCATGCTTTTATGCTACTTAAGAGGAAACCTATCAGAGGTGAAAACCCTAAGATAATAATGCCACAAGTAAATTCCATCCTATGGTTTACACACCAAAGATTCATATTTTTCCCTAGGGGAAAACAAGACAAAAAAGCATACATGAATATCCTAGTATGAAATTTAGACTTTAAGCATTGCTATTTAAATCTATTTCAAACACAAGCACCAAGTATCTAGAGGTGCTATAACCAAAATAACAGTACCTAAATGGTACTGGTATCATGAGAATTAATCTAGCAATAAGCCTAAAAAGCATTTAAAGATCTACTCAAAACATATATAAAAATCTAGCTATGAGCAAGATCTATGCATGGAAAAATAGTTCTAAAATTCTACCACTCAAACCATTTATTCTAACATGTCCATATAACTTGTAAACATCATAACCACACTGGAAAACAACATCACAAGCAAGCACACATCATTTGCACATCACAACATGAACATATAAAGCAAGATCTAGAAATAAAAATTAGACAGAAAAGTACCCAAAACTTGTTCTGTCTCTCTAATTTTTTTATGGCTCCAAAGATCAAATACTTCTAGGATGTTCTAGGCCTCAACATTACAAAGCCTCTCCAATTTGCCTCACTCAAAAATAATGTCCCAAACTCCCCCTAAAAATCATGGAATAGCTCACAGATGATTTACCAAAATGGATGGCATTTCCAAATGGTAACTCACCTTGGTGTAAGCTAAAATTCTACTGGTAGGTATTGAAAAGGGCTTTCCAAAACAGTTGAGTTTGCTCAAAAATGTTTTCTATTTTTGAAGTTCTATTCATTTCAATTTTTAGGGTACTGTCTGGCATATGATTTATAGAAAAATAATTAAAACCCAAAACATGATTCTGCCAGTGGGAGATAGTTGTAATTTTGTATGGCTAGGAGCACAAAAATTAGCAAGGTTAAATAAATTTATTTGCTACCTTTTCCAAGCCCAAAGCTAACACCTATTTAATCTGCCAGAAAATGCTATTTTTGAAACTTAACAGGAAAAAGCCCAGATGGGCCAGATCTGCTGTGGCCGAACTGTTGCTGGGCTGTGCTGGCCTGGACGTGGATTGAAGGGGTAAGTTACTTTGGATGGCCAGGATTAGACCAGATCGACGGCTGCTGTGCATCTTCAACCTCTAGCTATGCAAAACACAAGAAGAAACCCTAGAAATGTTTGGGCAGTCATGGTGGCTCACCTAGGGCGGTTCTGGGCGATGTAGAGGTGCTGCAGGGGTTGAGGGAGGTTGATGAACGCAGGGGATGCATGCAGATTTGACGGCAACGCTCCTAATGACGGTGGTGCTCGAGGACATCCTTCACGGGCCGTGGATGGCGCCACGAACCTACAGGTCCACAAGCCAAACGACCATGTCAGGTACGTGCTCCTCGAGTAGGGCTTTCTAACGCAACAAACAAGGCATGGAACGGAGCACGGAGGTGGCGGTAATCTTCCCGGGAAGGTTCCACGGGCAACGGCGAGAGCGAGCTTCTCCTCACTTGCAGAGAGCAAGAGAAGAGCTGAGGCTTGGTGGGGTGGGGAGGAAGAGGTGGGGGAGCACAATGGTGAAAGGGCTGGGCAAGGGATAACTTGTACACACGGCAACGAGTAAAAAGGCATGGGGGCGCTCTCGGTGACGTTCGGATCGGCATGGGGGCGCCCAGGGGGCATTTCAGACCATGCACAAGCAAGGAATCGTGCCAGGGGCCAAGACTAGCAGAAGGGGCAAGTCAACAATGGCTCAAGGAGTGGTGAGAGGCCAAGGTATGGGCAAAAAGTGAAAATTACACTATTTCAACCACTAAATGTGACATCATCACTTAGTCAAAGGCCACCTCATTTTCTCCCTCCCTAACCGGCCAAAATGGGATCCAATGTCACCTTCTAGAAGCTCAGCATCATTGCTTTCGAATTGGAAAAGTGGCTAGGCTTGGATCAGTACACACAAGCTAAAACCTCAAGTTTATAAGTGTTGATCACTGTTCTGTCAGAAAAATTCAGTTAGGCAGTTTCTGAATTTTTCTAAGTGCTGGAACAGCAGACAGAGATAGCAAAAGTTGGAGTTGTTTTCACCAAGCAAACCAACTTCAAATTGAGTGATTTAAAATGCTACACAAAGAGCAACTATCCAAGTTTCATAATCAACCATTTGATTCGAAAATGGAGGGGTTTAAGGTTCTGAAAATAAATGACAAAGTAGGTACATTCTCTGTTTTTAAACTGCCTAACATTCTGTCTTAACAAGATGGCTCAAAAACCATCATGGCATTGTGTGTTAATTATCTTTGTAGGTTTTTCCAAGGGTGTAGTTTTGTTGTCCGCATAACATAGAGTAGTCTTGATCAAAGAAACTCCATAATTGGATAATCCTTGTGATGGAAAACAAGGGTTGAAAACAGCTACTTGACTGTTTTTCAGGACCAAAATTATATTGGAAAAATCTAATGAAACCTTTTCCAATTAATTTTATTTCAAAGTCAAGTTGATTTCTAACTATCAATAACAAATTTTTAAGTTGATACAAAGTGTTACTTCAAGTTTTGAAAAATATTCCCTTAAGAACCTTAGTGGAAGACATAGGAAAACAAATAGAAAACAATGTTTTCCTTAGGAGAAAAATCGTCATGTGAGTAAAAAGAAGACACCACTTAAATAGCATAGATAAACATTACTTCACAAACATGTTGTCCACTTAATTGTGTTACAAAATTCTTAAGAGGCTTGCTAAGATACTGTTATACAAGTGCTTAAAACAGGGGTTTTTGGCAACTTATTTTATTCAAAAACTTGTGCCCTTTTGGTTTTCATCCTTATTTATGATATAGAGCATGTGGTATTTATTTCATGGAATTTTGAAAAAGTTGGTAGAACAAACTTGTTCAAAATCCCAAATGTTGCTGTGGAGGAAATTCATGTTTTCAGGGCTTTAATGGATTCAATTTTTGGTCTCCTCTTGTGTGTGTTCCTTATTTGATATAAGGAAGCAATGGTATTAATTTCAAATCATTTGAAGAAAGTTTCCAATAGTAACTTGTTTTAGTTTTCTGTTTCTAGAAATATTAGAATTTCTATTTAATAAAGCACTAGGCTTTTCTTTATCAATGCTTTGCCAAAATATTTATATGACTAGAGATAGAAATTCAATGCTCTCCAATACTTTGTTTTTAAGCTTGCAAGGTTGGAAAAACATTTGATAAGATTTTGGTGAAGCATTTAAGAATGCCTCTTTTTCTGATAATCTTTTAGGGAAACTTATTAGTGTTTCCTTTTTCTTAATTTGTGTCTTGGAAATAATATTCAACAAGTATGAGTTTCATAAGATAGTTTTTGGAAAACTCTTTGATCAATATTTACTTTAGAAAATATTGCCAAAGTCATTGGAACAATATGTTGAATATTTTGTTTTCAATTTCTTAGCTATGTAAGTTTATATAATTTGTTTGTTTAGTTGCACTCAAACAAATACAATCAAAGTTTAATTGTCACAATCAAAGTTTCATTGTCAAGCAATTAGCAAAACAACTGTGTTATCAGGTATTCCAAAATTGGGATGTGACAGGTCTTCCCCCCTTAAAAAGAATCTCGTCCCCGAGATTCACAGGCGAGGAGTAAGGGAGGGCCAACAAACACAATGTTAGTGTTGGAGTGCAGGTGCTTCCCCCCTTTGACTTTTCTTGGGAGGTGGGGTACATCCCTAAATTAACAAACTCATTTTAAAAAGTACATACTTTTTTAGGTCCAAAACTTTTGTTTCCTAGTTTGAACAAAAATTAAGGGTAGTGCAGAACTACCTGGAAATGTACCGTCAATTATTTACATGAGTTTCTAGCTAAATCCCACATCTTACATACCACATATGGAGTGGTGTACCACTCTCATAACATGGTACATAATAAGCTAAAAAATATAGCTTGTGGGTGCAAAGGTTTGGTTGCTAAGGTAAAATAAACAGACAGAATAATACCCATGGCAGTGGGTATTACTCACCACAAGCAACTATCACTTAAGGTGTTCATGATTTTAGTTGAATGTTTTACTTTCATAAGATACTCTTAAGCACAATCATAACACAAGTATAAACTCATGCTAAGGTAAAACATTTAAATAAGATCCAATAAGCAAGCAAACAACACCACAGATGAATAGACTATTTATTCACTAGGTTATTGTTTAGTAGAGGTTTTGGAATCCATCAATCATGAACAATTAGCAAACAACCAGTAGCTAAAAACCAATGAATTCAACCATAAAGATACTCTGAAATACCATCTTCACACAAGATAAAAACTCCTATTACATAGGCATAAAAAAATAATAGGACTGCACAAATAACACCCTAGTATGAAAAATCTACACCAGCCTGCTATAAGAGATAATCATATCCTATAACCATAGAACATGAAACTAAATAATTCATGTCATGATAACAGAAGTAATAACTTCCTAAACATGCTATATCAGCACATATACCCATAACATAAAAGAGGGTACTACTAGAGCAAAAATCACCATTTTCTAGTGGTGAACTAGTTTCACTCTAGAGAAGCAAACAATGCTATCATGATGTTTAAATCTAAACAAGCAAGTCATGAATATAAGTGTACCTAATGACAGTACAAAAAACTTACTCATGTTAGTAAGCACAAACATCAAAACAATTCTATGAATCAACCATTAAGCATGCAGAAATTAATTCTAGCAATTTATGTTTTTCTTAAACAATTACTAGCAAACAAGCAAGGTATAACTCACACAACCAGTATCTATGCAATTAATGAAAAGTTATGTAAAACTTTTCAAAAATCCATACACTCAATTTAAAATTATTCACAAAACATTCTACCAATCAAGAGGAATTTATTTTATTTGCGAACAATTTACTTTCAGCACACGTTAGTGAAACATTTCTTAACATGATTCCCTTAAGGAATATTATGCTAACAAAAGTATCACAACTTAAACATATTAGTATTTACTAATAAGAAATAAACTTCTCACTTGCATAGGTGAGAACAAACAATTATATTTTCCATGGTGGAAAATAGAAAACAATCACATAGTGAAACATGCTATTTTCACACATGTGTATGGTTGGGGATTTTCATCCTCAAGCCAAAATACAATGGGACCAGTGGGCTATTGCCTACTAATACCAAGGCAAGATAGGTACTAAACCTCTGGTTACTCATGAAAATTTTTGCATACAAGATAAAAATATAAGGCTATTTAATCTAGTGAAACATTACTAGTGCATATTGATAGCAATTCTTACACATGCTTTACTATTAAGAGACATGCAAGCTAACATAGGTACAAGCATCAAAATAACAGTACCTAAATGTTACTTGACTCAAAGAACACATAGCACAAAAAAAGATCTACTAATAAAGTATACACAGATCTAGCTCTCACAATATTTCCAAATAATAAAACTAGAAAAATAACAAATGCTATTTCATTTTTCTTCGAGTTTTCCAATCATGCACACACTTTCTATGGTGGATTTATTGTAATAAAACAACATAATAACAAGTCCTAACAACTCCATATAAGTTAGGAAGCAAGATTGAATAGAACACAAATTTATTTCAATCAAGATCACACAAAGAAACACAACAGGAAAACTGATGTTTTCTAGATCTATCACCATCATTCCATCGTTCACTAAATTTCTAAACCCCGAATTTCATAGTACCTACAATGTCTTCCAAAATTTGGTTTCCAAAGTAGATACACATGATATCCTATTGACTAGTAAAAGAATAGGTCATCATCTTATTTTCTCGTGACATCACCTTTTTTACCAACTATATTAAAAGTTGTCGTAAGTCACTTAATTCTTTGGTTTAGAAAGAGTTGTCAGTATTTCACATGCTTTGGTTAGGTGTCAACCTAAGATTAGGCAAAGCATGTTAGTCTTGTTAGCTTTCTATTTAATCATGTTTGTCCGACAAGATACGACTAGCGTCATCGTACGTCGAATATTGAATTGTGCTCTTTTGATTGGCTTTTTAGGGGGTTGCGCATCATGTCATGTGAAGAATTCTTTTTCACCTTTCTCCAGAGGAGGGAGGTATATAACTTTTTTTTTAAAAGGGGATTCTCTTGTTTGGTCTTTTAAAAGGGAACATAAAAAGGTGCGACATTTAGCCAACATGGTAAAAAGAGCCTTTTGCAAACACACAAAACAAAGAGGTTTTGGTCAGTAGTGGTTGGTTTCTTCACGCATTCTTTTTTTCTTTGAGGGTTGTCGTTGTTGGAGATTTATCTGTTGGAGTGCATCACTGGTAGCAACGCTAGCAGCTCGTGTGGCTTGATGGTCCTCTATTAGTAGGTACAATGGTGCTTTTATTGATGGTGGGGCAGATGGTGGTGGTTCACGACGGGTGGCATTACGAAGCGAAAAACAAGTATAAGACTAAGCAACAAATTCTTGTTTTTGAATGCTATACAAACATTTTTGCTTGCAAAAATTTAACACGAGGCGATTCAAAAACAAGAGCGGGGCAAGCACAAATCTGCAAATTTTTAGCACCCCACAAACATATAGAAGCCTAGATGAACCAAATTCTACACCACACAATAGCACAAAGTCCTACGGACACACATAAGCAAGCCATAACACACAAGCAAGACTCCATTGGGGCTACGTCGGGGAAGGCGACTCATGGGGTAATCGCTAAATTACTCCAAACTAGACTGATCCAAAAAAAATCCTAGAAGTGGCTGAAGAACTATATCTACTTCTGACCATCATCACTGTAGAGCTAGGCAATTATTTTGGTCTTCTCGGGATATCGGCAAGTATCCAAGTTTTTGGATAGAAACAAGATACTAGAAGTAAAGTTTTGATAAAACTTTTAACTGAGAGAGGTAATGCTATGCAACAATCTGTTTTTGAAACCCCAACTATTTTCTGGACAGAAAATTTCAAATACAAGAGATGTTTCAAAAACAGAGCGGAGCAGTTGCAAACAAGGAAGAAATAAACTCTTAACCGAGAGAGATACCAACTCTGTAAGGCCCGCCCTTCGAACCACTGTTCAAGGACGCCCTGGATATGCATTTAGAATTTTTGGAAAAGATAAAAAGGAGGGGAAAATATACTAAAATTCCCTTAGATAAAAATAATGTAGATAGTAAATAGGTTTTTACTCAAAAATACTTTTCTTTCCTATCTGACATCCATGCTAACTAAGGTCTCCTAAGGTCAACCTGGCTCTGATACCAACTCTGTGAGGACCCCAGACCGGCAGTCTGAAACCCTACGTATGCATACATTCACGATCCCAGAAAGATCAGTCGTGAACAACATACACAGTTGGCACACAGAAATACATCATCCTTTACACGAATACAAAAAGGTATTACACAAATGATCACATGATCAAGTTAAGCACAACTGCCACAAGGGCAGGCAACTTAACAAACACAGCGGAAGACAAATAAAACACAACGTAGTTGAGCCCAAGTCACGCCTTAACCTACAGGCTGCTGACCCGGAGACGATCCTAGTTCGCAAAGCCGTCAACTCCGTACTTCTCTTCATAGATATCCTTCGGAGGTTCCTTCTCATAATCTGATAAGTAGATACCAGGGGCGAAACCATAATGAGTACATTTGAATGTACTCAGCAAGACATCCATCATGTCACTTACCAACATGCAAGTATGCTTATATGGTGGATTAGGTAGGCTATAAATAGGGTTCACTATCAATGATGTTCATATATGATGACACCACAGTTGCAGTCAGGTTAATCTGTATCTTCATTGAAGAAGATACTTCAGAAGAAAACAAAATAATATAGTTTTATTTCTCTTGTAGATATCACATGTACAAGGGGTTTTGTAAACCTTTGTTAAAGAATATTTTCTCTTTGCAAAACTTCTTGGAATCAGTTTCCAGAATTCTTGCTTAGAGTAGAAAAGGTTTTCTTTGCAAAACATTTTGTTTTGAATAACATCATCTGGCTTTTCATCATCGACGATACCTCCACGGTATAAGTTTCCATTCCTTTCTGAACTTCCCAAGTTCAACACTTTCCTTCAAAAATCCCTTTTCAAAAACTTCCTTTTTGAAAACATTGACACAATGCTAGCTACATGGCCATTCAACCGTCCATATCCGAGGACGCGGCTATCTCGAAATAGTTTTACTCTGCAGAGGTGTACACATTTCCACTAGATCCAGAATCCGCCATGAAACACCCATGGACTGTCCTCAACCTATGAGAACATCAGATAAATGATCTTGACTATCCACTATGTACAAGCTAGAACATGACTATCTCTTCAATTGGGGTTACCCCTCCTCGGCAAGCCGTGTCGCACACCGCCCAGACAGGAGACCCAACTGCTGCATCCGGAGGGAAAATTAATCCCACACTTTAGATGTACCGTATCCTCCACTCCTAGTGACATTTCGGTTCGGAGGATCCAATCCCCTATAGCACTTGAGATAGCTCACATACTAACCATAACAAGTTTTTAATCAAGCCCCTACCCATATTGGGGTAAAGTGGCAGTACGGTAAAGGTTGTCCAGCGAAGACTAGGTTATGTGTCATTTTTTAAAACACCACTTTCTCAAAAATGACCACTTCCACATTCCTCCGGAGAACAAGGATCCGCCTTTTCTCCGGGTTTTTCCGTAAAGCCTTTGTTTTGTAGAATCACAATTTTAGGGTGTCCACTTAGGGACTAATATATTTGATGGTAATAAATACCATATGGTGGCTTATGGGCTTGGCATTACCAAGTTTAACTACTGGCATGATAGTAACCTATATACTAGTATAGTAGTAATAGCCACATCAAAAATAGTTTTGATAATCAAGTTTTGGTAAAACTTCAGAGGTAAAACATGCATGATATATAATGGTAAGTATTGTATCAGCAAGCAATCAGGATGGCTTGCCTGGTATCTCTTTGTGTCCCTGGTTGTTGGAGTGGCTGGAACTTGAAACAGAGCTCCCCGACACTTCCTTCCTCTTCGTTTTTCTAACGTCGTAAAAAGAGAATAAAGGACACACATTCAGAACCAAACAAGACAAACAAGGCTACAAGTAATACATACAGCAAGCAATCAAGAAGTACCACCCAAGTTCTCAATTTTTCCCTTAAGAAAAATTGGCATAAAAACTATAGTGGAAAAATCTGCTTTTTCCTAGTGCTTATGTGTGGCCAATTCAATGATTTTTGGTTAAGAACACCATGGAACAGTGGGGTAAAGCACATGTTACTAGACAGTAGGGTGTCACATAAAACACATTTTGATGTCTAAAAATTCCCACAACAATCTCTATGGCTAGCACACATAATTTGCTAAATTACTCAAGTGGTGAAATAAGCTCATGACAACAAGTCAAACCTATTTTTCCACCATGAGGCAAACATACCAGTGGGTGTTCCACTAGCAAATATGCTCACCAAGAGGTTAATAAGCCTCTGGTCACTTTTATAAAAGTGCTCAAAACAAACAAACAAGCACCCAAAAACTCCTACTCATACTAGTAGAAAATTTAGGAAAACTACTAGACTATTTTAGGCTACACTAGCTAATGTTATGCACAAGTGTGCAAGCTAGCAGAGGCAAAATACTCCTCTAACCAGTACCATAAATGCTACTGGATCCCACAAAATAACATAAAAATCATAGCTAAGAAACAAGGAAAAACTATGCTTAAAATGCTACACATGTGAGGAGATTAATTCCTAGTGATCCAAGTGTTACTCATGCTTTTATGCTACTTAAGAGGAAACCTATCAGAGGTGAAAACCCTAAGATAATAATGCCACAAGTAAATTCCATCCTATGGTTTACACACCAAAGATTCATATTTTTCCCTAGGGGAAAACAAGACAAAAAAGCATACATGAATATCCTAGTATGAAATTTAGACTTTAAGCATTGCTATTTAAATCTATTTCAAACACAAGCACCAAGTATCTAGAGGTGCTATAACCAAAATAACAGTACCTAAATGGTACTGGTATCATGAGAATTAATCTAGCAATAAGCCTAAAAAGCATTTAAAGATCTACTCAAAACATATATAAAAATCTAGCTATGAGCAAGATCTATGCATGGAAAAATAGTTCTAAAATTCTACCACTCAAACCATTTATTCTAACATGTCCATATAACTTGTAAACATCATAACCACACTGGAAAACAACATCACAAGCAAGCACACATCATTTGCACATCACAACATGAACATATAAAGCAAGATCTAGAAATAAAAATTAGACAGAAAAGTACCCAAAACTTGTTCTGTCTCTCTAATTTTTTTATGGCTCCAAAGATCAAATACTTCTAGGATGTTCTAGGCCTCAACATTACAAAGCCTCTCCAATTTGCCTCACTCAAAAATAATGTCCCAAACTCCCCCTAAAAATCATGGAATAGCTCACAGATGATTTACCAAAATGGATGGCATTTCCAAATGGTAACTCACCTTGGTGTAAGCTAAAATTCTACTGGTAGGTATTGAAAAGGGCTTTCCAAAACAGTTGAGTTTGCTCAAAAATGTTTTCTATTTTTGAAGTTCTATTCATTTCAATTTTTAGGGTACTGTCTGGCATATGATTTATAGAAAAATAATTAAAACCCAAAACATGATTCTGCCAGTGGGAGATAGTTGTAATTTTGTATGGCTAGGAGCACAAAAATTAGCAAGGTTAAATAAATTTATTTGCTACCTTTTCCAAGCCCAAAGCTAACACCTATTTAATCTGCCAGAAAATGCTATTTTTGAAACTTAACAGGAAAAAGCCCAGATGGGCCAGATCTGCTGTGGCCGAACTGTTGCTGGGCTGTGCTGGCCTGGACGTGGATTGAAGGGGTAAGTTACTTTGGATGGCCAGGATTAGACCAGATCGACGGCTGCTGTGCATCTTCAACCTCTAGCTATGCAAAACACAAGAAGAAACCCTAGAAATGTTTGGGCAGTCATGGTGGCTCACCTAGGGCGGTTCTGGGCGATGTAGAGGTGCTGCAGGGGTTGAGGGAGGTTGATGAACGCAGGGGATGCATGCAGATTTGACGGCAACGCTCCTAATGACGGTGGTGCTCGAGGACATCCTTCACGGGCCGTGGATGGCGCCACGAACCTACAGGTCCACAAGCCAAACGACCATGTCAGGTACGTGCTCCTCGAGTAGGGCTTTCTAACGCAACAAACAAGGCATGGAACGGAGCACGGAGGTGGCGGTAATCTTCCCGGGAAGGTTCCACGGGCAACGGCGAGAGCGAGCTTCTCCTCACTTGCAGAGAGCAAGAGAAGAGCTGAGGCTTGGTGGGGTGGGGAGGAAGAGGTGGGGGAGCACAATGGTGAAAGGGCTGGGCAAGGGATAACTTGTACACACGGCAACGAGTAAAAAGGCATGGGGGCGCTCTCGGTGACGTTCGGATCGGCATGGGGGCGCCCAGGGGGCATTTCAGACCATGCACAAGCAAGGAATCGTGCCAGGGGCCAAGACTAGCAGAAGGGGCAAGTCAACAATGGCTCAAGGAGTGGTGAGAGGCCAAGGTATGGGCAAAAAGTGAAAATTACACTATTTCAACCACTAAATGTGACATCATCACTTAGTCAAAGGCCACCTCATTTTCTCCCTCCCTAACCGGCCAAAATGGGATCCAATGTCACCTTCTAGAAGCTCAGCATCATTGCTTTCGAATTGGAAAAGTGGCTAGGCTTGGATCAGTACACACAAGCTAAAACCTCAAGTTTATAAGTGTTGATCACTGTTCTGTCAGAAAAATTCAGTTAGGCAGTTTCTGAATTTTTCTAAGTGCTGGAACAGCAGACAGAGATAGCAAAAGTTGGAGTTGTTTTCACCAAGCAAACCAACTTCAAATTGAGTGATTTAAAATGCTACACAAAGAGCAACTATCCAAGTTTCATAATCAACCATTTGATTCGAAAATGGAGGGGTTTAAGGTTCTGAAAATAAATGACAAAGTAGGTACATTCTCTGTTTTTAAACTGCCTAACATTCTGTCTTAACAAGATGGCTCAAAAACCATCATGGCATTGTGTGTTAATTATCTTTGTAGGTTTTTCCAAGGGTGTAGTTTTGTTGTCCGCATAACATAGAGTAGTCTTGATCAAAGAAACTCCATAATTGGATAATCCTTGTGATGGAAAACAAGGGTTGAAAACAGCTACTTGACTGTTTTTCAGGACCAAAATTATATTGGAAAAATCTAATGAAACCTTTTCCAATTAATTTTATTTCAAAGTCAAGTTGATTTCTAACTATCAATAACAAATTTTTAAGTTGATACAAAGTGTTACTTCAAGTTTTGAAAAATATTCCCTTAAGAACCTTAGTGGAAGACATAGGAAAACAAATAGAAAACAATGTTTTCCTTAGGAGAAAAATCGTCATGTGAGTAAAAAGAAGACACCACTTAAATAGCATAGATAAACATTACTTCACAAACATGTTGTCCACTTAATTGTGTTACAAAATTCTTAAGAGGCTTGCTAAGATACTGTTATACAAGTGCTTAAAACAGGGGTTTTTGGCAACTTATTTTATTCAAAAACTTGTGCCCTTTTGGTTTTCATCCTTATTTATGATATAGAGCATGTGGTATTTATTTCATGGAATTTTGAAAAAGTTGGTAGAACAAACTTGTTCAAAATCCCAAATGTTGCTGTGGAGGAAATTCATGTTTTCAGGGCTTTAATGGATTCAATTTTTGGTCTCCTCTTGTGTGTGTTCCTTATTTGATATAAGGAAGCAATGGTATTAATTTCAAATCATTTGAAGAAAGTTTCCAATAGTAACTTGTTTTAGTTTTCTGTTTCTAGAAATATTAGAATTTCTATTTAATAAAGCACTAGGCTTTTCTTTATCAATGCTTTGCCAAAATATTTATATGACTAGAGATAGAAATTCAATGCTCTCCAATACTTTGTTTTTAAGCTTGCAAGGTTGGAAAAACATTTGATAAGATTTTGGTGAAGCATTTAAGAATGCCTCTTTTTCTGATAATCTTTTAGGGAAACTTATTAGTGTTTCCTTTTTCTTAATTTGTGTCTTGGAAATAATATTCAACAAGTATGAGTTTCATAAGATAGTTTTTGGAAAACTCTTTGATCAATATTTACTTTAGAAAATATTGCCAAAGTCATTGGAACAATATGTTGAATATTTTGTTTTCAATTTCTTAGCTATGTAAGTTTATATAATTTGTTTGTTTAGTTGCACTCAAACAAATACAATCAAAGTTTAATTGTCACAATCAAAGTTTCATTGTCAAGCAATTAGCAAAACAACTGTGTTATCAGGTATTCCAAAATTGGGATGTGACAGGTCTTCCCCCCTTAAAAAGAATCTCGTCCCCGAGATTCACAGGCGAGGAGTAAGGGAGGGCCAACAAACACAATGTTAGTGTTGGAGTGCAGGTGCTTCCCCCCTTTGACTTTTCTTGGGAGGTGGGGTACATCCCTAAATTAACAAACTCATTTTAAAAAGTACATACTTTTTTAGGTCCAAAACTTTTGTTTCCTAGTTTGAACAAAAATTAAGGGTAGTGCAGAACTACCTGGAAATGTACCGTCAATTATTTACATGAGTTTCTAGCTAAATCCCACATCTTACATACCACATATGGAGTGGTGTACCACTCTCATAACATGGTACATAATAAGCTAAAAAATATAGCTTGTGGGTGCAAAGGTTTGGTTGCTAAGGTAAAATAAACAGACAGAATAATACCCATGGCAGTGGGTATTACTCACCACAAGCAACTATCACTTAAGGTGTTCATGATTTTAGTTGAATGTTTTACTTTCATAAGATACTCTTAAGCACAATCATAACACAAGTATAAACTCATGCTAAGGTAAAACATTTAAATAAGATCCAATAAGCAAGCAAACAACACCACAGATGAATAGACTATTTATTCACTAGGTTATTGTTTAGTAGAGGTTTTGGAATCCATCAATCATGAACAATTAGCAAACAACCAGTAGCTAAAAACCAATGAATTCAACCATAAAGATACTCTGAAATACCATCTTCACACAAGATAAAAACTCCTATTACATAGGCATAAAAAAATAATAGGACTGCACAAATAACACCCTAGTATGAAAAATCTACACCAGCCTGCTATAAGAGATAATCATATCCTATAACCATAGAACATGAAACTAAATAATTCATGTCATGATAACAGAAGTAATAACTTCCTAAACATGCTATATCAGCACATATACCCATAACATAAAAGAGGGTACTACTAGAGCAAAAATCACCATTTTCTAGTGGTGAACTAGTTTCACTCTAGAGAAGCAAACAATGCTATCATGATGTTTAAATCTAAACAAGCAAGTCATGAATATAAGTGTACCTAATGACAGTACAAAAAACTTACTCATGTTAGTAAGCACAAACATCAAAACAATTCTATGAATCAACCATTAAGCATGCAGAAATTAATTCTAGCAATTTATGTTTTTCTTAAACAATTACTAGCAAACAAGCAAGGTATAACTCACACAACCAGTATCTATGCAATTAATGAAAAGTTATGTAAAACTTTTCAAAAATCCATACACTCAATTTAAAATTATTCACAAAACATTCTACCAATCAAGAGGAATTTATTTTATTTGCGAACAATTTACTTTCAGCACACGTTAGTGAAACATTTCTTAACATGATTCCCTTAAGGAATATTATGCTAACAAAAGTATCACAACTTAAACATATTAGTATTTACTAATAAGAAATAAACTTCTCACTTGCATAGGTGAGAACAAACAATTATATTTTCCATGGTGGAAAATAGAAAACAATCACATAGTGAAACATGCTATTTTCACACATGTGTATGGTTGGGGATTTTCATCCTCAAGCCAAAATACAATGGGACCAGTGGGCTATTGCCTACTAATACCAAGGCAAGATAGGTACTAAACCTCTGGTTACTCATGAAAATTTTTGCATACAAGATAAAAATATAAGGCTATTTAATCTAGTGAAACATTACTAGTGCATATTGATAGCAATTCTTACACATGCTTTACTATTAAGAGACATGCAAGCTAACATAGGTACAAGCATCAAAATAACAGTACCTAAATGTTACTTGACTCAAAGAACACATAGCACAAAAAAAGATCTACTAATAAAGTATACACAGATCTAGCTCTCACAATATTTCCAAATAATAAAACTAGAAAAATAACAAATGCTATTTCATTTTTCTTCGAGTTTTCCAATCATGCACACACTTTCTATGGTGGATTTATTGTAATAAAACAACATAATAACAAGTCCTAACAACTCCATATAAGTTAGGAAGCAAGATTGAATAGAACACAAATTTATTTCAATCAAGATCACACAAAGAAACACAACAGGAAAACTGATGTTTTCTAGATCTATCACCATCATTCCATCGTTCACTAAATTTCTAAACCCCGAATTTCATAGTACCTACAATGTCTTCCAAAATTTGGTTTCCAAAGTAGATACACATGATATCCTATTGACTAGTAAAAGAATAGGTCATCATCTTATTTTCTCGTGACATCACCTTTTTTACCAACTATATTAAAAGTTGTCGTAAGTCACTTAATTCTTTGGTTTAGAAAGAGTTGTCAGTATTTCACATGCTTTGGTTAGGTGTCAACCTAAGATTAGGCAAAGCATGTTAGTCTTGTTAGCTTTCTATTTAATCATGTTTGTCCGACAAGATACGACTAGCGTCATCGTACGTCGAATATTGAATTGTGCTCTTTTGATTGGCTTTTTAGGGGGTTGCGCATCATGTCATGTGAAGAATTCTTTTTCACCTTTCTCCAGAGGAGGGAGGTATATAACTTTTTTTTTAAAAGGGGATTCTCTTGTTTGGTCTTTTAAAAGGGAACATAAAAAGGTGCGACATTTAGCCAACATGGTAAAAAGAGCCTTTTGCAAACACACAAAACAAAGAGGTTTTGGTCAGTAGTGGTTGGTTTCTTCACGCATTCTTTTTTTCTTTGAGGGTTGTCGTTGTTGGAGATTTATCTGTTGGAGTGCATCACTGGTAGCAACGCTAGCAGCTCGTGTGGCTTGATGGTCCTCTATTAGTAGGTACAATGGTGCTTTTATTGATGGTGGGGCAGATGGTGGTGGTTCACGACGGGTGGCATTACGAAGCGAAAAACAAGTATAAGACTAAGCAACAAATTCTTGTTTTTGAATGCTATACAAACATTTTTGCTTGCAAAAATTTAACACGAGGCGATTCAAAAACAAGAGCGGGGCAAGCACAAATCTGCAAATTTTTAGCACCCCACAAACATATAGAAGCCTAGATGAACCAAATTCTACACCACACAATAGCACAAAGTCCTACGGACACACATAAGCAAGCCATAACACACAAGCAAGACTCCATTGGGGCTACGTCGGGGAAGGCGACTCATGGGGTAATCGCTAAATTACTCCAAACTAGACTGATCCAAAAAAAATCCTAGAAGTGGCTGAAGAACTATATCTACTTCTGACCATCATCACTGTAGAGCTAGGCAATTATTTTGGTCTTCTCGGGATATCGGCAAGTATCCAAGTTTTTGGATAGAAACAAGATACTAGAAGTAAAGTTTTGATAAAACTTTTAACTGAGAGAGGTAATGCTATGCAACAATCTGTTTTTGAAACCCCAACTATTTTCTGGACAGAAAATTTCAAATACAAGAGATGTTTCAAAAACAGAGCGGAGCAGTTGCAAACAAGGAAGAAATAAACTCTTAACCGAGAGAGATACCAACTCTGTAAGGCCCGCCCTTCGAACCACTGTTCAAGGACGCCCTGGATATGCATTTAGAATTTTTGGAAAAGATAAAAAGGAGGGGAAAATATACTAAAATTCCCTTAGATAAAAATAATGTAGATAGTAAATAGGTTTTTACTCAAAAATACTTTTCTTTCCTATCTGACATCCATGCTAACTAAGGTCTCCTAAGGTCAACCTGGCTCTGATACCAACTCTGTGAGGACCCCAGACCGGCAGTCTGAAACCCTACGTATGCATACATTCACGATCCCAGAAAGATCAGTCGTGAACAACATACACAGTTGGCACACAGAAATACATCATCCTTTACACGAATACAAAAAGGTATTACACAAATGATCACATGATCAAGTTAAGCACAACTGCCACAAGGGCAGGCAACTTAACAAACACAGCGGAAGACAAATAAAACACAACGTAGTTGAGCCCAAGTCACGCCTTAACCTACAGGCTGCTGACCCGGAGACGATCCTAGTTCGCAAAGCCGTCAACTCCGTACTTCTCTTCATAGATATCCTTCGGAGGTTCCTTCTCATAATCTGATAAGTAGATACCAGGGGCGAAACCATAATGAGTACATTTGAATGTACTCAGCAAGACATCCATCATGTCACTTACCAACATGCAAGTATGCTTATATGGTGGATTAGGTAGGCTATAAATAGGGTTCACTATCAATGATGTTCATATATGATGACACCACAGTTGCAGTCAGGTTAATCTGTATCTTCATTGAAGAAGATACTTCAGAAGAAAACAAAATAATATAGTTTTATTTCTCTTGTAGATATCACATGTACAAGGGGTTTTGTAAACCTTTGTTAAAGAATATTTTCTCTTTGCAAAACTTCTTGGAATCAGTTTCCAGAATTCTTGCTTAGAGTAGAAAAGGTTTTCTTTGCAAAACATTTTGTTTTGAATAACATCATCTGGCTTTTCATCATCGACGATACCTCCACGGTATAAGTTTCCATTCCTTTCTGAACTTCCCAAGTTCAACACTTTCCTTCAAAAATCCCTTTTCAAAAACTTCCTTTTTGAAAACATTGACACAATGCTAGCTACATGGCCATTCAACCGTCCATATCCGAGGACGCGGCTATCTCGAAATAGTTTTACTCTGCAGAGGTGTACACATTTCCACTAGATCCAGAATCCGCCATGAAACACCCATGGACTGTCCTCAACCTATGAGAACATCAGATAACTGATCTTGACTATCCACTATGTACAAGCTAGAACATGACTATCTCTTCAATTGGGGTTACCCCTCCTCGGCAAGCCGTGTCGCACACCGCCCAGACAGGAGACCCAACTGCTGCATCCGGAGGGAAAATTAATCCCACACTTTAGATGTACCGTATCCTCCACTCCTAGTGACATTTCGGTTCGGAGGATCCAATCCCCTATAGCACTTGAGATAGCTCACATACTAACCATAACAAGTTTTTAATCAAGCCCCTACCCATATTGGGGTAAAGTGGCAGTACGGTAAAGGTTGTCCAGCGAAGACTAGGTTATGTGTCATTTTTGAAAACACCACTTTCTCAAAAATGACCACTTCCACATTCCTCCGGAGAACAAGGATCCGCCTTTTCTCCGGGTTTTTCCGTAAAGCCTTTGTTTTGTAGAATCACAATTTTAGGGTGTCCACTTAGGGACTAATATATTTGATGGTAATAAATACCATATGGTGGCTTATGGGCTTGGCATTACCAAGTTTAACTACTGGCATGATAGTAACCTATATACTAGTATAGTAGTAATAGCCACATCAAAAATAGTTTTGATAATCAAGTTTTGGTAAAACTTCAGAGGTAAAACATGCATGATATATAATGGTAAGTATTGTATCAGCAAGCAATCAGGATGGCTTGCCTGGTATCTCTTTGTGTCCCTGGTTGTTGGAGTGGCTGGAACTTGAAACAGAGCTCCCCGACACTTCCTTCCTCTTCGTTTTTCTAACGTCGTAAAAAGAGAATAAAGGACACACATTCAGAACCAAACAAGACAAACAAGGCTACAAGTAATACATACAGCAAGCAATCAAGAAGTACCACCCAAGTTCTCAATTTTTCCCTTAAGAAAAATTGGCATAAAAACTATAGTGGAAAAATCTGCTTTTTCCTAGTGCTTATGTGTGGCCAATTCAATGATTTTTGGTTAAGAACACCATGGACCAGTGGGGTAAAGCACATGTTACTAGACAGTAGGGTGTCACATAAAACACATTTTGATGTCTAAAAATTCCCACAACAATCTCTATGGCTAGCACACATAATTTGCTAAATTACTCAAGTGGTGAAATAAGCTCATGACAACAAGTCAAACCTATTTTTCCACCATGAGGCAAACATACCAGTGGGTGTTCCACTAGCAAATATGCTCACCAAGAGGTTAATAAGCCTCTGGTCACTTTTATAAAAGTGCTCAAAACAAACAAACAAGCACCCAAAAACTCCTACTCATACTAGTAGAAAATTTAGGAAAACTACTAGACTATTTTAGGCTACACTAGCTAATGTTATGCACAAGTGTGCAATCTAGCAGAGGCAAAATACTCCTCTAACCAGTACCATAAATGCTACTGGATCCCACAAAATAACATAAAAAGCATAGCTAAGAAACAAGGAAAAACTATGCTTAAAATGCTACACATGTGAGGAGATTAATTCCTAGTGATCCAAGTGTTACTCATGCTTTTATGCTACTTAAGAGGAAACCTATCAGAGGTGAAAACCCTAAGATAATAATTCCACAAGTAAATTCCATCCTATGGTTTACACACCAAAGATTCATATTTTTCCCTAGGGGAAAACAAGACAAAAAAGCATACATGAATATCCTAGTATGAAATTTAGACTTTAAGCATTGCTATTTAAATCTATTTCAAACACAAGCACCAAGTATCTAGAGGTGCTATAACCAAAATAACAGTACCTAAATGGTACTGGTATCATGAGAATTAATCTAGCAATAAGCCTAAAAAGCATTTAAAGATCTACTCAAAACATATATAAAAATCTAGCTATGAGCAAGATCTATGCATGGAAAAATAGTTCTAAAATTCTACCACTCAAACCATTTATTCTAACATGTCCATATAACTTGTAAACATCATAACCACACTGGAAAACAACATCACAAGCAAGCACACATCATTTGCACATCACAACATGAACATATAAAGCAAGATCTAGAAATAAAAATTAGACAGAAAAGTACCCAAAACTTGTTCTGTCTCTCTAATTTTTTTATGGCTCCAAAGATCAAATCCTTCTAGGATGTGCTAGGCCTCAACATTACAAAGCCTCTCCAATTTGCCTCACTCAAAAATAATGTCCCAAACTCCCCCTAAAAATCATGGAATAGCTCACAGATGATTTACCAAAATGGATGGCATTTCGAAATGGTAACTCACCTTGGTGTAAGCTAAAATTCTACTGGTAGGTATTGAAAAGGGCTTTCCAAAACAGTTGAGTTTGCTCAAAAATGTTTTCTATTTTTGAAGTTCTATTCATTTCAATTTTTAGGGTACTGTCTGGCATATGATTTATAGAAAAATAATTAAAACCCAAAACATGATTCTGCCAGTGGGAGATAGTTGTAATTTTGTATGGCTAGGAGCACAAAAATTAGCAAGGTTAAATAAATTTATTTGCTACCTTTTCCAAGCCCAAAGCTAACACCTATTTAATCTGCCAGAAAATGCTATTTTTGAAACTTAACAGGAAAAAGCCCAGATGGGCCAGATCTGCTGTGGCCGAACTGTTGCTGGGCTGTGCTGGCCTGGACGTGGATTGAAGGGGTAAGTTACTTTGGATGGCCAGGATTAGACCAGATCGACGGCTGCTGTGCATCTTCAACCTCTAGCTATGCAAAACACAAGAAGAAACCCTAGAAATGTTTGGGCAGTCATGGTGGCTCACCTAGGGCGGTTCTGGGCGATGTAGAGGTGCTGCAGGGGTTGAGGGAGGTTGATGAACGCAGGGGATGCATGCAGATTTGACGGCAACGCTCCTAATGACGGTGGTGCTCGAGGACATCCTTCACGGGCCGTGGATGGCGCCACGAACCTACAGGTCCACAAGCCAAACGACCATGTCAGGTACGTGCTCCTCGAGTAGGGCTTTCTAACGCAACAAACAAGGCATGGAATGGAGCACGGAGGTGGCGGTAATCTTCCCGGGAAGGTTCCACGGGCAACGGCGAGAGCGAGCTTCTCCTCACTTGCAGAGAGCAAGAGAAGAGCTGAGGCTTGGTGGGGTGGGGAGGAAGAGGTGGGGGAGCACAATGGTGAAAGGGCTGGGCAAGGGATAACTTGTACACACGGCAACGAGTAAAAAGGCATGGGGGCGCTCTCGGTGACGTTCGGATCGGCATGGGGGCGCCCAGGGGGCATTTCAGACCATGCACAAGCAAGGAATCGTGCCAGGGGCCAAGACTAGCAGAAGGGGCAAGTCAACAATGGCTCAAGGAGTGGTGAGAGGCCAAGGTATGGGCAAAAAGTGAAAATTACACTATTTCAACCACTAAATGTGACATCATCACTTAGTCAAAGGCCACCTCATTTTCTCCCTCCCTAACCGGCCAAAATGGGATCCAATGTCACCTTCTAGAAGCTCAGCATCATTGCTTTCGAATTGGAAAAGTGGCTAGGCTTGGATCAGTACACACAAGCTAAAACCTCAAGTTTATAAGTGTTGATCACTGTTCTGTCAGAAAAATTCAGTTAGGCAGTTTCTGAATTTTTCTAAGTGCTGGAACAGCAGACAGAGATAGCAAAAGTTGGAGTTGTTTTCACCAAGCAAACCAACTTCAAATTGAGTGATTTAAAATGCTACACAAAGAGCAACTATCCAAGTTTCATAATCAACCATTTGATTCGAAAATGGAGGGGTTTAAGGTTCTGAAAATAAATGACAAAGTAGGTACATTCTCTGTTTTTAAACTGCCTAACATTCTGTCTTAACAAGATGGCTCAAAAACCATCATGGCATTGTGTGTTAATTATCTTTGTAGGTTTTTCCAAGGGTGTAGTTTTGTTGTCCGCATAACATAGAGTAGTCTTGATCAAAGAAACTCTATAATTGGATAATCCTTGTGATGGAAAACAAGGGTTGAAAACAGCTACTTGACTGTTTTTCAGGACCAAAATTATATTGGAAAAATCTAATGAAACCTTTTCCAATTAATTTTATTTCAAAGTCAAGTTGATTTCTAACTATCAATAACACATTTTTAAGTTGATACAAAGTGTTACTTCAAGTTTTGAAAAATATTCCCTTAAGAACCTTAGTGGAAGACATAGGAAAACAAATAGAAAACAATGTTTTCCTTAGGAGAAAAATCGTCATGTGAGTAAAAAGAAGACACCACTTAAATAGCATAGATAAACATTACTTCACAAACATGTTGTCCACTTAATTGTGTTACAAAATTCTTAAGAGGCTTGCTAAGATACTGTTATACAAGTGCTTAAAACAGGGGTTTTTGGCAACTTATTTTATTCAAAAACTTGTGCCCTTTTGGTTTTCATCCTTATTTATGATATAGAGCATGTGGTATTTATTTCATGGAATTTTGAAAAAGTTGGTAGAACAAACTTGTTCAAAATCCCAAATGTTGCTGTGGAGGAAATTCATGTTTTCAGGGCTTTAATGGATTCAATTTTTGGTCTCCTCTTGTGTGTGTTCCTTATTTGATATAAGGAAGCAATGGTATTAATTTCAAATCATTTGAAGAAAGTTTCCAATAGTAACTTGTTTTAGTTTTCTGTTTCTAGAAATATTAGAATTTCTATTTAATAAAGCACTAGGCTTTTCTTTATCAATGCTTTGCCAAAATATTTATATGACTAGAGATAGAAATTCAATGCTCTCCAATAATTTGTTTTTAAGCTTGCAAGGTTGGAAAAACATTTGATAAGATTTTGGTGAAGCATTTAAGAATGCCTCTTTTTCTGATAATCTTTTAGGGAAACTTATTAGTGTTTCCTTTTTCTTAATTTGTGTCTTGGAAATAATATTCAACAAGTATGAGTTTCATAAGATAGTTTTTGGAAAACTCTTTGATCAATATTTACTTTAGAAAATATTGCCAAAGTCATTGGAACAATATGTTGAATATTTTGTTTTCAATTTCTTAGCTATGTAAGTTTATATAATTTGTTTGTTTAGTTGCACTCAAACAAATACAATCAAAGTTTAATTGTCACAATCAAAGTTTCATTGTCAAGCAATTAGCAAAACAACTGTGTTATCAGGTATTCCAAAATTGGGATGTGACATGCACACCGCCGGGAGCCAATGGCGCTGTAGCAGTACACGGCGTCCAGCCATGCTCCGCCATGGCGATACGGCGTGCCGAAGACTGAGCGATCACACGCGAAAGGTCGAAATTGCCCAGGCCTGATATTTTTTCCCGATGAGCTCCACCGACGGGAAGGTTTATCACAAAGAAACAAATAGCCCCGGACGCTGACTCGTTGTCCAGAAAATCGACGAGCCCACTATGCATCAGAAGAGATGGTGTCCGTGCGGGTAAAATCGGACTGGCCAAGCAGCGAAAGCTAGCTCGCGCGCAGCGCGGACGCCTCATTCAACTGCAGAGCGACGCGAATCGATACTCGACTGAGACTTACTTGTGGTTCCAACTGTGGTGAGGACCACAAATAGCGAGACGGGTTGAACTCCCAACGCGTGGCAAAGAAAGAAGAAAAAGAAACCAGCCAAAATGAACGACGGGGATTCGTTTGGAAGCTCTATCGGACGGCCACAAATCCAATAGCCCTGAGAATCGCTCCAACTGATGCAAGGATGTTATCTTTAGATGTCGGAATGACTATTGATGGACCAGGAAATTTGGGATGCAAATACTGCGCAGTTAACCAACATACCATCATTGCCGCCTCACTTTGTTTTTAGCTATGAAGTCGATGTCCAACATTTGTCCTTTAATAATTTATACAAAACTATTTTTCCTCTTTCAACTTATTGTAGTATCATAAATTATATGTGGTTTACTTAATACTACATTTTAATTATAGTGTTTTAGTTTTATATATTAATTTGTTACAAAAATATTAATAAATAACTATCTCGAGGTGAAAACCGTTTATGAGAAATTATTTACAGTAGAAAATGATGACAACCGAGAAAGAGCTAAAAAGCGTTTAACCTATAGATCATCAGTTCGACAAGTTTGGATAAGTATTTTTGTCTTAGTACATACTAAGATACTTTGCCGTTTGTTCCACCATTTAAATTATATACGTTTTTTTAGTGTAAACTGAAGACCTATTTTTTATATCATGGTTTCAATTAAGCAAAAAGAAATCCATAAATACTACTCTCTCCATTTCTAAATATAAAATGTTGTAGCTATTACTCATATTGTCTAGATACATACTATTGAGTGAACATATACACTAAAAGTTGTCTAGATACATGTACGCATGTGTGAATGTGGAAAATGGCTAAAACATCTTACATTTAAGAACGGAGGGAGTAGTACGTTTGTAAAAACATATTCGTTGATAAATTTGGTTGTGCCACCTGATTTAGTATGCGATGATATTTTATGTCTACTTCTAAATGTTTCTCTCGAATGTTCTAGTGCACAGATAAATGAAGCCAAATCCTAATAGAGGACGTAAATGATTTGCTGCCGCTCCCGTGGCAATTTGCTTGATTTATTCGCTTGCTATTGTTTACAATAGACAGTTGTATTTACTCCTACTTGTTATAGGTCATCCATGCCAGGATATATATACTCCATCGCTTTGTTTTGTATTGGTGCGCTGTTCCCTTGTTAATGATTATAAATGGTGGATCAACTAATTATCTCTTCTACTTGTTCCGTCCTCCTCGTTTTTCTTGCCATAGTGCTCCTAGCTGCTCAGATTCTTCGGTTGGATGCATATAGGTGTACGTGGTGTACATAGTAGATGCATATAGGCCAAGCTGTGAGCTGATCGATCACCCCGAAGCAACTATGCTCGCCCGTGCGGCGGTCACACTAGTGGAAAGAGGGCCTTTTGTCCCGGGTCGTAAGGGCCAGTTGTCCCGGTTGTGCAACCGGGATGGGCTGGCCGGGACAAATGGCCCGTCCCATTGGTCCCGGTTGTGCCAGGACCCGGGATGGTAAGCACAGGCCACGTGGCGAACCTGGGCCAGGGAGTTCGTCCCTGTTCGTTCAAGGGACCGGGATGGATACTTTTTTGACAAAAAAAAATATAATCGTCCAGGCCCTGTCTCCCAATCACGCGCCGGCCTCCCCTTCCCCAACCGCGTCCAGACCCACGTCTTTTATTAAGCCCACTGGTCACATTTTTTTGTCAAAAGGGCCCACTGGCCCGCGTCTTTTATTATGGTCAGTCAACGGTTCGAAGGGCCCACTGGCCAGCGTGGTCAGTCAATGGTTCGAAGGGGCCACTGGCCAGCGGCCCGTTGGCTGGCTCGCCTGGTCCCTTAAATTAAGACTACAGGACGGTCAAAGGGCCAGTCGCCTCGTCTTCCCGCCCCGCCTCGGCTTCTGCCCGCGCCCCCACTTCCCCACGCGCGCGTGCCACGGCTGCAACCGCCGCCACGCCTCGGCTCCTGCCCGCATTCATGGCCGCCTGCAACCGCCGCCACGTCCAGGCCGCCGGTTGGCATGCCAGCCCACCCCGGGTCCTTTTTAAAGGCCCCCCGCCGCCCGTACAACCCATTCACCCCGGCCGCGCCCAAGGCAGACCAACCGTAGCCACCATGTCCCGCTGGTTCGGCAGCGGCTCCGGCAAGCGCCCAAGGAATGAAGGCGGCTCCTCGAGCGGCGCCGGCCGCGTCCCACCACCGCCGGCGGAGGCCTTCGGCTACGGCCCTGGAGGTGTCCGCCTCGGGGGGACGCCGCGCGTCCCCGCGCCACCTCCGGCTGCACGCCCGCCGCCCAGCGCCGCGCCCAAGGGCAAGCGGTTCCGCCGGTACGTCCGGGTGGACGAGGCCGAGTGGCACTGGAAAAACGCCACGCCGGT
This sequence comes from Alopecurus myosuroides, assembly GCA_028641055.1. Taxonomy (NCBI): domain Eukaryota; kingdom Viridiplantae; phylum Streptophyta; class Magnoliopsida; order Poales; family Poaceae; genus Alopecurus; species Alopecurus myosuroides. The sequence continues at coordinate 15,231,673 of CM054060.1, forward strand.
GTTCTATGCCGACGTCCACCTCCCGGACGGCTGGCACCTGAACCCCCAATGGATCCCTGTGCCGCCGGTCCCGACCGGCCAGGCGCTGCTGGAGGAGGTCGACCGCCGGCGCGAGCTCCTGACGGCCCCGCGCCGCAGGGAGCGGATGTACGCGCGCGGCTCCCCCTATTGGGCCGCCTGGCTCGAGCAGGAGCACGAGCTGCGCCGGCGCTCCTTCATCCCCGCCCCCCACGAGGTGGACGTCGAGGACTACCCGCCGCCACCGCCCGGCCGCGAGAGGGAGCTGTGGTTCCTCGAGGACATCCGGGCCGCCATGGAGGATGCTTGCGAGGCCTCCCGCCGCTCACTCGTCGAGGACGAGATCAAGCGGTGGGAGCGGGTCGTGGCCGCCGCCCGCGCCGACGCTGCCGCCATGCCGCCGCCGCTGCCGCCCCGTACCGAGCCTACCCCCTGGTGGCACGCGCTCTATGCCGAGTACGAGGCGTCCGAGGACCAGCCGCCGCCGCAGCCGCTCCCCCCGGGCTGGAGTACGGCATGTCCTGGGCCTGGACCGGCGGCGTTTGGGCGCCGGGGTCGCCGGAGCAGGAGGAGGAGCTGCCCCCTCCGCCGCCGCCGCCGCAGGAGGTGCTGCCCCCGCCACCGCCGTACCCGCCTCCGATGCCCCCGATGCCTGCACCCCCGGCCCAGGCGCCGCCTGCCCACCTGTGGCAGCCGCCCCCCTACCATTGCATCTCCGACGACGAGGAGGACTAGTAGATCGGCCGGTCGCCTGTGGCCGCGCCGCCGCCCCCTATTCTATGTAAGCAAGGCCCCTAGCTACCCCCCAAGAAACGGTCGGCCGCCTGTGGCCGCGCCGCCGCCCCTTTATGCAAGTACGGCCGGCCGCCTGTGGCCGCGCCGCCCCCTATCTATGTAAGCAAGGCCCCTGGCCTTTTTTTAATATAAGTTGTGTGCCCCCTAGTCCACCGTGTCCCTAGCCCATACCCGCCGGCGGTCCGCCGGCGGGATCTGACGACTCGTTCCCGCCTCCGGCAGGGCTTCGCCCAGCCATGTCCACTCGTACCTGTCCCTGGGGTGTTCGTTCGGCCTGGAGAGAGGGCCGCGTTTTTTATACACCTGGGCCTCTAGTCCCGGCCCTTGCCACCAACCGGGACTAGAGCCCCTTTGGTCCCGGTTGGTACCACGGCCCGGGACCAAAAACAAATTTCGAATTTCGGTGGCACCCCTGCGCGCCCAAAATTTTTTAGCGCCAAAATTTGAAAAGGGTTAAGTTTGCACATTAATAACTTCTATATACTTTCAAATTTGACAAAAATTCCAACATGAAAAATGCTAGAATTTGCAAAACTAATTTAAATCCATTTTTCGTTTAACTAAATAATTATTCTAACTATTGAAACTATTAATTATTTTTTCATTTGTATATAATTTGAATATAAAAATGTTACAATTTTTGATTTCTCTCGTGATCTTCCTAATTCAAAGCGAGTTGTACCTTATTGACACGGTGAATTTGGGATCTTCGTCTACAACAGAAATCACTGTCTTCATGTGGATGACAAGCATGTGCAAAGCTATCTCTCCTCCTCGAATACCGGAGAATAAGGACACCACATTAACACCATTGGGAAACATGTTCTTCAACACCGACAAGTGGCAACCCACAGTATCAATTTGGAATGAATTGCATTCCGTGTACGCTATCATTACTGAGAGACTTCACGTCGGCAATCTCAATTAAAGTGCCAGTTTGTGTCTGATCCCACCAACCCCTCAAAATCCTCCTATTAACTTCACCTATCTCAACTCAAATCACTGTCTTCATGTGGATGCAAAGCCTGTGCAGAGCTATCTCTCCTCCTCCAATACCGGAGAATAAGGACACCACATTAACACCATTGGGAAACATGTTCTTCAACACCGACAAGTGGCAACCCACAGTATCAATTCGGAATGAATTGCATTCCGTGTACGCTATCATTACTGAGAGACTTCACGTCGGCAATCTCAATTAAAGTGCCAGTTTGTGTCTGATCCCACCAACCCCTCAAAATCCTCCTATTAACTTCACCTATCTCAACTCAAATCACTGTCTTCATGTGGATGCCAAGCCTGTGCAAAGCTATCTCTCCTCCTCCAATACCGGAGAATAAGGACACCACATTAACACCATTGGGAAAAATGTTCTTCAACACCGACAAGTGGCAACCCACAGTATCAATTTGGAATGAATTGCATTCCGTGTACGCTATCATTACTGAGAGACTTCACGTCGGCAATCTCAATTAAAGTGCCAGTTTGTGTCTGATCCCACCAACCCCTCAAAATCCTCCTATTAACTTCACCTATCTCAACTCAAATCACTGTCTTCATGTGGATGCAAAGCCTGTGCAGAGCTATCTCTCCTCCTCCAATACCGGAGAATAAGGACACCACATTAACACCATTGGGAAACATGTTCTTCAACACCGACAAGTGGCAACCCACAGTATCAATTTGGAATGAATTGCATTCCGTGTACGCTATCATTACTGAGAGACTTCACGTCGGCAATCTCAATTAAAGTGCCAGTTTGTGTCTGATCCCACCAACCCCTCAGAATCCTCCTATTAACTTCACCTATCTCAACTCAAATCACTGTCTTCATGTGGATGCAAAGCCTGTGCAAAGCTATCTCTCCTCCTCCAATACCGGAGAATAAGGACACCACATTAACACCATTGGGAAACATGTTCTTCAACACCGACAAGTGGCAACCCACAGTATCAATTTGGAATGAATTGCATTCCGTGTACGCTATCATTACTGAGAGACTTCACGTCGGCAATCTCAATTAAAGTGCCAGTTTGTGTCTGATCCCACCAACCCCTCAAAATCCTCCTATTAACTTCACCTATCTCAACTCAAATCACTGTCTTCATGTGGATGCAAAGCCTGTGCAAAGCTATCTCTCCTCCTCCAATACCGGAGAATAAGGACACCACATTAACACCATTGGGAAACATGTTCTTCAACACCGACAAGTGGCAACCCACAGTATCAATTTGGAATGAATTGCATTCTGTGTACGCTATCATTACTGAGAGACTTCACGTCGGCAATCTCAATTAAAGTGCCAGTTTGTGTCTGATCCCACCAACCCCTCAAAATCCTCCTATTAACTTCACCTATCTCAACTCAAATCACTGTCTTCATGTGGACGCCAAGCCTGTGCAAAGCTATCTCTCCTCCTCCAATACCGGAGAATAAGGACACCACATTAATACCATTGGGAAACATGTTCTTCAACACCGACAAGTGGCAACCCATAGTATCAATTTGGAATGAATTGCCAAGAGATTTGTACCTCTCTCTCTTCGCGACTCCCCTTGTGTGGTTTCTTGGGAGACCGAGTAAAAATTCCATCTCATCTGGCTCTAGAGGGGCAACCTTGTTATTCTCAATTGGCAAATTATGAATGTAGCCTCTTTCTTGAGCAGCTGCACAGAAGTGCTTAGAATCCACAAACTCCGGCTCTATGTCATACAAATTTCTGGAAATTTCCACCCATACACTTTTTGGAGCTAGGGCCTCATTTTCATTTGGAATAATAATGAAGTCAGACTGGTCATAGTTGTCAAGCACTCAATGCTTGCCAGCTTTTGACCGATCAATACAAATTATTGGTTAAACTTGCACCTACTCCATTCATAATCACATAATATGTATAAATATCATTTTGGTTAACAAAATCTCGTTCATACTACGTTATAAGAACTATGATCATGTATTCCACGTTTATTATTACACATCACCAACAACATCCCTATCTAGTCTTCTGAATTTTCTTCGTGTCCCTTGCTTATGATCGCTTCGGCCGTAACCATGGAGCATCTTCATTATTTAACGGGATGGTGGGGTCAGCTTTCACTATGAAGGGTGGAATTTCAACAAACTTATTATAATCTTCTGACATGTCTGTCGTATCCTCGATTCCCACGATGTTTCTTTTCCCTGAGAGAACTATGTGACGCTTCGGCTCATCGTATGATGAAATTGTTCCCTTATTTTTTCTTTTCTTCGGTCTGGAAGACATGTCCTTCACATAGAAGACCTGAGCCACATCATTGGCTAGAACGAATGGTTCGTCATTGTAACCAATACAGTTGAGATCCACTGTTGTCATTCCATAAAGCGGGTCTACCTTTACCCCTTCTCCATTCAGGTTGACCCATTTGCACTTGAACAAAGGGACCTTAAAAGAAGGTCCATAGTCAAGTTCCCATATCTCCTCTATGTAACCATAGTATGTGTCAGTTTTTCCATTCTCGTTTGTTGTATCAAAGCGGACACCACTGTTTTGGTTGGTGCTCTTCTTATCTTGGGAGCTCGTGTAAAATTTATTTCCATTTATCTCGTACCCTTGAAAACTCCCAATAGTCGAAGATGGTGACCCTGCCAACATGTATAGCTGATCTTCAACAGTGGTGTCATTTATAAGACGTGTTTGCAACCAACTTCCGAAAGTCTCCATGTGTTCGGGTTTAATCCATGAGTCATCCTTCCCCGGGTTTGCAGACCGTACAATATTCTTGTGTTCCTCGACATACGTAGCCATGAACATAGAATTTTGTAGAACTGTGTAGTGTGCTTTGGTCAAAGAATGCCCGTCCCTAGGTATCATTGTTTTCTTTCCCAGCGTTCCTTTTCCCCTCAGTCTCCCCTCATGCCGCGATTCAGGAACACCAATTGTCTTAAGGTCAGGAATAAAGTCAACACAGAACCCAATGACCTCCTCTGTTCCATAGCCCTTCGAGATGCTTCCTTCTGGCCTAGCACGGTTATGAACATATTTCTTCAAGACTCCCATGAACCTCTCAAAGGGGAACATATTGTGTAGAAAGACCGGACCGAGAATATGAATCTCTTCACATAGGTGAACAAGGAGATGAGTCATAATGTTGAAGAAGGATGGTGGGAACACCAACTCAAAACTAACAAGACACTGGACCACATCCCTCTGTAATCTTGTCAGAATTTCTGGATCGATTACCTTCTGAGATATTGCGTTCATGAATGCACATAGCTTCACAATGGGTACTCGAACATTTTCCGGTAGAAGCCCCCTCAATGCAATCGGAAGCAATTGCGTCATAATCACGTGGCAGTCATGAGACTTCAGGTTTTGGAATTTTTTCTCTGCCATGTTTATTATCCCCTTTATATTCGACGAGAAGCCAGACGGAACCTTGATACTGTAAAGGACTTCAAAGAATATTTCCTTCTCTGCTTTAGTAAGAGCGTAGCTGCTTAAGGAATGGCGTCCTGTATCTGTGTGCTTGTTGCTTGGGTCTTTCATACGTTGCTGGTCCTCCCGTGCTTCAGGCGTATCTTTTGACTTCCCATACACGCCCAGGAAGCATAGCAGATTGACACATAGATTCTTTGTCACGTGCATCACGTCGATCGAAGACCGGACATCTAAAACTTTCCAATAGGGTAGCTCCCAAAATATAGATTTCTTCTTCCACATGGGTGCCCGCTTATCAGGGCCGTACGGAACTGGTTGGCTGCCAGCAGCCTTACCAAAGATTACTTCTAGGTCCTTGACCATATCGAATATATCATTACCACTACGGAGCTCAGGATTCTTTCGGTTATCTGCCTCACCTCTGAAATGCTTCCCTCCTTTTTTCCTTAAGGGATGCTTGATCGGAAGAAATCTACGATGCCCCAGGTATACAACCTTTTTACATTTATCCAAAAAAACACTGTCAGTCTTATCTAAACAGTGTGTGCATGCATTGTATCCCTTGTTTGTATGACCGGAAATGTTACTAAGAGCTGGCCAATCATTGATGGTCACGAAAAGCAACGCCCGTAGGTCAAATGGCTTTTGTTCGTTCTCATCCCACACACGTACACCTGGTTTGCCCCACAGTTCTAAGAGTTCTTCCACTAATGGCCTTAGATACACATCAATGTTGTTGCCAGGTTGCCTCGGGCCTTGGATGAGAACTGGCATCATAATGAACTTGCGCTTCATGCACAACCAAGGAGGAAGGTTGTACATACATAGAGTTACAGGCCAAGTGCTATGACTGGAGCTCTGCTCCCCAAAAGGATTAAAGCCATCTGTACTTAGACCAAACCATAAGTTTCTCGCCTCTCCTGCAAAGTCTGGAAAGTCTCTCTCGATCTTTCTCCACTGCGATCCATCGGCGGGGTGCCTCAACTTTCCATCTTTCTTACGGTCTTCTTTCTGCCATCGCAACAACCTAGCATGCTCTTTGTTTCTAAACAGACGTTTCAGCCGTGGTATTATAGGAGCATACCACATCACCTTAGCAGGAACCCTCTTACGGGGGGGCTCGCCGTCAACATCACCAGGATCATCTGCTCTGATCTTATACCGCAGTGCAGTGCATATCGGACATTCATCCAAATTCTCGTACTTCTCACCGCGGAAGAGAATGCAGTCATTAATGCATGCATGTATCTTCTGCACATCTAATCCTAGAGGGCAGAGAGCTTTCTTTGCTTCGTACGTACTCTCAGGCAATTCGTTATCCTTTGGAAGTTTTGGCTTCATTAGTTGAAGTAAACTCTCAAATGCCTTGTCAGTCACACCGTTTTGTGCCTTCCATTTCAGCAACTCCAGTGTGGTACCGAGCTTTGTGCTACCATCTTCGCAATTTGGGTATAACAATTTTTTGTGATCCTGTAACATGTTGTCCAGCTTCAACCTCTCCAATTTATTTTCACAGTCTTCCCTTGCATCAGCAATAACTCGGCCAAGATCATCATCGGGCTCTTCTGATGCCTGTTCTTGATCACCTCCTTCTTCTGCATTCTCTTCCATTGCAGTATCGTCGTATTCAGGGAACAAATGATCTTCTTCTTCTTCTTCATCGTCTTCCATCACAACCCCTCTTTCTCCATGCTTGGTCCAGCAATTATAGCTGGGCATGAAACCTCTCCGAAGTAGATGGCCGTGAAGGATTCTTTCGGAAGAATGTTCTCTGACGTTCCGACAATCAACACATGGGCAACACATGAAGCCATTATCTTTGTTGGCCTGAGCTACAGCAAGAAATGCATTCAGGCCTGCCATATACTCAGAGGTGCGTCGGTCACCGTACATCCATCGCTGCCGTGCATCCATGTGCATCATATAATTAAGTTTATCAAAATACATTTTAATACAGAGATGACCACAGTACATCGACAAATAATACTTTTTTATGTATCAGTTACAGATGAAAAAGATAATTTGTTAACCTCGGTCGAAGATACCATTTTCAGTGATCTTGTGTGCGTCTCGGGAATTTCGTCGAACACCTCGTGTGCATAGTAAAAAAAACACACTAACACCACACTCTCTCACACACCTCCAAGCAAAAAAAAAAGATGGAAGGAGGGGGGGCTGGGGCAGTATATATAGGGGAAGGGGGCATTGGTCCCGGTTCGTGGACTGAACAGGGACAACAGGTCATGCGCGTGCCACGTGGCCTGTGGCTAGGCATTGGTCCCGGTCCGTGGCACGATCCGGGACCGATATGCCCCCCACGAACCGGGACCAATGCGCCCAGGCGATTCCTGTTGCCCCGGGCGCACGAACCGGGACCAATGCAGGGCATTTGTCCCGGATTTGGTTGCAACCGGGACAGCTGCCCCCCGGCCCCCTGGACGAGAGGGGTTGTTTCCACTAGTGTCAAGGGACTTCAGGAGCAAAGTGTACGTAGACGCGCATTAGCTACCCCCGTGCATGTGCATTGGGTTGTGGATATCTTGGGCATGACAGAACTTACTGGACTTTTACCAGATCCTGGACCGACCATTTGGGCAACGTAGCTGAGACTTGACCATTCGACTCAAAAAAAAAAAGAGCTGAGACCGGACCAAAGGATCTTCCTCCTCGAGATCCCAGAGCCGTGCATACTCGAACAGATAACTAGAAAAAAGACATCTTCTATTATATACTAAAAGCAATATACGGAAGTCTAATAGAGTCACCACGTTAAGCCACATCATATCAATTATTTTGATGGTTAGATCTAAATTTTATGAGTAGGGTTTTAAATCTCAACCGTCAGATTTATGTAACGCACACAGCAGATTTTTTCTGATTAGTAAAACACAATACGGCAGTTTCCAGCGGAATCGGCAGAAACTCCTGTTCTTCAAAAGAGGTGGATGGAAACCTTTTCATATGAAACAAATTGGTTATTTGTGCATATAACATGGTCTAGTATTTTCAAAAATTATAGCTCTCAAGTTTTGCAACATATTTGCGGTAGGTCCTTCACAAAAAAACCCATTTTTTACACTCGGGAAATGGAAAATGATTTTTTTTCTTCAATGAACAGAAAAAAGTATTATATATGATGGAAAATATTATATGGATGTCATATTTGAATTTCTCTCATTTTTCTAATCGATATAGATATATTATATGTCAAATTTCGATTTACGGATTTATAGATGTGAATTTTTCAATATCTATTATATACTAAAAGCAATATACGGAAGTCTAATAGAGTCACCACGTTAAGCCACATAACCTCAATTATTTTGATGGTTAGATCTAAATTTTATGAGTAGTGTTTTAAATCTCAACCGTCAGATTTATGTAACGCACACAGCAGATTTTTTCTGATTAGTAAAACACAATACGTTGTGTCCAATATGAACCGTAAGGGCATCTCCAGTCGTCGAGCCCCCCCAGGGCCCAAAACGCCGCCGTTTTGGTGCCGCCGCGGCGCTAAACGGCGCTATTCTGGAACCTGGGGGGGGGCGCGTTTCCCAGTCGCGTCCCGAGCCCAACAATCGGCCCAAACAAATGCATTTGAAAAACTAGACGAATTTTATTGAAATTTAAAACTTCGGTACATATTCGGCGCGATTTTGAACCTAAACGATAAATTTAAACCTAAACTAAGCTAGCCCGAGGCTGGCGGCGATCGCCTGGCTGTAGTCGCCGCCGTCGTCGTCGTCGTCGTCGCTGGGGGGGTCGCCGGGGCGCCTGCTTCCCCCCTGTCCCTCGTCGCCGCCGCCGCAGTCCCACCTGCTCACCTCGAGGGCGTTCTGGATCACGCCCTCGTCGTCGGAGTCCGGGTCGAGTATGATGTACTCGTTCTCCTTCTGCGGCGGCGGGGGAGGGACGCGGAGGCGAGCCGCGGCGGCGGCGGCCTCACGCTCGCGCGCCGCCTTGCGCTGCTCTGCTTCAGCAAGCAGGCGGCGCTGAAGGGCGAGCTCGGCCTCCGTGGTGTCGCGCAGACTCCACAGGGCGGCGGTGTCGACGTCGAGCGGCTGCAGCGTGTCCAGGGACAGCTGCTCCGCCACCCTTTGGTCGGGCCATTCGTCCTCGCTTAGTAGGATTGAGCTAGGGAGGCGCATATCCGGCGGGCAAGGGTAGCCCGCGCGGTATAGCGCCATCGCCTGGCCCCGGCGCAGGTTGTGGCGTGGGAAACCGTTCGCTGCCGCGCCGTCAGCCATTGTCGTGGAAGAAAGGGGGAAGAAGGGAGGGAGAGATCGCCGGTGTGAAGAATGCGGGGCGGGGCACGCGGCGGGGGGGATTTTATAGCGCGGCGAGCGGCCGGGCATTTACTGCGCGCACCCGTCCCCTCGCTGCCGCCACGCCATTACGCCGGCAGCCTTTTGGGCGGGGCGCATGCACTGGGCGGCCGCCACGCCATAAACGCCGGCAGCCTTTGACCGCGCGGAAGCCGAGAAGACGATCACGCGCGGTTTCTGTTCCCGCGCTTTCTCGCCGCGTCGCTGACCGATCTGGCCCACGCGCGCAGCCGCGCAGTTTCGCCCCCCCAGGCCGAACCCAGCGGGCTGGGTTTGGCCTGGGTGCCGCGGCGCTATTTAGCGCCGAAACGGCGCTATTTGGGCCGCTGGGGGGGCCGAGTGGTGAAGAAGCGGCGCTTTTGGTCGCTTCCGCCGCGAAAAAAACCCCCTGGGGGGCTCTGGGGGGACGACTGGAGATGCCCTAAGTCATGCATGAAAAAGAAAAAGACGAATCATGCGTCCAGTTACAAAAAAGGGTACATCCTGGTCTCTCACGTAACCTCATACCGGTGCCCTTCCTTCATATTTGAAACATATCTCCACGTACGACTCTACCTCCTCAATTTTTTCTTAGATTTATCTTCAACCTCAAATAAAAGGACCAATTAGATATCTCCACCTCCATCAATTCCACGTACTAGCCCAATTATTTGGAGAAGACATGCTGCCCGTTTAGGACTATATACATACACTATGATTGTTGAGGCCGGCCAAACTACTAACACGTGCATGTCTTGAGGTACTTCATGCGTGTAATCCCTGTTTGTCAATGAAATTGTCAATGTTTTTTCTTCACACGTATAGATGTGCCGCCCCCGGTTAACCAAAACACCGGCACACTCAATATGTGTTTTGGTTCCCGCATATGCTCTAGCTGTCACCTAACAGCGTGGTTGTCACCAGAAAAAAAAAAGATAGGGAGAAGCCCTGCAGATGCACGGGGCTCATATTAATTGTCTCAAATATTAAAGTTGGACAAAAATAGATGTATCTATCAAAAAATATGTCTAGATATATTCAATTTTTTCCAACTTTGAGACAATTAATTTGAGACGGAGGAAGTAGAATCAGTGAGCTTAATCACCATGAATTTCTACGATTAGGTCACGTTCACACAGTATAACACCAGAATCGCTATAATGTTATTTCTACACTGATTTCCTATTAACTGTTCTCTTTGTTTACAAGGTACTAAAATTTATTTCGAACTATTTCAATAGGTTTAAAGGTAACTTACACGTATATACTTCACCCCGCAAGTTACATGTATAAGTAGTTTTACCTTCATCCAGGAACGTTTAGATACAATTTGGTTGTTCAAAAAATTTAGCACGTTTAAAATTATTTATTATATGTTGGCAAGTTCGAGTCACATACAAGATACCATATCTCCTTAAAAATAATATACTTTGGTGTAATTCAAGATTTATATATATGTCCTATTTTATGGTTCGGAGGTGATATTTTGAGAGATTTAGGGAACTAAAACTGATAGGAACACAATCCACACAACATTGGAAGGAACATCGGACCATGTTTTACCAAATTTATTGTGGTCCAGGTTAAGATGATTGTGGCACATAAGAACGGTTCTGAACGAAACTCATGATGCAAGCGGGTATGTATACTTACCACCCACTTTGAATGTTCTGTTAGAGATTATTCATCTTTGTTTTACTGTCCTCGATATAAGTTTCTTCTTTAGAATACCCCCTTCAATCATAAAATATAATAGTTTTGGGACAAGGTTGCACTCACACTTCCATTTCTTCAAGGATTGGTATGTTCTTAAAGTTATGCGCAAATATTCTTGACAACAAATACTATTATGCACTGATTATTCCAAAAAGGATTTACAAAATATTATATCCATATTTAATATCCTCTTGGTGAAAAATAGTTTTGAAGACTATGTCAGTGTCCGAGATAAAAAAAAATTGTCAACCAAGAAGAGTAAATGGTATTAAACAGTAATAAAAATAAAATGTATGAGAAAATCTCGTGAAAATCAATGCGTCTAATCCACTCTTTTCATTGATGAAGTAATCAATTATAATACGTGTAAGTGACATTTGACACAAACAATGCACATGTATGTAAATGTATAAATATTATGAGTTGTTTAATATGCAAGACCTTACTAAACAGATCGTAATTTTGTTTTCATAAGATTACCTAATCACAAAAAACCATTAATTTTTCCCACTGCAACTATTACCTGTACGTAAATGACAGACAATACACATTGTTCTGGCACTATCTAATTCAAGGAGAAAATTAACCATGGATATACCATTATGTCAATAGCTCCCTGGAAACCATGTTGAAGATGTGTCGTTTTCTGAAAATAAAATAATTAAGTACCAACTCAAATTCGTTTCATGAATACATAAAAAAAAAGCTCAAATTCGTTTCTCGAGTTTCCTGAAAAGAAATATAGGCATTTATATTTTTATCATTTGTCGATCAGTTTTGATTGCAGTTTATATGTACGATTTATACAGTGTACACAACTCTTAAGCAACTAAGTCTGACATTTTTAAATTTTAAATAACACTTATTCCATGGTTTTGACCGGTTTGCAACAAAATTTTGTCTTAACCGGATACTGTCTCATTTTAGGACTGATTTCTCCATCTTTGAGTACACAACTAATTCGTCCATGTGCCACCTAATTTTTTTAACACATCATTATTCACATTTTTTATATTACAGTTTAAAAGTAATAGAAATTATTTGTTGGTTGTTCTACATTATACTCAACAGATGATGCCCTCGCATTTGCGAGGGCCACCATGCTAGTTCTGATAAAGGAAATCAGATGGAAAACAAGGTTTGTACCTCTACTATCCAAACTTCTCCATCTGGTGCTGCTTCTAGTTCTCATGTAGATCAAATCACACGTTGAAAAATATTCAAAACAGAAAGAGATGACATGAACCAGGAGAAAAACGTTTAAAACCTATGGAAATTCATTCTCCATATCTAAGTCAAACAAATTCCAGAGATCGGACCTAGGATAACAAATTGCCCTCAAACTAGTACACCCCTATATCCTATCGCTCAGCCGACTCTCGAAAAACAGAGGAAAAGAACTTGCCCCATATATGAGTCTCCAGCCTCCACGCAACCATGAATCCACTATTCGCGCCACCATCATAGATTTCGCAGGCTTCTACTCGCCTCGGAATTTCCACTACATCAACTTAAAATTTTCGTTTGCTTTGAAGAATCATAACCGCTGCAAACCTAGCTATATCTCCGCAACTCCGCATCCAGTTCCACCTCCATTGGACCATTGCTGTAGCTCCATCTCCAGATTCCCAGTTACTCTGAATCTTTGATTGCCTTCGCCATTGTCAATCCGTGAGTTTATTGAACGCCCATTTCTTATTGCGGCACTCATCTGTAACAAGGCATAGGCAGCGGCGGCGCCTCCCTAGGAGCAAGCAGGGGAGGCCGCACAGGTGCCGCCGTAGAAAGGAGGGGGCAGAACCGAAGAAATTAGTTCCACTTTACTACCCCCTTCCCGCATACGTATAGGGGGCATAACGATAAGTCGGGATTCACTGGCATCGGCTTCTCTCTGGTTGGTGTCAGGACTAGTTAAAGCCGAAACTTCTGAATCTGACGAACTGGCGGGAATCTTGTCAAGTGTGTCGGTAGAACATTGTCTTGGGTGTTCATAGGGCGTAACCAAACACAACCAAGAAATTAGTTCCACTTTGCTACCCCCTTCCGGCTCATGAATAGGGGGCAGAACATGAAGTCGGGGTTTTCTCCAGCGGATCTAGGGTTTCGCCGGTGAGGGGCTCCGGAGAGTTTGAGTCCCACCAAATGCTAGTTGTTTCCATACCATGTGTTTGTAAGTGTGATTTGGGTTGTAGATGTGCAGGATTCACTCACTCTACACCGGCATCGGAGTTCTCTCTCTCTGCTTTCAGGACTACTTAGAGCGCAAAACTCCCGATCTGACGTATCAGGCGGAATCTTGTCAAGTGAGGGTAGACCATTGTCTTTGGTTTTCGTAGGGCCTAACAAAACACAACCAAGAAATTAGTTCCACTTGGATACCACCTTCCATCTCACGTATAGGGGATAGAACGATAAGTCGTACTTTTCTCTGTCTAGGGTTTCGAGGTCTATGTCTAGAAACTCGGTAGAGGACTTTGGTTTCGGTGAAGCCGGACACACCTCGAAGTGTAATCGTGTGCAACTACCCAAAACACACATGTACACATGTTATATAAGTACTTTGGTTTTGGTGGGATCTGACGCTCCAAAGCCCCTCTCCGGCGAAACCCTAACCCCGCTAGAGAAAAACTGTTATTTTTTGTCTATCCCATGACTAGAGTCGGAAGGGGTAGAAGAGTGAAACTATTTTTCTTGGTTGTTTCAGCTTAGTCTATAGGAGCACCCAAAACTATGATATACTTCAACTCACTAGGAAGTGGAATATCGGACATCTATAACTACCAACACACTTGTACACACATGGTAGGACACCATGTATCTAGGTTTTGTTGGACAAGGTGGAGTGGCCTCCCTATCTGTTTTTTGCCCGAAAACTACACATATATTGGCTTCGTTTGTGTATACAAATTCCTTTAATTTCTACACATACTGGAATAAGAACAAAGGAAACTTTTTGTTGGCAAAACGGGCTGATTTCAAGTACTCAGCCGAGTTGGGTCTTATTGGGCCACGTGGGCTAGCCTGACACTCAATGAACCTTGTCTAATCGCTCCCCACTCAGCCACTCCCTAGCGGCTGCCGCCGGCCACCCTTTTTGGGAGTAGTGCATTTCGATGTGCATGTTTCTGAAAATGAGACGACAATGTAAATGAATATAACATGTATTGTTAAATACATGGGATGGGGGTTGGGGGCATTGGCCCTCCTACCCCTCTTGCTCTAGCTGAAGACCGAGCATGACTCGCGTGACGATCTTCTTGGTGATCCATGAGCACTAGCTCTGCGCATCCTCGACGACATTAGGAGGGTCAACGAGGTAGTCCTCGCCGCAGCGCCGGATCCGACGGGACGCCACCATCCACGAGCACAGTCTGGAGGTCGCCCCCACGACGTTTGCGCCTCTAGCGCCCAACGTGTCGGCCGCTTGGGAATATTTAAAACCTTGGGAGTCTTTAGAATTAAAAATCACGATGTATGTAGTTAGGCGGTTTCAATGGTGGCGGGCTACTGCGGTGTGTAGGAATAGGAGTAAAAGGGTGCAATTGACGATGCTAGAGTTGATATGGAGTTCGACATTGAGTAGCTAGAAGGAAAGGTGGGAAGCACCCAGCGGTGGTAAAGCTTGATGCTCCCTAGTTTATGTGATTTTAGTATGACCATAGTATTCGTGCCTCACACTAGTAGGAGATAGCTTACTAGTGACGAACAAAATTTTACTACCGCTGGCGAAGTGGTGTTCGCCAGCGGTAACCCGCCAGTGGTATAGGTTACCGCTGGCGAAGCATCTGTTGCCCAGCGGTATGTTGACATACTAGTGGCGAACAACCCAAGTTCGCCAGTGGTAGCTGGCTGTGTTAGCCAGTGGTAGGTTTCAAGTTCGCCAGTGGTAGCTGGCTGTGTTAGCCAGCAGTAGGTTTTCTAGGATGGGAGCAGTTCGCCAGTGGTATACTCTGTTAGCCAGCAGTATATTTTCTGAATTTTTTCCCCGTATATTTGTATTCCAACAGTATATAAAATATGTTAATAAATAGATTAATACAAGTAATTATTTTATTCAGTAGTTCAAATACACCAATACATCACTAGCAATTACATCATTACATTCATATAGGTCATTATTCAATAGTTCAGAATACACAATTACATCAATCATTTCTGGAATGGTACAAAATGATCGTCGCTATTGTCTCGATGTTGTCGTCACTACAGCCGTGTGTCCATGTCGTCGCTAGCGTAGCCTCGAGTCCATGTCGCCACAACAGCCCTTGTCGATGTCATCACCGCTGCTGCAGCTCCGATGTCGTTGTCATCGCCGCAACCTGTGGTCGACGTCGTCATTGCTACAGCCCCGTGTCAACATCCTCGGTAGGTAAGAATACTGAAATCAAGTTTTGCGTCAGTCAAGAACTGACCTAGAATCAATATACTACTTCATTAGAAAAATAGCAGTACTCCACAAAGATAGTCCATAGATAAATAGCGGTAGGTTCATGATTGCTTAAGTGGCAGTGGGCAGTAACAAATTCAAGCCTTATTTCTGTTGATTTAATTCCTTGCTGCGTTGTTCATGGCAAGTTCCAGATTTGTTAGCAAATTATAATGCAGCTAACAAGTTGTTACAGGCAGCGATGCATTTGAAGTGCAAAGATAGGTAGACTAATATGCTAGAATTTCATCCAAATAAAAAAACTAGATCGAACAATTTTCCTTCTTGCAAAGTCAGTAATTCAAAGTGCAAAACCTAGAAATCAGCAATTTTCATCCAAATAGGCAACAGCTGCAGCTCGGCATGTCCTAGCAACAAGAGCATGCCAGCAATCTACCATTCTACCTACATGGCTACATCAGGTAGCAAGCAGCCAAGCACATAGCCACACACACGGTAGTGCATCAGGTAGCAAGCACACAGTCACATGCACACCGTAGTGCTGAAAGATAATAGCAGAACAGAGTGCTTGCTAGTACACAAAGAATGAATTGATATACATGCACACAAAAGACAAAAATGATAACATTATTAATGAACTTGTATTCAGTATACTCACCAACTTAATCGTCAGCCTAAATTAGATAGGGCTTCGAGCTGTGAAGCTGTATTGTTAACTTATTCCTAGCATGCACCTGATGTAGTGACGATAAGATGAAGCTGATCCTGGTCTTGATCGACGCTTGGTTCTTGGTTTGGAGCTGTTGTATGGAAAAGTGTGGCGCAGCATGCGAGCCGTTAAGCGAGGCGTCAAGTCGGGGCGCATCCAGGTTCGAAACTAGGCTGCGGTTACTCAGGAAAATAGCATAACTAGCAAATGTACCAATTAAAGTTGGGCCAATCGGGGCAAAATCAGAGCGGAAAGGGACCTATGCGCTCACTTTTCCGCTTAAGTGGCGCTTAACTACCGCTTTTTTGAACGTTGGGTATTTAACTGAAAGATAATAGCAGAACAGAGTGCTTAAATGAAACAAAATAGCAGATTGGGGCTTATGCACACAATATTCAAAGGCGATTGGGGCTGTACTAACCTAGAGCAAGTGATCATTTGGGGGAGGGCTTCAAAGCTGACAACATCTCGGCTACATGGCAGCAAAACATACGATATTTTACCGGGAGTACTACAAGGGCCACTCCAGGATCAAGAACATCCCAGCCAGACAATGCAATTACTTCTCAAACAGATTTCAAAATTACAGTAGCATTAGTTTTACTCAAAACAGAGCACACTTTTTCATCGGAAAAAATACAGCACAATTACACACAAACAAAGCTTGTCCATATAAAAGATCTCCAACATCAGTTTTAGAAAGCTCGTGTCTCCTTGTAACAGAATATGCTCAGCTGACATAGAATTCCTCATATGTTTATGTTCTGATAATTACAAAATTTATGTCCTAAATTCTCCAAGCACTAGTGGAAACAGGGGCTTTAGTCCCGGTTGGTAAGGCCCATTTGTCCCGGTTGCGCAACCGGGATGGGCTAGCCGGGACAAATGGCCCTCCCCATTGGTCCCGGTTGTGCCAGGACCCGGGATGATAAGGCTGGCCCACGTGGCGACTCTGGGCCAGGGAACGCGAGGGAGTTCGTCCCGGTTCGTTTTAGGGACCGGGATGGATGCCTTCTTAAAAAAAGAATAAAGCCCGCTCATTTTCCCTGCCGCGGCAGGTTTTTTTTGTTCTTTTTTTTTTCTCCTGCCTCGCAATCGCCAACCGGCCTCCCCTTCCCCAACCGCTCCAGGCCCACGTCTTTAATTAAGCCCACTGACACATTTTTTTAGTCAAAAAAGCCCACTGGCCCCGTCTTTTATTATGGCCACAGTCAACGGTTCGAAGGTCCCACTGGCCCGCGTCTGGTATTATGGCCAGTCAACAGGGGCCACTGGCCAGCGGCCTGGTGGCTGGTTCGCCTGGTCCATTAACCTAAGACCGAAGGACGGTCAAAGGGCCGCTGTCCGCCTCGTCTTCCCGTCCCGCCTCGTCTTCCCGCCCCGCCTCGGCTTCCCACGCCCCACTCCCCACGCGCCACGCCTCGGCTCCCCGCATTCATGGCCGCCTGCAACCGCCGCCACGTTCAGGCCGCCGGTTGGCATGCCAGCCCACCCCGGGTCCTTTTTAAAGGCCCCCCGCCGCCCGTACAACCCACCCACCCCGGACGCGTCCCTGGCAAAGCAACCCTAGCCGCCACCATGTCCCGCTGGTTCTCGAACTCCGGCAAGCGCCCAAGGAACGACGACGGAGGCTCTTCGAGCGGCGCCGGCCGCATCCCTCCCCCGCCGGCGGAGGCCTTCGGCTACGGGCCTGGAGGTGTCCGCCTCGGTGGGGTGCCACGCGTCCCCGCGCCACCACCGGCTGCACGCCCGCCGCCCCGCGCCGCGCCCCCGGGCAAGCGGTTACGCCGGTACGTCCGGGTGGACGAGGCGGAGTGGCACTGGAACAATGCCACTCCGGTGTTCTACAACGACGTGCACCTCCCGGACGGATGGCACCTGAATCCCCAGCGGATTCCTGTGCCGCCGGTCCCGACCGGCGCGGCGCTGCTCGAGGAGGTCGACCGCCGGCGCGAGCTCCTGCCGGCCCCCGTCCGCAGGGAGCGGATGTACGCGCGCGGCTCCCCCTACTGGGCCGCCTGGCTCGAGGAGGAGCACGAGCTGCGCCGCCGCTCCTTCATCCCCACCCCCCACGAGGCCAACGTGGACGACTACCCCCCGCCAGCGCCCGGCCGGGAGGGTGCGCTATGGCTCCTCGTGGACGAGCCGGAGGACTTCTCCGGGGAGCCGGACCCCGAGCTCAGGGCCCAACTGGAGGACGCCTGCGAGCGCTCCCGCCGCTCCCTCGTCGAGGACGAGATCCTGCGGTGGAAGCGTGTCGTGGACGCCGCCGCCGCCGACGCCGCCGCCATGCCGCCACCGCCGCCGCCCCCTAACGAGCCTGCCATCCCCTGGTGGCAGGCCATGAACGCCGAGCTAGAGGCGTCCGAGGACATGCCGGACCCGCAGCCGCTCCCACCAGGCCTGGAGTATGGCATGACCTGGGCCTGGACCGGCGGCGTTTGGGCGCCGGGGTCGCCGGAGCAGCAGGAGGAGCTGCCCCCGCCGCCGCCGCTGCCACAGGAGGTGCTGCCTCCGCCGCCGCCCTACGCGCCCCCGATGCCCCCCCCGGCGAGCCCGGCCCAGCCGCCTGCCCACCTGTGGCAGGCACCCGCCTATGTACACCTCTCCGACGACGAGGACGACTAGGTCGCCGCCCCAAGAAACGGCCGGCCGCCTGTGGCCGCGCCGCCGCCCCTAGCTACTACCCCCCCAAGAAACGGCCGGCCGCCTGTGGCCGCGCCGCCGCCCCTTATGAAAGTACGGCCGGCCGCCTGTGGCCGCGCCGCCCCTATGTAAGCAAGGCCCCTGGCCTATATTATTAATATAAGTTGTGTTCCCCTAACCTAGCTACTGTGCCCCTAGTCCATCCCCGCCGGCGCCGGCGGATCTGTCCACTCGTTCCCGTCGCCGGCAGGGCTTCGCCCAGCCATATCCACTCGTACCCCGCCCCTGGAGTGTCCGCTCGGCCTGGAGAGAGGGCCGCGCTTTTTATACATTTGGGCCTTTCGTCCCGGCCCGTGCCACCAACCGGGACTAGAGACCCTTTGGTCCCGGTTGGTACCACGGCCCGGGACCAAAGGCAAATTTCGAATTTCGGTGGCACCCCTGCGCGCCCAAAATTTTTTAGCGCCAAAATTTGAAAAGTGTTAGGTTTGCACGTTAACAACTTCTATATATTTCCAAATTTGACAAAAATTTCAACATGAAAAATGCTAGAATTTGCAAAACTAATTTAAATCCATTTTTCGTTTAACTAAATAATTATTCTAACTATTGAAACTATTAACTATTTTTTTATTTTTATATAATTTGAATATAGAAATGTTACAATTTTTTATTTCTCTCGTGATCTTCCTAATTCAAAGCAAATTTTTTGTATATAATTTGAATATAAAAATTCCATCTCATCTGGCTCTAGAGGGGCAACCTTGTTCTTTCCAACCCAAACAAGGTTCCATCTTCTGCACTCGTCCATAACATACCTCTGAACAGTTAGAGGTGGTTGATTACTTGAGCTTGCAAGAGTACGTTCGATCTGTTTTATCAGAATTGGATTTGCCAGGCCTATTCTCAATTGGCAAATTATGGATGTAGCCTCTTTCTTGAGAAGCTGCACAGAAGTGCTTAGAATCCACAAACTCCGGCTCTATGTCATACAAATTTCTGGAAATTTCCACCCATACACTTTTTGGAGCTAGGGCCTCATTTTCATAGTAGAAGTAGGGTGGCTTGTTCATCCTGTAGAGTCGATGTCAGTCCTGGCTGCTTGTCCATCCTCTAGAGTCTGCTCTGCTCTGCTCTACTGCTCCTTGCGGCTCAGGTTGGTAACGTTCCATGTTTGCGTATGCTTTCTGAACTTATGGTTTGATTTGAGAATTTCAAAACTTTGATTTGATAATCTTTTGGCCGGAAGCACCTAGCAATATCTTTTAAACCTTGTTTCTCTCCATATGCTATTTGTACTTCTCATCGGCTCTAATGTTTCTCTACCTGATTCTACTTCTCCTCTGCCTAGTTTACAGATGTTTGCTCTTTTCTGTAGATGTTTCTACACTGTAAAATGAGCATGTCCCAGTAGTGGTGATCAGCGCCTTGTCTGCATGTTTCGCAGGACATGTCCATTTTACAGTGTAGAAACATCTACAGAAAAGAGCAAACATCTGTAAACTAGGCAGAGGAGAAGTAGAATCAGGTAGAGAAACATTACAGCCGATGAGAAGTACAAATAGCATATGGAGAGAAACAAGGTTTAAAAGATATTGCTAGGTGCTTCCGGCCAAAAGATTATCAAATCAAAGTTTTGAAATTCTCAAATCAAACCATAAGTTCACAAAGCATACGCAAACATGGACCGTTACCAACCTGAGCCGCAACGAGCAGTAGAGCAGAGCAGAGCAGACTCTAGAGGATGAACAAGCAG
The DNA here is from genome assembly GCA_028641055.1 of Alopecurus myosuroides. NCBI lineage: Eukaryota > Viridiplantae > Streptophyta > Magnoliopsida > Poales > Poaceae > Alopecurus > Alopecurus myosuroides. The sequence goes on from CM054060.1 coordinate 15,252,421, forward strand.
GCAGGACTGACGTTGACAGATATATATCCGAGCGGTGGACAGTCCCTGGCCAAGCAGAAGCAACTGCATCCCCTATCGATGTAAAGTAGTCAGTCAAAACTTTTTTGGGTTGTTTATGGTGATTAACTCCAATGAATAACAATAGAGGCCTGCCATAATCACTTGTTCTATACCGTGTGTCAACACATACTACATCTCGAAAGTAGTTATAATCCTGCAATATCTGTCTCGGCAATCTCAATTAAAGTGCCAGTTTGTGTCTGATCCCACCAACCCCTCAAAATCCTCCTATTAACTTCACCTATCTCAACTGAAATCACTGTCTTCATGTGGATGCCAAGCCTGTGCAAAGCTATCTCTCCTCCTCCAATACCGGAGAATAAGGACACCACATTAACACCATTGGGAAACATGTTCTTCAACACCGACAAGTGGCAACCCACAGTATCAATTTGGAATGAATTGCATTCCGTGTACGCTATCATTAGTGAGAGACTTCACGTCGACAATCTCAATTAAAGTGCCAGTTTGTGTCTGATCCCACCAACTCCTCAAAATCCTCCTATTAACTTCACCTATCTCAACTGAAATCACTGTCTTCATGTGGATGCCAAGCCTGTGCAAAGCTATCTCTTCTCCTCCAATACCGGAGAATAAGGACACCACATTAACACCATTGGGAAACATGTTCTTCAACACCGACAAGTGGCAACCCACAATATCAATTTGGAATGAATTGCATTCCGTGTACGCTATCATTAGTGAGAGAGTTCACGTCGGCAATCTCAATTAAAGTGCCAGTTTGTGTCTGATCCCACCAACTCCTCAAAATCATCCTATTAACTTCACCTATCTCAACTGAAATCACTGTCTTCATGTGGATGTCAAGCCTGTGCAAAGCTATCTCTCCTCCTCCAATACCGGAGAATAAGGACACCACATTAACACCATTGGGAAACATGTTCTTCAACACCGATCAATACAAATTATTGGTCAAACTTGCACCTACTCCATTCATAATCACATAATATGTATAAATATCATTTTGGTTAACAAAATCTCGTTCATACTACGTTATAAGAACTATGATCATGTATTCCACGTTTATTATTACACATCACCAACAACATCCCTATCTAGTCTTCTGAATTTTCTTCGTGTCCCTTGCTTATGATCGCTTCGGCCGTAACCATGGAGCATCTTCATTATTTAACGGGATGGTGGGGTCAGATTTCACTGTGAAGGGTGGAATTTCAACAAACTTATTATAATCTTCTGACATGTCTGTCGTGTCCTCGATTCCCACAATGTTTCTTTTCCCTGAGAGAACTATGTGACGCTTCGGCTCATCGTATGATGAAATTGTTCCCTTATTTTTTCTTTTATTCGGTCTGGAAGACATGTCCTTCACATAGAAGACCTGAGCCACATCATTGCCTAGAACGAATGGTTCGTCATTGTAACCAATACAGTTGAGATCCACTGTTGTCATTCCATAAAGCGGGTCTACCTTTACCCCTTCTCCATTCAGGTTGACCCATTTGCACTTGAACAAAGGGACCTTAAAAGAAGGTCCATAGTCAAGTTCCCATATCTCCTCTATGTAACCATAGTATGTGTCAGTTTTTCCATTCTCGTTTGTTGTATCAAAGCGGACACCACTGTTTTGGTTGGTGCTCTTCTTATCTTGGGAGCTCGTGTAAAATGTATTTCCATTTATCTCGTACCCTTGAAAACTCCCAATAGTCGAAGATGGTGACCCTGCCAACATGTATAGCTGATCTTCAACAGTGGTGTCATTTATAAGACGTGTTTGCAACCAACTTCCGAAAGTCTCCATGTGTTCGCGTTTAATCCATGAGTCATCCTTCCCCGGGTTTGCAGACCGTACAATATTCTTGTGTTCCTCGACATACGTAGCCATGAACATAGAATTTTGTAGAACTGTGTAGTGTGCTTTGGTCAAAGAATGCCCGTCCCTAGGTATCATTGTTTTCTTTCCCAGCGTTCCTTTTCCCCTCAGTCTCCCCTCATGCCGCGATTCAGGAACACCAATTGTCTTAAGGTCAGGAATAAAGTCAACACAGAACCCAATGACCTCCTCTGTTCCATAGCCCTTCGAGATGCTTCCTTCTGGCCTAGCACGGTTATGAACATATTTCTTCAAGACTCCCATGAACCTCTCAAAGGGGAACATATTGTGTAGAAATACCGGACCAAGAATATGAATCTCTTCACATAGGTGAACCAGGAGATGAGTCATAATGTTGAAGAAGGATGGTGGGAACACCAACTCAAAACTAACAAGACACTGGACCACATCCCTCTGTAATCTTGTCAGACTTTCTGGATCGATTACCTTCTGAGATATTGCGTTCATGAATGCACATAGCTTCACAATGGGTACTCGAACATTTTCCGGTAGAAGCCCCCTCAATGCAATCGGAAGCAATTGCGTCATAATCACGTGGCAGTCATGAGACTTCAGGTTTTGGAATTTTTTCTCTGCCATGTTTATTATCCCCTTTATATTCGACGAGAAGCCAGACGGAACCTTGATACTGTAAAGGACTTCAAAGAATATTTCCTTCTCTGCTTTAGTAAGAGCGTAGCTGCTTAAGGAATGGCGCCCTGTATCTGTGTGCTTGTTGCTTGGGTCTTTCATACGTTGCTGGTCCTCCCGTGCTTCAGGCGTATCTTTTGACTTCCCATACACGCCCAGGAAGCATAGCAGATTGACACATAGATTCTTTGTCACGTGCATCACGTCGATCGAAGATCGGACATCTAAAACTTTCCAATAGGGTAGCTCCCAAAATATAGATTTCTTCTTCCACATGGGTGCCCGCTTATCAGGTCCGTACGGAACTGGTTGGCTGCCAGCAGCCTTACCAAATATTACTTCTAGGTCCTTGACCATATCGAATATATCATTACCACTACGGAGCTCAGGCTTCTTTCGGTTATCTGCCTCACCTCTGAAATGCTTCCCTCCTTTTTTCCTTAAGGGATGCTTGATCGGAAGAAATCTACGATGCCCCAGGTATACAACCTTTTTACATTTATCCAAAAAAACACTGTCAGTCTTATCTAAACAGTGTGTGCATGCATTGTATCCCTTGTTTGTATGACCGGAAATGTTACTAAGAGCTGGCCAATCATTGATGGTCACGAAAAGCAACGCCCGTAGGTCAAATGGCTTTTGTTCGTTCTCATCCCACACACGTACACCTGGTTTGCCCCACAGTTCTAAGAGTTCTTCCACTAATGGCCTTAGATACACATCAATGTCGTTGCCAGGTTGCCTCGGGCCTTGGATGAGAACTGGCATCATAATGAACTTGCGCTTCATGCACAACCAAGGAGGAAGGTTGTACATACATAGAGTTACAGGCCAAGTGCTATGACTGGAGCTCTGCTCCCCAAAAGGATTAAAGCCATCTGTACTTAGACCAAACCATAAGTTTCTCGCCTCTCCTGCAAAGTCTGGAAAGTCTCTCTCGATCTTTCTCCACTGCGATCCATCGGCGGGGTGCCTCAACTTTCCATCTTTCTTACGGTCTTCTTTGTGCCATCGCAACAACCTAGCATGCTCTTTGTTTCTAAACAGACGTTTCAGCCGTGGTATTATAGGAGCATACCACATCACCTTAGCAGGAACCCTCTTACGGGGAGGCTCGCCGTCAACATCACCAGGATCATCTGCTCTGATCTTATACCGCAGTGCAGTGCATATCGGACATTCATCCAAATTCTCGTACTTCTCACCGCGGAAGAGAATGCAGTCATTAATGCATGCATGTATCTTCTGCACATCTAATCCTAGAGGGCAGAGAGCTTTCTTTGCTTCGTACGTACTCTCAGGCAATTCGTTATCCTTTGGAAGTTTTGGCTTCATTAGTTGAAGTAAAGTCTCAAATGCCTTGTCAGTCACACCGTTTTGTGCCTTCCATTTCAGCAACTCCAGTGTGGTACCGAGCTTTGTGCTACCATCTTCGCAATTTGGGTATAACAATTTTTTGTGATCCTGTAACATGTTGTCCAGTTTCAACCTCTCCAATCTATTTTCACAGTCTTCCCTTGCATCAGCAATAACTCGGCCAAGATCATCATCGGGCTCTTCTGATGCCTGTTCTTGATCACCTCCTTCTTCTGCATTCTCTTCCATTGCAGTATCGTCGTATTCAGGGAACAAAGGATCTTCTTCTTCTTCTTCATCGTCTTCCATCACAACCCCTCTTTCTCCATGCTTGGTCCAGCAATTATAGCTGGGCATGAAACCTCTCCGAAGTAGATGGCCGTGAAGGATTCTTTCGGAAGAATGTTCTCTGACGTTCCGACAATCAACACATGGGCAACACATGAAGCCATTATCTTTGTTCGCCTGAGCTACAGCAAGAAATGCATTCAGGCCTGCCATATACTCGGAGGTGCGTCGGTCACCGTACATCCATCGCTGTCGTGCATCCATCTGCATCATATAATTAAGTTTATCAAAATACATATTAATACAGAGATAACCACAGTACATCAACAAATAATACTTTTTTATGTATCAGTTACAGATGAAAAAGATAATTTGTTAACCTCGGTCGAAGAAACCATTTTCAGTGAGCTTGTGTGCGTCTCGGGAATTTCGTCGAACACCTCGTGTGCATAGTAAAAAAAAACAGCAACACCACACTCTCTCACACCTCCAAGCAAAAAAAAAGATGGAAGGAGGGGGGGGGCTGGGGCAGTATATATAGGGGAAGGGGGCATTGGTCCCGGTTCGTGGACTGAACCGGGACAACAGGTCATGCGCGTGCCACGTGGCCTGTGGCTAGGCATTGGTCCCGGTCCGTGGCACGAGCCGGGACGGATATGCCCCCACGAACCGGGACCAATGCGCCCAGGCGATTCCTGTTGCCCCGGGCGCACGAACCGGGACCAATGCAGGGCATTTGTCCCGGATTTGGTTGCAACCGGGACAGCTGCCCCCCGGCCCCCTGGACGAGAGGGGTTGTTTCCACTAGTGAAGTGTAAGCACACTACTCACAAGCCTATGTTTTGTTCTAAAACTAAAACTGAAATTCAGTGTATACTAATTTACCCATGAAAAGTGGCCAACATGGAGTCCTTGTACTCTTTAGTCTACACTAAAACATTTTACTACGAATATGCAGAATTCAACACTAAATTCAGTGTACACTAATTAATCCATGCCAGATTCAATACACACAAGAAGGGAAATAAGAGATTTTTCCCTCACCTTGGGAGAAGAAGAGGAGGGCAGCGCTAGACTCGACCCGCTCGATTCGGCAAACGGCGCAGCGCTCGTCGGCGGCCGCGCTGCCGCTCGATCTAGACACGGGCAACGGCACGGACGGGAACCACCGAGCAGGAGGCGAACACAGTGGACGGGAGAAGTCCATGGCCGAGCTCGGGAGCGGCGGTGGTGGCGCTGGGGGGCGATCTGGTGGCTGCAACAGATCGAGGGAAGGCGGACGGGGGCGGCGGCGAGCTCGCACACAAGGGGGAGTCGTGCAGACGCGGACGCGCGAGGTGCCGGGGCGGCAGATGGGCGAGCACACATGCGGCGCTAGAGGAGACTGGCAGCAGCGCTCGATGGGGTTGGGGATGGGCGTTGTTTGGGAGAGCACCGGCCGGAGGCATGGTTGTGGTGAGCAACGGGGCTGATGGAGACGGGGATGGATCGAGAGAGGAAGAGGATAAGAGGAAGAGGAAGCCGACGGGTAGAGAGAGAATAGGAGATATTTTCTATACGTGCAAATAAACCGTTGGCGAAGCACATTTTTCGTTCGCCAGTGCTAATTTGTAACCGCTGGCGGACATCTATATTCGTTCGTCAGCGATAGTTGGTGGCACCATATCCCGCTCTGCCAATGCATACCGCTGGCACATAAAATTTGTTGTTCGCCAGCGGTACTCGACATACCGCTGGCGAACTAAAAAACTTGTTCGCCAGCAATAACAGCGCTGGCGAACCAAAAAAAATGTTGGCCAGCGCTAAGGTGGTGGCTATAAGCCTTTTCCTACTAGTGTCAGGACATGACAATGCACCATATTCGAACTTTTGGCCTCGAGGCATGATGATTGAGTTGGGAGTTACGGGGCATTGTAAGAGACGACGGACATGGATGTGTCCAACCTTAATGATAGCGCGCAATTCGTGGATTATTAGACCTAGATTTAAGTACGGTGGTACCGATGGCCGAGCTAAGGAATGACATTGCGGCAGGCTCGCCAAAGGAGGGTAGGATTGGAGATCGGTAGTAAATCGATAAGTAATATCACGGAAGAAGATGGGTGAGGTTATGAGAAACTAGGCACCTCAGTAATGGAAGAGGTGTGGAAGAGAAAGGATGGAGGCTTAACAATGAGTCTGCTTGCTAGGCCGTCCCCATGGAAATTGGAGGCTCCCATGCGAAACATAAAATGGGTCCCTGATTTTTTGTAACCTCTAAACACACTTTTAGTTGTCACGTTATTTTTTTGATTTTGAAAGAATTCAAGTGCATTATAATCTAAACACGCTTTTAGTAAAGTAGCACAGAATAATAACTTCCCCTCATCGTTAGGGTTTTAACTGCTCCGGCGGTGCATCATCGCCCCGTGAGATCGCATCCTTTCTGCCCCTGGTTACATCCCGGATTTCGCCTCATCCCTACTCGGTGAGTTCTATTCCCACAGATCAGATTGGCTCGCGGTATCTAGAGCCTCGTTTGTGAAAGCTAAGGCTTGGGATGAATCTGCTCATGGCGGAAAAGTCTCATGCTAGCTTGGCCGGCGTGGCTGCTGGAGACGGGGTGGAGATTGATGACATGCTCAAACACTTGGAGCTCCGGGACGATGAGTTGGATGACGTCGTGATCTATGTAGAGGAGGCGAAATAGTACAAGAATGCGGCCCATTGGCTTGCAATTGGCAAGGTGCATACTACGAGAACCTTCAGCGCCCAGGCGTTGTTTGGGAAGATGAAGGCGATCTAGAACCTATGCCGCGACCAGATTTCAAATGCATTGCCTAGGAGACTGGAAAAAAGTGGCACCAACCGGGGTAAAATGCCCTATTTTTCATTTCGCCGGACCGCCGCCATTTTTTCTGAATTTGGACAAACTTTCAATATGAAAAGTGTTTAAAATGGCATGAACATTTCAAATACATTTTATGTTTTAATAAATAATTATTCTAACTAATTAAACTAGTAACAACTTTTGAATTTTCAAACATTTTAAAAAACCTCGTTTATGAATTGTTTTGAATTTGGAGAAACATTCAATATGACAAGTATTTAAAATTGTATGAATATCTCAAATACATTTTCTGTTTTAAAAAATAATTTATCTAACTATTTTAAAATAGTAACAATTTTTTAATTTTCAAACATTTCTTCCCGCCATCTTCGTCATCGTCCATGTCGGCAGGAGCGCGATGGAGGTCGCGGTCGTTGCACCCGCAGCCGGCGCGGGATTGACTACGATGCAAAGCCTCACAGGAGCGCTCCCGGTCCCGCCTAGCGCCGTGTCGGCCCGTCCGGCGCTTGTCGTTGTTGCTGCGGTGCCTGCTCGGAGAGCGCCTAGGACGGGTCGTGTCCCGTCCCTCGCTCTCGCCAGGGTGCCTGCTTCGGGAGTGCTGGGCACGCTCGACGTGGTCCCTGCCTAGAGGAGGGATGGTGGCAGGGAGGATCGCGGATTCCCTATCTTGATCGCCATCATCGTCCCGAGGCGCGAGTCGGGGAGGTCGCGAGAAGAGGGACGGAACTCGGAGATGGGAGCGCCGCCGTCAAGGGTGGGAGCATCCGAGAAGTCCTCGATGGTCACCACGAGCAGGAGGATGCCGAAGGTGACACCCCGCTTCCATTGGTCCGGCCGGTCCTCCTGGATGCGGTCGTGGGAGGAGAGGCCACCGGGAGCTTTATTGGCGAAGGTGCACCAAAGCACCTTGCGTATCTTGTGCGGGTCTGCCGTCCACATCCACAAGCCCGAAGGAGGATGTGATCTCCATAGTCATGAAGCCGCCGTCGAGACGTTGGACCGTGCCGCGGTGGCTGATGAGCTGGTCATCCAACTAGGGAGCTGAAACAGAAGAGAACTATGCTAATTTCATTCAACCAGGGAGCTGAAACAGAAGAGAACTATGTTAATTTCCTACTAGAGCCGCATGCTATTTGCAAGTGGCTACATAAAACAAAGATCTGCATTACCGCTAGGGCATACCAAGCTGTACAAAAACAGATATTAAATTTTTATACGAAACTATTTTACTTTTTGTAATTACCAATTCAGCCAAAAATGGATGTCATTTGATTACTCATATACATTAGTATATTTTTTAGATACATGTTTTTACTTGAGACGAAAATAGTTGTAATTATTATATGTGCGCTCTTAAATAGTGGGGACCGAATTTTTATAGATAAGTCGTGAAATTAGGAAACTTAGAAAATTGAAATATCACAGTTGTCAATAGATTAACCTATGACACTTAATGTATTGCAATACATTTTTTATGCAAAAGTAGTACTGCAAAAATCTAAATATCTCCGTAGAAAATACTAGGGCACTAGTTGGAAGGTATAATGGATGTGGCCATGCAGCATGGCATGTTACGCAAGGCTGGGAATACACAGGTGTGGACGGCGACAAATTCAAACTACTTCGCGAACCAATATGTGGTTAGATGGTTAGTAGAGTGGTTGTACCTAACCCACCAGAGTTTAAACCGCGGGTTTGACACCTGTGTGTTGTATTTAGACGGAATAATCGTTCAGTGGGAGGCGACGTTCCCATCGATAGCGAGGCGTCTGTGGTGACCTCGTCAATCTCAAGATCCGCCGGCTCAGTTTTTCGAAGTTGCTCATAGGGGTAGGATGTGTTTGTGTGCGTTCATAGAGGTGAATGTATGCGCGTGTTTATGAGCGCCTGTGTTTGTCCTGTGTTTCTTTAAAAAGATCCAGCTCTCTCATCCTTGAGTCATTGGCATCGTGATTGGAGACGTACCGTCTCCTATTTTTTTCTTAGATACGATGTTGGGTCCCACGTGCATGCTTTTCCATCCATCGAGTACTGCGTGCATGGTATGTAGACTATTTGCTGCATAGTATTCGAGTATACTCGAGACCATACGTTTTTTTTCTTTTCGCCCCAGGTGAGGCGCTAATAGATAACCTGGTTATGGGTCAAGTAACGGCGGCCCATATATATATCTGTTGCACAACCTCTGCCGGTTGGCCGGTTCCAAGGGTGTGCGACGACGGTGATATAGACGAAGGCATAGATCAACACACGAACAGGAAATAAAAGAGACAGAGTACGTGGACAAAGTAATTCTTTATTTCTCTTCTGTCTAACAAGTCTACGTACAATGCCTCGTTATATAATGGAGAATGGGCTAGATGGATAAGCACCCACTTATCGTGGAGAGGGATTAGATAAACGTGGGACCATCTGCCACGTCTCGTAATAATAACTACTATTATAAAGGTTGCAGGAATGCTACGCCCACACTGATTTGCCTCCGCGCGATCACTGCCTAGCTTACACGTATTGCTTTTTACACTGTTTTTCTTACTATTCGTTGACTCATTGCCTACGTTGTGTACTATTTTGTTCGTTTGTTCTACAGGCTGCCTTGTGGGCCTCTTTTGCTGTCACCGGTTGCCTGCTGCGCTATTATCGCTTTTTTTCTTCCTCTCTTTGAGTGCTAGCCGGTGCCCACGCCTCTGCTTCTTTTATTTTTGGTTTTCTATTTGTGTGCTAGCCGGTGCTCTAGTTTTTTTTTCCTTGATGATATTTTTCATTTCTCTTGTTCTGTACGTAGGTTGGCTTGTCTAGATCCCAGAAATATCATTGCCTTATCCTTGTCTCCATCTTCTCCACGTCTCTCTCCGCTCCCTCTCACTTCCTCGTCTCCTCACCCCACCAAATCCAGTCGCTCCCGGAGAAGGCGGCATCCATCTTTGCTGTTCTCCACCTTCAACGACGGTTCTACACCACCCAACACCGCCGGAGTGACAGCCAACCCTACGCTTTACGGAGGGCTCGAGTCTAGAATTGATGAGCCGCCGTCTGAATGGATACCCGACTCCCTGCGTCGTTCCCATCCGTACATCGCATCCACGCCACGCCTCGCCTCGCCTCCCCTACTTGCTGGAGTTTGTGGACCACGCCACATGTGGTGCGGTGTCAAGGATCCGTGTGAAATGCTTTGTTGAAGGCTTCACCCTCCACTTCGCCGAGTACCAAGTACAAACATCATGTTAGATTCCCCATTTAGAAGCCACATGGAGCGGAGGTAGATGTAGCGGCTTCGTTTATCAAGGGGGTGAGCTGTGTTAGATGAGCATGTAGAAGCCTCGAACGTCGCCGCTGTTTATGAAAGCCGGCAATCTATGCCAGGCACTTGGGCTGTCCGCGGCTCCTTCTTGGCGGTGCAATTTGCCGTGCCACATGACGTCAGGCTCATTCATCGTTCATTCCACACGATCTCCAAGTATGGCTGCGGCCTACCGCATACCGGTGGAACTTTGGAGGGCGACGAGTTCATTGCGCGACAGCTCTCTCCGAGGTACCTGCTCCTCTTCTGGTCTTCTTAATCGTCCTTTTTATCCGGAAGTCTTGTTTGATTCTTTTTCTTCTTGGATATTGCTACATGGTGTGGCAGTCACGAACCACTACTACCTTGAACGCACGCGGGAGCAGCGGATGAATCCCCGCTGGCATCCCGATAACCAGCATACTTGGGACGCCTTCTTCATCAATCGGCGTGAGAGAGCGCTCGCTAGGTATGATGAGGACGGTCTGCCTCCTGGGAACTTTCACGAGGCCGGCTGTCGGCTATGGTGGTACGGCCGGACTCTACAGAGCGTCATGAGCTACATCAGGGCCGGCGATATCCCCCGGCTACGCTACCCTCAGTTCGAGCCATGAGCGCCACCCGACGACAGCAGCGACGACGACGGCGGCAACTTAGAAGGCGACGACTACGATTACAACAGTGGCGACTATGAAGACTATGAGTATACATATTATACGCCTAGACAGGAGTATGACTAAATCACTCCAACATTCCAAAATGTACTCCTAGGCATATAGGCATGCCCTTCACATCAGTGGTTGTAGTTCTCGCCTTCTTTTTTCGTGCTCCCATTTTTCCCGCCATTTCTTCCCTGTCTTCCCGCCTCCCGCTTCCTGCCTCTTTCTTCCCGCCTCTTTCTTTAGTCCCGGCCTGTTTTACCAACCGGGACGAAATGGTTCGGGTTTCGTTGGGAAACGGATCGTCCCTTTAGTCCCGGCCTGTTTTACCAACCGGGACGAAATGGTTAGGGTTTTGTTCCGACCAATAAGAAAAAATCACACGGATCGTGTGTTTCTTTCAAGCGCTTGTGAGTCGTTGGATCAGGGGTGTGTTTCTTTCGAGCTATTGTGAGCCGTTCGATCAGGGGTACGGTGTGTTTGTTTCGAGCGGTTGTGAGCCGTTGGATCAGGGACGGAGCTGCCATAGAGGGGTTGGTGTCAGCTGACACCAATGGAAACCACCAAAACCTTCATTAACTAGCACTAATTAGTGATTAGTCAAAGAAAATGACACCAGTCAAATTGAGAGAATATAGCTATGACCCCATTGAAAAAAATTCCTAGCTTCGTCCCTGCGTTGGATCAAGAGTGTTTCTTAACCGTTGGATCAAAACCCTAGCATAACACTTTGTGAGCCAGAGGAACCTATATATAGCCCACATTCATACACCAGTGAGTTCATCGACCAAATACGAAACATCCGGATTCGCCAGCATACGTCCGGCCGTGCATTTGGTATGCATATATGCACTCAGTAGCCACGGCAGGGGTGTATGCTGGCGATACCGATTGTTTTTTTTACATCCCCCTTTAAGGTTTGATACATCATTCAGTTCATCGACCAAATACAAATCCTCTGGATTCGCCATCATACGTCCTGCCGTGTATTTGGTATGCATATATGCACTCAGTAGCCACGGTAGGGATGTATGATGGCGATACCGATTGTTTTGTTCTACACCCCCCTTTAAGGTTTGATACATCATTCAGTTCATCGACCAAATACAAATCAACCGGATTCGCCATCATACGTCCTGCCGTGCATTTGGTATGCATATATGCATTCAGTAGCCACGACAGGGTTGTATGATGGCGATACCGATTGTTTTGTTCTACATCCTCGATCCCTTGAAGGTGTGACAAAAGGTTTGATACATCATTCAGTTCATCGACCAAATACAAATCATCCGGATTCGCCATCATACGTTTTAGTTCACATGATCCATTCAACAAAGTTTGGTACAATAAATTATTACACATCAATTCTTCCCTTGTGTCCCTGCTTGCTTACGATTGTGTCGTATCCATGGAGCATCCTCATAATTTAACTTAATGCTTGGGTCAGTGTTCACTTTGAAGGGCGAAATTTCACCAAACATATTATAATCATCTCACATGTCTGTCTTGTCCTCCACTCCCACGATATTTCTTTTCCCCGAAAGAACAATGTGGCGCTTTGGATCATCATATGATGTACTGATCGTTTTCTTATATTTCCGTTTCCTCGGTTTGCTACTCATGTCTTTCACATAGAAAACCTGAGCGACATCTTTGACTAGGACGAATGGTTCGTCAATGTAACCAAGATTGTTGAAATCCACCATTGTCATTCTGTATTGCTCGTCCACCTTTACCCCACCTCCTGTTAGCTTGAACCATTTGCACCGGAACAAAGGGACCTTAAAGGAGGCTCCATAGTCAAGTTCTCTTATCTCCTCTATGTAACCATAATATGTGACCTTTTGCCCATTCTCGTTTGCTGCATCAAAGCGGACATCACTGTTTTGGTTGGTGCTCTTTTTATCTTGGGCGATCGTGTAAAATGTATTCCCATTTATCTCGTACCCTTGGAAAGTCGTTATAGTCGAAGATGGTGTCTTGGCCAACATCTACAGTTGATCTCCAACATCATTGTCATTCATTAAATGTTTTCGCAACTAACTGCCGAAAGTCTCCATGTGGGCCTTTCTAATCCAGTATTCAGGCTTCCCCGGGTTGTCCGAGCGTAAAATATTCTAGTGTTGCTCGAAGTACGGAACCACCAAGCTGGAATTTTGCAGAACTGTGTGGTGTGCTTCAGTCATAGAATGACCGTCCATACATATCGTTGATTTTCTTCCGATCGTGCCTCTTCCACTTAGTCTCCCCTCGTGCCGCGATTGAGGAATACCAATCGGCTTAAGGCCAGGAACATAGTCAATACATAACTCAATTACCTCCTCATTTCCATAGCCCTTGACGATGCTTTCTTCTGGCCTAGCACGGTTACGAACATATTTCTTTAATACTCCCATGAACCTCTCAAAGGGGAATATATTGTGTAGAAATACAGGACCGAGAATGGAAATCTCTTCGACTAGGTGGAGAAGGAGGTGCGTCATAATATTGAAGAAGGATGGTGGGAACACCAACTCGAAACTGACAAGACATTGGACCACATCGTTCTGTAGCCGTGGTAGATCTTCTGGATTGATTACCTTCTGAGAGATTGCATTGAGGAATGCACATGGCTTCACAATGGCTACTCGAACATTTTCCGGAAGAAATTGCGTCATAATTACGTGGCAGTCGTGAGACTTCAGGTTTTGGAACTTTTTGTTCGCCATGTTTATTATTCCCTTTATATTCGACGAGAAGTCAGATGGGACCTTCATACTGCTCAGGCATTCAAAAAAAAATGACCTTCTCTTCTTTGGTAATAGCGTAGCTGGCACGACCTTGAAACTATTCCGGATGCCGGTCATCTGGGTCTTTCAAAAGTTGTTGGTCCTGCCGTGCTTCCTTTGTATCATTTGTCTTCCCTTACACGCCCAAGAAGCTTAGCAGGTTCACGCAAATATTCTTTGTAACATGCATCACGTCGATTGCAGAGCGGACATCTAGGACTTTGCAATATTGTGTCTCCCAAAATAAAGATTTCTTCTTCCACATGGGTGCGTGCCCGTCAACTCCCTGCGGAACTGATTGTCCGCCAGGACCCTTTCCAAAGATGACTTTCAAATCCTTGACCATATCAAATATCTCAGCACCAGTACGTTCCGCACGGTTCGGCCGGTGATCTTCCTTGCCGTTGAAATGGTTGCATTTCTTTTTTTACGTTATGATTTCGGGGAAGAAATCGACGATGACCCAGGTATGCGTTCTTCTTACAATTATCCAAATATACACTTTCAGTCTCATGTAAGCAGTGTGTGCATGCATTGTATCCCTTATTTGTCTGTCCCGAAATGTTACTGAGAGCAAGCCAATCGTTGATGGTTACACAAAGCAACGCTCGTAGGTCAAATTCCTCTTCTTTGTGCTCATCCCACACACGTACACCAGGTCTGCCCCACAACTGTAAAAGTTCATCAACTAATGGACTTAGGTACACATCGATGTCGTTGCCGGGTTGCTTCGGACCTTGGATGAGCACTGGCATCATAATGAACTTCCGCTTCATGCACAACCAAGGAGGAAGGTTGTAGATGCATAGAGTCACGGGCCAGGTGCTATGGCTGGAGCTCTGCTCGCCAAGAGGATTCATGCCATCAGTACTTAGACCAAATCTTATGTTCCTTGCGTCATCTGCAAAATCTTTGAACTCTCTGTCGATCTTTCTCTATTGCGTTCCATCAGCGGGGTGTCTCAACTCCCCGTCGGACTTACGGTCCCCTTTGTGCCATCGCAACAACTTGGCATCCTCTTTGTCCCTGAACAGACGTTTCAACCGTCGTATTATAGGAGCATACCACATCACCTTGGCGGGAACCCCCTTCCTGGGTTTCTCGCCCTCAACATCATCACTAGGGTCATCGGCTCTGATCTTATAACGCAATGCAGTGCATACAGGGATTTCAGTCAAATTCTCGTATTCACCGCGGTAGAGGATGCAGTCGTTAATGCATGCATGTATCTTCAGAACCTCTAAACCTAGAGGGCAGACAACCTTCTTTGCTTCGTACGTACTGACGGGCAACTCGTTATTCTTCGGAAACATATTCTTCAACATTTTCAACAAATTTTCAAATGGTCAATCAACTACACCTTCCCGTGCCTTCCATTTCAGCAAATCCAGTGTGCAGCCCAGCTTTTTCAGACTATTGTCGCATCCTGGGTACATCGACTTTTTGTGATCCTCTAACATGCGATCCAAATTCTCCCTCTCTGTGTCAGTTTCGCAGCGTCTCCGTGCATCAGCAATGGTCCGACCAAGATCATCAACGGGCTCATCATGTGCCTCTTCTTCACCTTCACCTTCCCCTTCCCCACCTTCAGCATCATTCTCCGTGAAAGTATCACCGAAATGATCATGATAGTTGTCATCGATATCATCCCCTTCTTCATCTTCTTCCATTCTAACCCCTCTTTCTCCATGCTTGGTCCAACAATTATATCTTGGCATGAAACCGTGCCGAAGAAGGTGCATGTGAACGTCTCTTGAGGAGGAGTAACCCTTCTGATTCTTACAGATAGCACATGGACAGATAATAAAACTTCGCTGCATGTTCGCATTTTCCACAACGATGAAATCTTTCAAACCCGTAGTGAACTCGCCGGAGAGTCGGGTACCGTACATCCATTGCCGATTCATCTGCATTATTATTATATAAAGTATATAATTAACCATCATGCATTTGTTAAACTAACTAGCTAGAAATAATACAAATTAAACAATGAACTACACACATGCATATTTTATCAATGACACATGAAAGGTTCAAGTTGCTAACCGCGATCGCGGAGGAAACATAAATGAGAAAGCTCAAGTGTGGCTCGGACACTTCATATCATGTTTGTTTCATGCTCTCGGGCATTTCATCGAACACCTTGTGTGCATAGGAGGAACCAAAAGCAAACCCACCACCCCCTTGTGAATATTGTGAACAGAAGTGGCACTAAATGTGGCTAAGTGAATTGAGCTGAGTCCTATATAGGGATGGACCTTTAGTCCCGGTTGGCCAGGCAAACCGGGACTAGAGTCCTCCCGTCCGCCAGCTGTCGACCGAGCGCGCTGGCCCAGATAGTTGGTCGCGGGTCTCCTCCCGAACCGCGACTAAAGACCCCTTTGGTCGCGGTTCGATTATTTTGGGTACTAATGGTGGCGTATGGAAGCCTCTTTTTCTACTAGTTAATTACACACAAAAAACAATAGATTTGACGAACAAGACGAGACAATAGCTGGCCGCCGTCTCTAGCCCGTAGTGCGCGGCCGCCTCCAGCCCGAGCGCGCGCCGCCACCTCCAGCCTGCGCGCGCCGCCACCACCCTTCTCTCCGCTCTCCAATCCGCCACCTCCACACCACACGTGTGCTGCCGCCACCCCTCTCCGCTCTCCGATCCTCGGTGCCGCCTCGGACGAGAGGCAGGATCAGGACGAGCGCCATGCGCGGCACGCCGCCGGTATCGAAGACGAGGAAGCCGTAGTAGGGGAAGTAGCTCCGTGACTGGACGAGGGTGTCGTCGAGGTCCGACATCGCCGTGTGGTCACCGCGCTGCGACACATCGCACTTGTACCGCCTCTACCACCGTCTCCACATGGGAGGTTGCATCCATCGACCGACAGGCCTTGCACAGCCCGGTGCTACCAACACCTGAGTTGCTTGTCGCATACTCGCATTCCGTCAACCAAGGTAAGCTGGCAAGGGTAGTGAAATTCAGAGTAGACACCACTTCTATCATTTATAATATGTTAGTATATTCGGGACACTGCTCGGTGCAAATTGCACTCTGAATACTTTTGAATTTGAGGCATCTATGTTGGCACTGTTAGAATGTCTTCAGATTTGTACTAATGCAAAGCCAATGTGTTCAGTGGCAATGAGAACACTTTCATGACCATATGAGGCAAAAAATAGAAAATTTGCCTAATGCAAAGCCAGGCTATTCAATCTGTAATTTATGTCCATGGAGTTATTTCTTCATCTGTAGCAAGAATTTCACCGGTTGTCTGACAGAAAGCTATGCAATGCTGGAGTCATGGCCATTGAACGTCTTTGTTTGGCCAGCATGCTGAGAAGTTCTCATTTTGATTATTATTATTTATCTCTTCTTACATATTGAATATTCTCTTAAAATGACCATCCCTTGTTCAGTGATGAAATCCTCTTTTCTGAGCTGTACTCATTGCCCTCTAGAACGTGGTCATCACTGTCTTGTCATTGCCGCTGCGGCCAGGTGTGGGGCTGCATGGCTGCAAAATCCCCTCTTCTTCATATGGTTCCTGTTTTTCTTTGAGGCTCTCTAGTTCTCGTGGGTATTTCTTCCAAGTCTGTAGGCTTACAATTTGGATAGATGGTGCCTAGTACTAGATGTTGTAGTGTTTTTCGTCAAGGTCTTGGGCTCTTGGCTGTGTATACATTGATTTGTACCATGTCAGAAATTAGATTGGTTTTTGATTTGTACCATGTCAGAAATTAGGCCGGGCGTAAAATTAACGTGTTCCATGTGAGGCCTGATTATCATCTCAATGTTGGCGTCTGCGTTCCATACGTAGGGTGTTGCGTGACTAGCATCTTCGGCAGGTAGGTGAGCGTATCCTTCCCCTCCCCTCGCCGGACGCGCTCAGGCGCCGGCGACCACCCCCCCTCCTCCGCCGATGGGCTCCCCCCAAGGCATCAGCTGGGCCGACGTCACCGACGACGAGAGCGACGAGGGGTGTTCGGGCTCGCGGCGCTCCTATTGTGAGGTGCTCCGCAGCGGAACCCCGACGCCCCCGCCGGCTCCGCGCGCCACCGCTGGCCCTTCGTCGGTCCGCGCGCCGCCCCCCCCCCCCTCCTCCGCCCCCTTCCCGTGGGACCGCCGCGCACGCCGGCCATCGCCCTCCTGCTCCTGCGCCGCAGCCGGCCCCGGGCCAGCGGCCATGGCAGCGTGCGGGAGGCCACAAGCGTCGCCGTCGGCAGTTCCAGGAGCCTCTCCCGCGTTCGTCGTGCGCGATGGCACCCCGCAGGAGCTGGCGGGGAGGTGCTTCAACTGCACCAAGCCCGGCCATGTGGCGGGTAAGTGCACCGGCGACACCGTCTGCCTGCGCTGTGGCGGCGAGGGGCATCACGCCCGGGAGTGCACGGAGCCTAGGCTCCCCCCGCCCCCTCCCCCGCCGCCAGCTGCCCCGCAGCGCGAAACTCCAGCGAGGCTCCGGCTCGGCCCTCGCGTGGGCATCCCGGCTCACCTGGGTCTTGGCCCGCGTGGTGATCCTGCGGCCGGCTCCTCCGCGCTCGCGCGTCGCGGCGATGCTGGCGGTGGTGGATGTCGGGGTTTGCAGGCTGCTGAACCTGGGTCCGCTGCCTCCACGGCGCGGTGGCGCCCGGGAACAGAGGCTGGTAGGGCGGATGCCGTGGTGGCGGAGCCGGTGGCGCATGGCGCGCGTGGTCTGGAGGTTGGGTCGACGTCGCTGGCGCGCGGCGCCCGCGGCTCTGCCGTGGTGGCTGCGCCGCCGGCGCGTGGTGCTCGTGGCCCTGCCGCGGGCGAGCGGGCTGCTGCTCCCGAAGCAGGCCTGTCGAGGCGTGTGGATCGGGGTGGAGGTGGACAGGCTGGCTCGGCCGGTCGGTGGCGCCGGATGCGCGTGAAGTGGTGGATTCCTCGCCCTCCCCACCGCCGTCTCCAGCGACGTCCCCGGCGGCTGCCCGGCCCGATTTGGCGGGCGCGGTGATCGACGACCGGCCGCAGCTCCTCAAGGTTTTCCTGCCGCGCTCAGAGGAGAAAGTCGAGGCGGAGGATTCGTTGCGCTGGGCCCTCGTGGCTTTCGTCTCCGGCCGCCGTTCGCGTGTTCCCGTCCGCGAGGTCGTAGAGACAGTGGGGAGGCGGATTCCGCGCGCTGAGGACAATTTCACGGCACACTACTGCTGGCCCTCAGATTTCCTCCTCGTCTGCTCCAGTAGGCGCGTCCGCGACGAGATTTAGGCGGCCGGATTCATCGACGGAGACGGCTTCTCGCTGAGGTGCTCTCCCTGGAACCGGCAGCTGCAGGCGGTGCGCCGCTCCTTGCGTTTCCGCGTTCTCGTGGAGCTAGCCGGGGTTCCCGCTCACGCTTGGAACAAGACAACGGCGGCGGCCGTCCTTGGGCAATCGGCATGGGTTGAGCGCCTCGGGACTTCAACGGCGAGCAGAGAGGATCTGGGGCACTTCCAGGCGGCGGCTTGGGTAGAGGCGCTGGAGGCCATCCCGCTGGAGGTGGCGCTACTGATCGAGGAGCCCGACAACCGCCTCGAAGACGACGACGGGCTTGTCCTCCCCGCAGAGGCTCTAATCCCTCTCGAGAAGCACATGCTCGAGTACCGGATCGTCGTTCACCTCGTGCACGCGGAAGATATGGTCGCTGCCTCTGGCGATGACGACACAGACATGCTCGACCGGCGGGAGGAGGACCAGAGAGGCGGAAGCGACCGCGGCGTTCGGCGTCGCTCTGAGATCGAGCGCAGGCGCGGCGTCCCGGACGCGGCCGTGCGTGAGGAGCGAGGTGGGCCTCAGCGTCGAGTGGATGGTGGCCGGCGTGTTGCCCTGGGCTCGCTAGAGACAGCCATGCTGCGGCGCCGGTGGCGTCTGGAGGTTGAAGACGCGGTGGGCCCCGTGGCGGACCCACTGGATGCACGCCTGCCCGCGTTGGCTGGGTCAACAGCTGAGCAGGACCGGTGGGACCCAATGGAGTTAGAGGTGGAGCTGGCCTCTCGTCTGCCGCCGCGTGGCCCCTTGCGCACTGGAGAAGCGTGGGGAGTGGGACTGGTTGCCCCTGTGCTTTCATCGCGCACGGAATCTTTCGCTGGCGCTGCGTTTGAACAAGCAGGGAGGGAGCTGGACGCGGTCAAGGCAGTTTCTGCTGCCTCTGGGAAAGCTGGCGAGGATATGGTGGGGTCGGGCTGGGACAAAGCTGACGAGTTGTCCGTTGGTTGGGCTGCTCCTCGGGATGCGCCTGGACTGCTAAGTGGTGCCACCTGCCCCACCCAGACTATCGTTCCGTGGGTTTCTGGGGGAGTTCGGCCGGGGGAAGCGTGCCTGCTATCATCTCCTAGTGTTCTCTCCTCCAATGAGTGGACAGCTTCTGGTGACAGCTGGTCTCCGCGGGGTCCACTGGATCGGACTGCCTCTGCAGGGTGGAGCAGTGACGAGGGGATGACCAGGGTCTCTCTGTCCCCCACCCCGCCTTCGCCACCTGTGGGGGGCCTGGCAGATTCGGCTGGCCTGTGGGCAGATAAAGTGGACCGGGTGAACTCCGAGGTGGTTGGGCCTACGGCCGTGGATCCACAGGAGATTGGGCCGCCGGCTCGGGGTGAGGCGTGCGAGCCTTCCGCCCTCGACCTGTTCCAGTCTGCGCTCCGGAGGCCCATCTCTCTGCTACTGCGCCGGCCTACCCCTAGGCGTGGTCGCGCCAAGCAAGCGAGGTCAGGCCCGGTTCGTCGTAGCCGTCGCATCAGTGGTTGTACACCTTGTGGTTCGGGCCGCACGCCCATCAAGAGGCAGCAGAGGGTGTTGATCAACAAGTTGGGCATAGTTCACGAGGGTGGCCAGATTGGAGATGAGGCACTCCAAGCCTACCTTGAGCTCTTCGACCACCCGCTTCAGCAGGAGCACATGGACGTGATCATCGGTTTATTCGGCTGGCAGCCTGAGCCCTCCCCCCTGGTAGATGATGAGACTGCGGAGATTGCGGCTTAGTTGATTAGTGTTCCTCCCATCCTGCCCCCTCTCTCCTTCTCTCGTTTGTAGCATGTCGTTCATGGATGTTTGCTTTGCCATTTGGAACGCACGTGGTCTGAACTCCCTGGCACGTCGTCTTGCTATTTTTCAAGTGGTTTTGGCAGCTAATCCATCGGTGGTTTGCCTCCAAGAAACTAAAATGGAGGTCATTACGGATGTCGTGGTTCGCGAATGCCTAGGGCCTGGGTTTGATGCTTTCTTCTTCCTACCGGCCGTGGGAACGCGAGGTGGTATTCTTTTGGCGTGGAAATCGGCGGTCGTGACCATCTCTAACCCCCACTACTCAACCAACGCTATCACTTCTAGCGTCTCAGTGGGCTCGGAACCTAGTTGGTGGTTCACAGGGGTTTACGGACCCCAGTCAGTGGAGGCAAAACAGTTGTTTCTTGCGGAGCTGGCAGACATCCGCGATCTCCATGTTGGCCCGTGGATGGTGGCTGGTGACTTCAACCTGATTCTCAATGACTCAGATAAGAACCAAGGTGGGTTACACAGGAGGTTGATGGGCCGCTTTCGCCGTTCTCTTGCGGACTTGGAGCTCACTGAGATGTATCTAAATGGTAGGCGGTTTACGTGGTCGAATGAGAGGCAGAATGCCATGATGGAGAAGCTCGATAGGGTCTTTACGACTGTGGACTGGGAGGCGGCCTTCCCGGCTGCCTTCCTCACGGCCCTGTCCTCAGGGCCTTCGGACCACTGTCCGCTGGTGGTTGACCTCTCCCCTGACAGGGTCAGGGGCCGTAGGTTCCAATTCCAGGCCTTTTGGCCCAAGGTGGATGGCTTCCTTGAGGTGGTGCAGCAAGCTTGGGACGCTACACCCAATTCGCTAAACCCCTTCAAGCGCATTGATGCAAAGTTGAAGGAAACCGCCCGCAGGTTGGCCAGTTGGAATGACCGGTTCATCGGAAGCATCAAGCCCCAGATCTTGCTTGCTACCGAGGTTATTCTGAGGCTCGACGTGGCTATGGATAAGTGTGCTCTCTCCCAGGGCGAGAGGGCCCTGCGTGGAGTGCTGAAAAAGAAGTTGTTGGGCTTGTCATCGCTGGAGCGCACGATCGCCAGGCAGCGCTCCCGGTTGCTTTGGCTCAAGGAGGGAGACGCCAGCACTAAATTCTTCAACATTCATGCCTCTCACCGCAGAAGGAAAAATGTGATTGATCAGTTGGAGGTGGAGGGCGTCAGGGTTACCGGGCAGGAGGAGAAGGACGCGACCGTGGATGATTTCTTTGAGGGCCTCCTCGGCATGCAGCCCGACAGGCCATACTCGCTCGACTTGGAGTTTATGGAATTGGCCTCGATGGATCTCTCCCATCTAGAGGCCGACTTCTCTGAGGAAGAGGTTTGGAGGACCATTCGTGCCATGCCGATGGACAAATGCCCTGGCCCGGATGGCTTCTCCACCCGCTTCTTCGTGGCCTGCTGGGGAATCATCAAGGAAGACATCATGGAGGCCTTCCGTTCCCTCTACAGACTGGATGCGCGGGGCTTCGGTGCAGTCAACCAAGCCCTTATCACTTTGCTGCCGAAAAAGCAAGACGCGGCAGAAGTGAAGGACTTCAGGCCCATCAGCTTGATCCATGGGTTCGCTAAGTTGGTGGCCAAGGTCCTCGCATCGCGAGTTGCACCTGTTATTCCTCAGCTGGTGGGTTCGCACCAGAGCGCGTTTATTCGAGGTAGATGTCTTCATGATAACTTCATGTTGGTGAGGGGCATGGCCAGGAGGCTGCATAGCACGACTACCCCCGCTATCCTTCTGAAGCTAGACATCACTAAGGCCTTCGACACGGTGGATTGGGCTTTCCTGCTGGAGGTTCTCCGGAAAATGGGCTTTGGTGAGAGGTGGATTTCTTGGATTTGTGCCCTGCTGGCCACGGCATCTACCAGAGTCCTCCTCAACGGGATAGCGGGGCGCCGTTTCGGTAACATGCGTGGTTTGAGGCAAGGGGACCCTCTATCCCCCTTGCTCTTCATCCTGGTCATGGAGGTTCTCTACAGACTGGTGGAGAAGGCCACAGAGTTCGGCCTGTTGTCGCGGTTGTCTGCTTCCGGTGGCCAGCACCGTACGTCCATTTATGCGGATGATGTGGTCACTTTCTTGAGTCCGAGGGAGGCAGACCTGCGCGCCTTCGCCGCGTTGCTTGAGGATTTTGGGACAGCCTCTGGACTTCGTGCCAACTTCCAGAAGAGCTCGACCCACCTTATCCGTGGTTCGGTGGATACTGAGCGCCTAGTGGAGGAGGTGTTGGGGTGCAGAGTCCTCCCCTTTCCCTTCCGTTATCTCGGACTCCCGCTCGGGCTGCGTCCGCCTTCGGCGGCACAGTTACAATTCCTGGTGGACAAAGTGGATGACCGCCTGCCCAGTTGGGGTGCTGGGCTGATCAACCAGGGCGGACGGCTAGCCCTGATCCTCTCAACGTTGTCGGCGATTCCGGTCTTTGCAATGATGTCGCTAGATCTCCCAGACGAGACCATTATCGCGATAGAGAAGACCCTGCGTGGATTCTTGTGGAAGGGGCGTAGACAGGTTCATGGTGGGCACTGTTTGGTGGCTTGGGATCGGGTGTGTCTCCCCCGACACCTTGGTGGCCTTGGCATCCTTGATTTAAGGAGGATGAACACGGCTCTGCGTGTCAGGTGGCTGTGGTTGGAGCGTACGGCCACAGATAAACCATGGCGCGACTTCAACCTGCAAATGCCCCAGTCGGTTTGTCGCGTCTTCGAGGCCGCCACCCGCTCCGTCCTCGGAAACGGGGCTTCGACCCTATTTTGGACCGATAGGTGGCTTCCTAGTGGACGGCTTAAGGACCTCATCCCGAACCTTTTTGCGGCTGTGCCGGCTAGGGCGAGGCGGACTCGCCTAGTTCGGGACGGGATTGCGGGCGCTTGGCTGGAGGACCTAGGTCCCAACCTCCCTGCCCGGGCAATCCAGGAGTTGTTTCGGGCTGCCGACCTGTTTTCCGGAGTGACCCTCTCGCCGGGACAGCCGGACACTTTCATGTAGTTGTGGGACTCCAGCGGCTCTTACTCCTCCCGCTCATGCTACAGGACGCTCTGTCTGAGGTCGGAGGACATGGTCGGAGCTCGCCACATCTGGAGGTCGAGGGCACCGACCAAATGTCGTTTCTTCCTGTGGTTGGCAGCAAAGGGTCGCTGTTGGACGGCCGACAGACTTGAGCGCCGCAACCTCCCGAGACCTGCTGCCTGCCCTTTCTGCCATCAGCACGATGAGACAATCGATCACCTGCTGGTGGGATGTGTGTTCGCACGCACCGTCTGGGCGGTCTTCTTACGACGGTGGGGTGCTCTGGGGTGGATGCCGGTGAACGAACCATCCTTTGTGGCTTGGATCACCTCGCACAGGGCTCAGGCGGCCGAGGAGAGAGACCTCTGGACTGCGGTGGCGCTTGTCTCCTGGACCCTCTGGACCCATCGCAACGACATTGTTTTCCGTGGAGCCTCGCCCTCGTCATCCCTGCTGGTGGACAAGGTGACTAGCGAGGCAATCTGTTGGTGTAGGGCCGGTCTCTTTAGGGGTAGCCTAGCTCAGGTAGAAAGGTGGACATGCCGCTAGTAGTCCCGTTTGGCTTTGTAGCTGCCTTGGCAGTGTGGGTGCGTGTCTGGCGTCTGTGCCAGCCCGCGTTGTAACTTGCAGCCTTCTGGCTCCCCCCCTTCTATGAAACCTGATATGCGTTTCCAAGGCATATCCTTGAAAAAGCTTGTTTCCTGCAGCAGTCCGAGGGCCTTATGTTATTATCATGTTATAACTTATTTTGCCTACAAGATATCGTGTAAAATATTAATTCTTATGAAAAGGTTGAATGGTTTGCCATGTGTTGGACAGAACAATATTAATGCTGAGTTAGGATGTCAATCTCCAGATTTTTTTCAATATAGGATGTGTGAGAAGTATTCGCTTTGGTGCTGAAATGTAAATTATCTCTATGATTGAGTTTCAATTATAATTTGCGGGTGAGAAACACAGTACTAGGGAGACGCTAAACAATTCTCATTTACTGAACTATGCAGGTGCGGATCCGAGAATCCTCCTAGAGATAGAAAGGATAATGAGGCCCGAGTGCACTGCAATCATCCTGGACATGGTCGAAAACAGCACCAAGATCCATGCCATAAAGAAGCGGCTGACGAATCGTAACACAACCAGCTCTCTGAACTATGAAATCAGCCGTGATGGTGGTGTTAGAGTTCATAGATCATAGTTTGCTTAGATTGTAATATGAGGGCATCGGAAATACATTTTTACTATACATTGAGCTTAACTGAAATTCGTCTTTACTATGTTTGTTTATCCTCCGCTTATAGTTGTCAGATCAGTTCATCCAATTAGTTGGATGAGCCTGGTTAAGGATTTTTTTTGGTTGCATCTTTTGCATTCGTAGTGCAGGTAATTATCTTACTTCTTCAGGCTGCAATGTTCTACAAGTCCTTCATCCAGTGAATGCGTAACTGTAGATAGCTTGTTTTGCTTTGTCTGTCCTACAATGTTGTTTTCATGTAAAAGTTCCTCTTAGCCAAATTTTCTTGCCAAAGGAGCACAAGAATTTCAGATTCTGGTAGAATGAGGGTTGTTAATGTTTTGGAAGTACATACTGGGCAAAAAAATTACTACGGATTTTGGTTTCTGCACCTGTACATGGTATGGTTGCTAGTAGAGATTTTGGTTGTCCTACTTCTACTTTGTAGTATGGGTAGAGTGATCGCCGGCTGTAGCGTGCATCACGTGATCGAGTCTGTAGTCTTAGGACCCGTACAAGTATGAACTGCGCTGACTGAAGAATCTATGAAGAAAAGTACTCCCTCCGTTCCATAATATAAGATGTTCTAGACATTGTTGAATATATTAGCAATTTAGCACATGATTTAATTCGAAATAGCAGCTGATGAATTGCGACAGTAGCAAATACAGTAATCATGCAAATATCTAGATCTAGTATAGTAGACAGACTGATCCAATCTATAGCTAGAACTAGACATAAGAATTCCAGAAATATCTCATACAGATGGAATAGAGTTACGCACGATGGAACGGTAGCGGCACCGCCGTTGTTTTTGTCCACGTCGGCCATGTCGTCGATGAAGAGGTTGCCGAGGTCGGGGAAGAAATCGTCGTTGGGGAAGTAGTCGCCGTCAGCAGTCGCGCGAGTGCGCTCACCAAAAACCTGATCGCCACTCTCCCGTACAGGATCACAAGAGGCGGGGTTCCGGAGGCCTGCTGTCCCTTCTCGCGGTGCACGCCGGAAGGAGGGATGGAGAAGACTTGATTGGCGGCGCAGTGCTTTGGAACGATGGTGCGAAACCATATGACGAAGTGGCGGCTAGGGTTTACCGTATGCGCGTATTTATATGCGGGCTGGGAGAGACGTGGGCGTAACTCCACGTCTGAGTCGGTTCGGCTCCACGATCCAGAAAGGAAACAGAAACGGAAAGGAAACAGAAACGGTTTTGGAATTAACGCGTCCGTTAATTACCAAATTAATGACTCATTAAGTTTTCTCAACCGACAAAATAAACGCTCTCGGCTCGGCTCATTTCCGCAACCCGCGGCGCGTCGTGACGTGTCGTGTCGTGGCGAGGCGAGGCGGGCGGCGGAGGAGGAGCGCGCGTGTGGCACACCTCTCCTTTTGCCTTGCCTACTCATACATGAGCTAGAATGGCTCACCTTATAAGGTGGTTCCACTCTCTCCAAACTAGCAATGTGGGACTAAACTTTAGTCCCACTCACTCCACTCATTATTCATGAATGGGCCATGACAATTTCAGGATTTTTAGTGGGCTTAGTGGGCTACACATGTGAGCCCATATTAGTAGCCCATGTAAAAATTCCAACAATCCCCCACAAAGTGTCATTAGCACATTTCAAAAACTCTGTTCCAAAATATTGTTTATATACCGGTGTTAGTGGAGACTGTTAAGTTAAACTTCCACTTAGAACATAATGCTTCACTAGTTCACAACTTGAATAGTGGACTGCGCCTTGAACTACAAGTTTGCTGTGATACCAGTTTCACACAACGTCTGAACCGATACTAGGCTGCCGCAAGGCTTCCCCGCGGTTTGGAGCGTATGCGTCATACTCCGAAGGCCTTTCATGAGTTTATTATAGAGCACCCGTATCTCATAGACTGCGACGTTTTACAGTCAGACTCATATAGGTGAGTTCCTCAGGAGATGTTCTGTAGGACACATCTCTGCTTACATATGTAAGCCACTTGGAACACATTAAGACAAATGTCAACCTACCATACAGATCAGGAGAGTATTGCATCTTTTATGGAGTGGAATAAAATATAAGGATACTCTCCTCTCATCCGACCAACAGCTTGTCTCCCACTTCTAATTCACGGAATCAACGATCACATAGAGTCGGTTACCACTGTGGGCAACTCATAACGTGGGTCTCAAACCCATCTCCCTCGATGCATTATCTATCACATTTCGTGATAAACCCTTTGTGAAGGGATCTGCCAAGTTAATAGATGTTTGGATATAATCCAACGCAATAACTCCGGAGATCTTCAATTTCCTGACAGATTTTAATCTCCTCTTCACATGTCTTGATGACTTTGCATTATCCTTAGAACTGTTCACTTTGACGATCACAGTTTGATTATCACAGTTCATTAGGATTGCGGGTATTGGTTTTTCAACCATAGGCAAGTCCATCAAGAGCTCACGAAGCCACTCTGCCTCAACAGTGGTTGTGTCTAATGCTGCGAGTTTTGCTTCCATAGTTGACCTCGTTAAGATGGTCTGCTTGCAAGACTTCCAGGAAACAGCTCCACCACCAAGTGTAAAAACATAACCACTAGTGGCCTTAAGCTCATCAGCATCAGATATCCAATTAGAATCACTATATCCTTCCAGAACCCTCGGGTTTCCGGTATAGTGAATTCCATAGCTCGCAGTGCCTTTTAAATAGCGCATAACTCTCTCAAGCGCACGCCAATGATCATCTCCCGGATTGGAAACAAACCGGCTCAATTTGCTCACAGCAAAAGAGATGTCAGGCCTCGTGGCACTCGCCAAATACATAAGCGAGCCTATAATCTGAGAATATCTCAGTTGATCTCTAGTAATCCGTTGATTCTTTCGAAGCAACAAACTAGCATCATATGGAGTTGAAGAAGACTTGCAGTCACTATGCCCAAAGCGACTCAAGACCTTTTCCACATAGTGAGATTGAAGCAGTGTGATCCCACCATTATCATCTCTCAACAGCTTGATGTTCAAGATAACATCAGCTACTCCTAGATCCTTCATCTCAAAACAAACGAGATAAGAAATCCTTAACTTCCTTGATTAAATCAAGATTGGTCCCAAAGATCAATATGTCATCAACGTATAGACATAGAATAACTCCCTCGCCCCCACCATGGCGATAGTACACACATTTATCAGCTTCGTTTACAACAAAGCCTTCAGCAGTCAAAATCCTTTCAAACTTCTCGTGCAATTGCTTAGGTGCTTGCTTGAGGCCGTATAATGACTTCAATAACTTACACACCTTGCCTTCCTGACCGGGTACTACGAAACCATCTGGCTGCTCCATGTAAATTTCCTCGTCCAACTCTCCATTAAGGAAAGCCGTCTTAACGTCCATTTGATGAACGAGAAGACCGTGCGAGGCAACCAATGAGAGTAGCACACGAATAGTGGTCAGTCTAGCCACAGGTGAATAAGTATCAAAGAAGTCTTCACCTTCTTTCTGGGTATAACCCTTGGCCACAAGCCTTGCCTTGTATTTTTCAATTGTACCATCAGGCCTAAAATTTTTCTTGAACACCCACTTACATCCTACAGGTTTACACCCATAAGGACGATCAGTGATTTCCCAGGTTCCGTTAGCCAAGATGGAATCCATCTCGCAACGAACAGCCTCCTTCGAGTAGTCAGCATCAAGAGATGCATAGGCTTCTGAAATAGTCTTGGGTGTGTCATCCACGAGGTACACAATGAAATCATTACCAAAGGACTTTGCAGTCCTCTGTATCTTGCTCCTTACAGGAACTTCATTGTCATCCTCCTCAGGATTCTCAACGTGTTCTATCGGAATGGTGGATTCAGGAATCTCAGCTAATTCCTGACTAGATGAAACAGGTTTCTCCTGATTTGATGAGCTAGACATATCCTTCATAGGAAATATGTTCTCAAAGAAAGTCGCATCATTCGACTCCATAATCGTACCAACATGCATGTCAGATACCTCAGATTTTACTATCAAGAATCTATAACCAATGCTATTAAAAGCATAGCCCAGAAGAACACAATCTACGGTTTTAGGTCCAAGCTTGCGCTTCTTGGGAATTGGTATATTGACTTTCGCCAAACAACCCCAAGTACGTAGGTAGGAGAGTTTCAACCTTTTCCTTTCCCATTCCTCAAATGGAGTAATGGTTTTATTCTTTGTGGGAACTCGGTTTAGGACATGACATGCAGTCATTAGCGCCTCCCCCCACCATGCCTTGGAGAGACCCGAAGTGTCTATCATGGCGTTAACCAAATCAGAAAGCGTTCGGTTCTTTCTTTCAGCCACCCCATTTGACTGAGGTGAGTAGGTAGGCGTCCTCTCATGAATAATACCGTGTTCAGCACAAAAAGAATTAAACTCGTTGGAAAAATACTCTCCACCACGATCAGACCTAAGCCGTTTAATTTTACGATCAAGTTGGTTCTCTGCTTCGGTCTTATAGTTCTTGAAATAAGTTAAAGCTTCATCTTTAGATTTCAGAAGATACACATAAAAATATCTAGTGGAGTCATAAATAAGTGTCATAAAATATTTCTTTCCACCTTTTGTCAATACGCCATTCATCTCACAAAGATCAGAATGTATAAGTTCTAGTGGTGCCAAGTCTCTCGCCTCCGCAGTCTTATGAGATTTGCGAGGTTGCTTAGCTTGAACACACACTTGACATTTGGAACCTTTAATAGTACTGAATTTCGGAATTAAACTCATATTTGCTAACCGCGTCATGCAACCAAAATTAATGTGACAAAGTCGTGAATGCCAAACATCACAATCATTATCGTGGCAAACATTATTAATAACTTTGGTGCAAATATCTGACAAGGATAAGCGGAACAAGCCTCCGCACTCATAGCCTTTACCAATAAATTGTCCATACTTGGAAATTACAACTTTATTAGACTCGAAAACCAACTTAAAACCATCTCGACATAAACGTGAGCCGCTGACGAGATTTTTATTGATGGAGGGCACCTGATGAACGTTCTTCAGTCGCACGATCTTCCCCGAAGTAAACTTCAGATCGACCGTACGAACACCACGAACAGTAGCATGTGACCCGTTCCCCATCAGCACGGGGGAAGTCCCTGTGACCTGATAAGAAGAGAACATAGAAGCATCAGCACAAACATGTACATTGGCACCTGTGTCAATTAACCATTCAGGTGAATGACAAACTGAAAGAATAGTGGGAACTATACCGTACCCAGAGTCCTTCATCTCAGTGTCAGCCATGACAACATTAGCGGTCTTGCCGCTGTTCTCCTGCTGCTGCAGCTCATAACGCTTAGGGCACTTTGGAGCCCAATGGGTCAGTTCACCGCAAACGTGACATGACCCCTTTCTCTTCTTGAAGTTGGTAGAGTGCGACGGCTTAAACTTACCATCGGGCTTGCCTTTACCCTCGGATTTCTTCTTGTTATATTTAGGCTTGTTGGGCGGGTAATGTTTCTTCTGTACCACATGAGCAGAAGAACCTACCTCAGCAACCCGAGCACGTGTATCCTTTGCTCTCGCCTTCTCTTCCACATCAAGAGATCCGATGAGGTCCATAACGGAAAACTCCTGTCTCTTGTGTTTTAGAGAAGTAGCAAAGGTGCTCCATGAAGATGGAAGCTTGGCAATAATGCCTCCGGCCACAAACTTGTCCGGTAACATACACTTAAAGTGATCAAGTTCTTTATCGAGTGACTGTATCTCATGAGCCTGTTGAACAACAGAGCGCTCATCAGTCATCCTGTAGTCATAGAATTGCTCCATGACATATAGCTCGCTGCCAGCATCCGAGGCCCCAAATTTGGCCTCGAGTGCAGCCCACATATCCTTGCCGTTATCAAACGACATGTACGGATCCACAATGGAATCATCAATTATACCGAGGAGGGCACTTTTAAACATAGTTTCCATATTCTCAAAGGCCTCCAGCTATGCTGGATTGAGATCGCCCTCAGGCTTGCCCTTGCTGGCCGCATAGCAGCGCAAGGTTTGAAACCATAGCACTGCTCTCGTGAGCCACCTCTTATAGTCCACACCCTTGAAAGGGATTGGCCTTGTCGCCGCAATGATAGACGGCGCAGGTGCAAGAAATTGCCTATAATCAGGTATTTGGATTGTTGAATATATTAGCAATTTAGCACATGATTTAATTCGAAATAGCAGCAGATGAATTGCGACAGTAGCAAATACAGTAATCATGCAAATATCTAGATCTAGTATAGTAGACAGACTGATCCAATCTATAGCTAGAACTAGACATAAGAATTCCAGGAATATCTCATACAGATGGAATAGAGTTACGTACGATGGAGCGGTAGCGGCACCACCGTTGTTTATGTCCACGTCGGCCATGTCGTCGATGAAGAGGTTGCCGAGGTCGGGGAAGAAATCGTCGTTGGGGAAGTAGTCGCCGTCAGCAGCCGCGCGAGTGCGCTCCCCAAAAACCTGATCGCCCCTCTCCCGTACAGGATCACAAGAGGCGGGGTTCCGGAGGCCTGCTGTCCCTTCTCGCGGTGCACGCCGGAAGGAGGGATGGAGAAGACTTGATTGGCGGCGTAGTGCTTTGGAACGGTGGTGCGTAACCATATGACGAAATGGCGGCTAGGGTTTACCGTATGCGCGTATTTATATGTGGGCTGGGAGAGACGTGGGCGTAACTCCACGTCTGAGTCGGTTCGGCTCCACGATCCAGAAAGGAAACGGAAACGGTTTTGGAATTAACGCGTCCGTTAATTACCAAATTAATGACTCATTAAGTTTTCCCAACCGACAAAATAAACGCTCTCGGCTCATTCCCGCAACCCGCGGCGCGGCGCGTCGTGACGAGGCGAGGCGAGGCGTGGCGAGGCGGGCGGCGGAGGAGGAGCGCGCGTGTGGCACACCTCTCCTCTTGCCTTGCCTACTCATACATGAACTAGAATGGCTCACCTTATAAGGTGGTTCCACTCTCTCCAAACTAGCAATGTGGGACTAAACTTTAGTCCCACTCACTCCACTCATTATTCATGAATGGGCCATGACAATTTCAGGATTTTTAGTGGGCTTAGTGGGCTAGACATGTGAGCCCATATTAGTAGCCCATGTAAAAATTCCAACAGACATTTTCCGCATTCACACATACACACATGTATCTAGACATATTTAAGTGTATATGTTCACTTATTTTAGTATGAATCTAGACAACGTGTGAAACACCTAAAACATCTTATATTATGGAACGGAGGAAGTAGTTTATTTGGGGATTTCAGAGTTCGGAAAAGATCAAACCACAGGTAACCACTATTTGTTTTTGGGCTGGGGCTATCTACAATATTGGGCCGGGGCCCATCTGAGGTGCTGTGTAGAGTTTTGACTAGTACGGATTCTACTAGTCCAACTTTTATCACCAGTATGAAACGTTTTTAACCCTTTAATTAGAAAAAATGAGTGGCTGTTAATGATTTGGGGTACCACAGAAACCCTAAATTTTCCTTGAGCCTGTCCGTCTCGGCGGTGTTAGTTGCAGCAATGTTGATGGCTCGTTGGCGTAAATTCTTACCGGCCTCACTCTCATATGAGGACACACGGGAACCAAGCACTTAGCCAGTTTTGTGATGTTGCCTGTTATATCTAAGAGTCGGTATGTTTGTCGGGCATGATGTTCGTCCAGTACTCCCAAGAATGGTGACTGTGAAATGTCGTGTGGCACTACGGGAAACAGCGCGTATGCCGACGGCCCCTTACAACGCTAACGGCCAAAGGTCGTCCCCCTCGGTGTAGGGTGGTCGACAGGATCGGTGGGGATGTGCCCGTCGGCGTCTATTCGCCCCTCGGCGTATGGAGGCTACCCCGAGGGCCACCGTCGGCGTATCTATCCCCCTCGGCGTAGGGATGCCCCGTTACGCCATTCGAACGCGGCCCGTTACGTGATAGGATACCCCGAGGGGGTGCCGTCGGCGTAGGTGAATGAATTTTTTTCCCCGCGTTCGATCGTACCGTGTGAGTGCGTGTGAGTTTAAAAAAAAACTAACCCTACGCCGAGGGGGTGCCGTCGGCGTAGGTGGTGGTTTTTTTCCCTCCCCGTTTGATCGTACCGTGTGCGTGCGTGCGTGTTCGATCGTACCTAACCCTACGCCGAGGGGGTGCCGTCGGCGTAGGTATTGTTTTTTTTTCCTTTGCTCGATTGCAATGCGCAGGCCGTTTGCGTGTGTGTTTAAAAAAACCTTTATTTTGCAAACTCTTGGTGTATCTATGTTGAAATAGGTACTTGTGTAGCTAAAAATGATTTTTTCCAAAAATCATGAGCAAACTATGAGATACCTGTAGTTCAAATTTGACCAGTTTCCAGCGGAATCGGCAGAAACTTCTGTTCTTCAAAAGAGGTGGATGGAAATCTTTTCATATGAAAAAAATTGGTTATTTTTGCATATAACACGGTCTAGTATTTTAAAAAATTATAGATCTCAAGTTTTGCAACATATTTGCGGTAGGTACTTCACAAAAAACCCTATTTTTTACACTCGGAACATGGAAAATGGTTTTTTGCTTCAATGAAAAGGAAAACTTCCTCCTTCAACATTGTTCGTGCTTCCAAGATGCATGTTTGTGTGTGTAATATGGGAACATTTGAACAAACTATGCCATGGATATGACCATAACACTCGTCATTTGGCCCGAAACCCAGGAATGTTCGTAGGAGATAGCTAATTTTTGTGAACACATTTTCAACACAACTGTCGTATTCCAAGTTTATTATTTTTGGTGTATACTAGGACATTTATAATGACACCACGCAAAGGTCTCGCATCATTTTGGTTTTTTTTAATTTTTTGGATTTTTCTAACCCCGTTTGAGGAAAAAGTCAAGGCGGGGGGCATGACCGTTCGTAGCTAGGGGTTGAATATTGAGAAACTCTTGGTGTATCTATGATGAAATATGTAGTTGTGTGGCTAAAAATGATTTTTGCCAAAAATCATGAGCAAACTATGAGGTACCTGTAGTTCAAATTTGACCAGTTTCCAGCGGAATCGGCAAAAACTTCTGTTCTTCAAAAGAGGTGGATGGAAACCTTTTCATATGAAACAAATTGGTTATTTGTGCATATAACATGGTCTAGTATTTTCAAAAATTATAGATCTCAAGTTTTGCAACATATTTGTCGTAGGTTCTTCACAAAAGACCCTATTTTTTACACTTGGAACATGGAAAATGGTTTTTTGCTTCAATGAAAAGGAAAACTTCCTCCATCAACATTGTTCGTGCTTCCAAGATGCATGTTTGTGTGTAATATGAGAACATTTGAACAAACTATGGCATGGATATGACCATAACACTCGTCATTTGGCCCGAAATCCAGGAATGTCCGTAGGAGATAGCTCATTTTTTTGAACACATTTTCAACACAACTGTCGTATTCCAAGTTTATTATTTTTTGTGTATACTAGGACATATATAATGACACCACGCGAAGGTCTCGCATCATTTTGGTTTTTTTTTGAATTTTTTAGAATTTTCTAACCCCGTTTGAGGAAAAAGTCAAGGCGGGGGGCATGACCGTTCGTAGCTAGGGGTTGAATATTGAGAAACTATTGGTGTATCTATATTGAAATAGGTACTTGTGTACCTAAAAATGATTTTTTCCAAAAATCATGAGCAAGCTATAAGGTACCTGTTGTTTAAATTTGACCAGTTTTCAGCGGAATCGGCAGAAACTTCTGTTCTTCAAAAGAGGTGGATGGAAACCTTTTCATATGAAAAAAATTGGTTATTTGTGCATATAACATGGTCTAGTATTTTCAAAAATTATAAATCTCAAGTTTTGCAACATATTTGCCGTAGGTCCTTCACAAAAAACCCTGCTTTTTACACTCGGAACATGGAAAATGGTTTTTTGCTTCAATGAAAAGGAAAACTTCCTCCGTCAACACTGTTCGTGCTTCCAAGATGCATATTTTTGTGTAATATGGGAACATTTTAACAAACTATGCCATGGATATGACCATAACACTCGTCATTTGGCCCGAAATCCAGGAATGTTCGTAGGAGATAGCTCATTTTTGTGAACACATTTTCAACACAACTGTCGTATTCCAAGTTTATTATTTTTGGTGTATACTAGGACATATATAATGACACCACGCAAAGGTCTCGCATCATTTTGGTTTTTTTTAATTTTTTGGATTTTTCTAACCCCGTTTGAGGAAAAAGTCAAGGCGGGGGGCATGACCGTTCGTAGCTAGGGGTTGAATATTGAGAAACTCTTGGTGTATCTATGATGAAATATGTAGTTGTGTGGCTAAAAATGATTTTTGCCCAAAATCATGAGCAAACTATGAGGTACCTGTAGTTCAAATTTGACCAGTTTCCAGCGGAATCGGCAAAAACTTCTGTTCTTCAAAAGAGGTGGATGGAAACCTTTTCATATGAAACAAATTGGTTATTTGTGCATATAACATGGTCTAGTATTTTCAAAAATTATAGATCTCAAGTTTTGCAACATATTTGTCGTAGGTTCTTCACAAAAGACCCTATTTTTTACACTCGGAACATGGAAAATGGTTTTTTTCTTCAATAAAAAGGAAAACTTCCTCCGTCAACATTGTTCGTGCTTCCAAGATGCATGTTTGTGTGTAATATGAGAACATTTGAACAAACTATGCCATGGATATGACCATAACACTCGTCATTTGGCCCGAAATCCAGGAATGTCCGTAGGAGATAGCTCATTTTTGTGAACACATTTTGAACACAACTGTCGTATTCCAAGTTTATTTTTTTTGGTGTATACTAGGACATATATAATGACACCACGCGAAGGTCTCGCATCATTTTGGTTTTTTTTTGAATTTTTTAGAATTTTCTAACCCCGTTTGAGGAAAAAGTCAAGGCGGGGGGCATGACCGTTCGTAGCTAGGGGTTGAATATTGAGAAACTATTGGTGTATCTATATTGAAATAGGTACTTGTGTACCTAAAAATGATTTTTGCCAAAAATCATGAGCAAGCTATAAGGTACCTGTTGTTTAAATTTGACCAGTTTTCAGCGGAATCGGCAGAAACTTCTGTTCTTCAAAAGAGGTGGATGGAAACCTTTTCATATGAAAAAAATTGGTTATTTGTGCATATAACATGGTCTAGTATTTTCAAAAATTATAAACCTCAAGTTTTGCAACATATTTGCCGTAGGTCCTTCACAAAAAACCCTGCTTTTTACACTCGGAACATGGAAAATGGTTTTTTGCTTCAATAAAAAGGAAAACTTCCTCCGTCAACACTGTTTGTGCTTCCAAGATGCATATTTTTGTGTAATATGGGAACATTTTAACAAACTATGCCATGGATATGACCATAACACTCGTCATTTGGCCCGAAATCCAGGAATGTTCGTAGGAGATAGCTCATTTTTGTGAACACATTTTCAACACAACTGTCGTATTCCAAGTTTATTATTTTTGGTGTATACTAGGACATATATAATGACACCACGCAAAGGTCTCGCATCATTTTGGTTTTTTTTTTAATTTTTTGGATTTTTCTAACCCCGTTTGAGGAAAAAGTCAAGGCGGGGGGCATGACCGTTCGTAGCTAGGGGTTGAATATTGAGAAACTCTTGGTGTATCTATGATGAAATATGTAGTTGTGTGGCTAAAAATGATTTTTGCCCAAAATCATGAGCAAACTATGAGGTACCTGTAGTTCAAATTTGACCAGTTTCCAGCGGAATCGGCAAAAACTTCTGTTCTTCAAAAGAGGTGGATGGAAACCTTTTAATATGAAACAAATTGGTTATTTGTGCATATAACATGGTCTAGTATTTTCAAAAATTATAGATCTCAAGTTTTGCAACATATTTGTCGTAGGTTCTTCACAAAAGACCCTATTTTTTACACTCGGAACATGGAAAATGGTTTTTTGCTTCAATAAAAAGGAAAACTTCCTCCGTCAACATTGTTCGTGCTTCCAAGATGCATGTTTGTGTGTAATATGAGAACATTTGAACAAACTATGCCATGGATATGACCATAACACTCGTCATTTGGCCCGAAATCCAGGAATGTCCGTAGGAGATAGCTCATTTTTGTGAACACATTTTCAACACAACTGTCGTATTCCAAGTTTATTATTTTTGGTGTATACTAGGACATATATAATGACACCACGCGAAGGTCTCGCATCATTTTGGTTTTTTTTGAATTTTTTAGAATTTTCTAACCCCGTTTGAGGAAAAAGTCAAGGCGGGGGGCATGACCGTTCGTAGCTAGGGGTTGAATATTGAGAAACTATTGGTGTATCTATATTGAAATAGGTACTTGTGTACCTAAAAATGATTTTTGCCAAAAATCATGAGCAAGCTATAAGGTACCTGTTGTTTAAATTTGACCAGTTTTCAGCGGAATCGGCAGAAACTTCTGTTCTTCAAAAGAGGTGGATGGAAACCTTTTCATATGAAAAAAATTGGTTATTTGTGCATATAACATGGTCTAGTATTTTCAAAAATTATAAATCTCAAGTTTTGCAACATATTTGCCGTAGGTCCTTCACAAAAAACCCTGTTTTTTACACTCGGAACATGGAAAATGGTTTTTTGCTTCAATGAAAAGGAAAACTTCCTCCGTCAACACTGTTCGTGCTTCCAAGATGCATATTTGTGTGTAATATGGGAACATTTCAACAAACTATGACATGGATATGACCATAACACTCTTCATTTGGCCCGAAATCCACGAATGTTCGTAGGAGATAGCTCATTTTTGTGAACACATTTTCAACACAACTGTCGTATTCCAAGTTTATTATTTTTGGTGTATACTAGGACATATATAATGACACCACGCGAAGGTCTCACATCATTTTGGTTTTTTTTTGAATTTTTTGGAATTTTCTAACCCCGTTTGAGGAAAAAGTCAAGGCGGGGGACATGACCGTTCGTAGCTAGGGGTTGAATATTTAGAAACTCTTGGTGTATCTATGTTGAAATAGGTACTTGTGTACCTAAAAATGATTTTTGCCAAAAATCATGAGCAAGCTATAAGGTACCTGTTGTTCAAATTTGCCCAGTTTTCAACGGAATCGGCAGAAACTTCTGTTCTTCAAAAGAGGTGGATGGAAACCTTTTGATATGAAACAAATTGGTTATTTGTGCATATAACATGGTCTAGTATTTTAAAAAATTATAAATCTCAAGTTTTGCAACATATTTGCGGTAGGTCCTTCACAAAAAACCCTATTTTTTACACTTGAAACATGGAAAATGGTTTTTTTGCTTCAATGAAATGGAAAACTTCCTCCGTCAACATTGTTCGTGCTTCCAAGATGCATGTTTGTGTGTAATATGGGAACATTTGAACAAAGTATGCCATGGATATGACCATAACACTCGTCATTTGGCCCGAAACCCAGGAATGTTCGTAGGAGATAGCTCATTTTTGTGAACACATTTTCAACACAACTGTCGTATTCCAAGTTTAGTAATTTTGTTTTATACTAGGACATATATAATGACACCACGCGAAGGCCTTGTATCATTTTGGGTTGTTTTGAATTTTTTGCAATTTTCTAAGCCGGTTTAAGAAAAAAGTCAAGGCGGGGGCATGACCGTTCGTATCTAGGATTTGAATATTGAGAAACTCTTGGTATATATATGATAAAATAGGTAGTTGTGTAGCTAAAAATAATTTTTGCCAAAAATCATAAGCAAACTATGAGGTACCTGTAGTTCAAATTTGACCAGTTTCCAGCGGAATCGGCAGAAACTTGTGTTTTTCAAAAGAGGTGGATGGAAACCTTTTCATATGAAACAAATTGGATATTTGTGCATATAACATGGTCTAGTATTTTCAAAAATTATAGCTCTCAAGTTTTGCAACATATTTGCGGTAGGTCCTTCACAAAAAAACCCATTTTTTTACACTCGGGAAATGGAAAATGGTTTTTTTCTTCAATGAACAGAAAAAAGTCTTATATATGATGGAAAATATTATATGGTTGTCATATTTGAATTTCTCTCATTTTTCTAATCGATATAGACATATTATTTGTCAAATTTCGATTTACGGATTTATAGATATGAATTTTTCAATATTAAATAGAAAAGGCAAAAATGTTAATTATTATTTAAATTAAAGATTATTTGAATTCAAATTTATTACTAGTTATTATTTTTTCTTAAATAATTGTTTGAATTCACAAAATAAAATTTTGTGACATTGATGGTCCAAGGGTTAAGGTTAACATGATAGATTGGATAATATTGACAACAACACATCCGTTGTTTCTAGGTATCTCAGAGGGAAGGAACTACGAAGTTAAGCGTGCTGGGGCTGGAGCAATCTCATGATGGGTGACCGATCGGGAATTGTTAGTAGAAACGAGTAATTTAGATTACAAATAAAAATGGTTAAAGATAAATATAAATGTGACTATAGTGTGGTTAAGTGGTTAAATAAGTGAAATAAAAAAACTCAGAAAAAAATTCAAAAGAAAAATTCAAAAAAAAATTTTGAAAAAAATTGAAATATTGTGCCCCTACGCCAAGGGGGGGCCGTCGGCGTATGTACCCCTACGCCGAGGGGATGCCGTCGGCGTAGCCCAGCAAAGGGCGCTCCGTAGCCGCCACGTGGACTCCTACTCCGAGGGGGTTGGCCGTCGGCATACGTGGGCGCGTAACGGACCCCGATCTGACGCGTTGTGGGCCCCACCAATCTATACGCCGAGGGCATATTATACGTCGACGGCCAGAACGGATACGCCGACGGACGTGTACGCCGACAGGGCTACGCCGACGGTGGCCGTCGGGGTATACCTACGCCGAGGGGGACAGGGGCTACGCCGAGGGGGTCCGGCCATCGGCGTCTGTCGCACTGGTAGAAAATAGGCTTTCCATACGCCCCCATTAGTCCCCAAAATAATCGACCCGCAACCATAGAGTTCTTTAGTCGCGGTTCGGGACGAGACCCGCGACCAATAGTCTGGGCCCAGCGCGCTCGGTCCACAGCTGGCGGAGGGGAGGGGCTTTAGTCCCGGTTGGCCAGACCAACCGGGGCTAATAGGTCCTCGGGCTGGCCCCACGGACTTTAGCCGCGGTTGTCCAGGTGAACCGGGACTAAAGGCCCATCCCTATATATAGGACTCAGCTCGCTGCACTTAACCACATTTGGTGTCACTTCTGCTCACAACATTCACAAGGGGTGGTGGGTAAGCTTTTGGTTCCTACTATGCACACAAGGTGTTCGATGAAATGCCCGATAGCATGAAACACACATGATATTAAGTGTTCGAGCCGCACTTGAGCGTTGTCATTTATTTTACCTCCGCGATCGCGGTTAGCAACTTGAACCCTTTAATGATTTGTATTATTTCCAGCTAGTTAGTTTAAAAAATGCATGATGGTTAATTATATACTTCATATAATAATAATGCAGATGAATCGGCAATGTATGTACGGTAACCGACTCTCCGGCGAGTTCACTACGGGTTTGAAAGATTTCCTCGTAGTGGTAAATGCGAACAAGCAGCGAGGTTTTATTATCTGTCCATGTGCTGAATGTAAGAATGAGAAGGGTCACTCCTCCTCAAGAGTCGTTCACATGCACCTGCTTCGGCACCGTTTCATGCCAAGCTATAATTGTTGGACCAAGCATGGAGAAAGAGGGGTTAGAATGGAAGAAAATGAAGAAGAGGATGATATCGATTTCAACTATCATGACGCTTTCGGTGATACCTTCATGGAGGATGATGCTGAAGGTGGGGAAGGGTTTGGTGAAGGTGAAGAAGAGTCACATGATGAACCCGCTGATGATCTTGGTCGGACCATTGTTGATGCACGGAGACGCTGCGAAACTGACAAGGAGAGGGAGAATTTGGATCGCATGTTAGAGGATCACACGAAGTCGCTGTACCCAGGATGCGACAATAGTCTGAAAAAGCTGGGCTGCACACTGGATTTGCTGAAATGGAAGGCACGGGAAGGTGTAGCTGACTCATCATTTGAAAATTTGCTGAAAATGTTGAAGAATATGTTTCCGAAGAATAACGAGTTGCCCGCCAGTACGTCCGAAGCAAAGAAGGTTGTGTGCCCTCTAGGTTTAGAGATTCTGAAGATACATGCATGCATTAACGACTGCATCCTCTACCACGGTGCATACGAGGATTTGAATGAATGCCCTGTATGCACTGCATTGCGTTATAAGATCAGAGGCGATGACCCTGGTGACGATGTTGAGGGCGAGAAACCCAGGAAGAGGGTTCCCGCCAAGGTGATGTGGTATGCTCCTATAATATCTCGGTTGAAACGCCTGTTCAGGAACAAAGAGTATGCCAAGTTGTTGCGATGGCACAAAGAGGACCGTAAGTCCGACGGGGAGTTGAGACACCCTGCTGATGGAACGCAATGGAGAAAGATCGACAGAGAGTTCAAAGATTTTGCAGCTGACGCAAGGAACATAAGATTTGGTCTAAGTATTGATGGCATGAATCCTTTTGGCGAGCAGAGCTCCAGCCATAGCACCTGGCCCGTGACTCTATGCATCTACAACCTTCCTCCTTGGTTGTGCATGAAGCGGAAGTTCATTATGATGCCAGTGCTCATCCAAGGTCTGAAGCAACCCGGCAATGACATCGATGTGTACCTAAGGCCATTAGTTGATGAACTTTTACAATTGTGGGGCAGACCTGGTGTACCTGTGTGGGATGAGCACAAAGAAGAGGAATTTAACCTACGAGCATTACTTTTTGTAACCATCAACGATTGGCCTGCTCTGAGTAACCTTTCGGGACAGTCAAATAAGGGATACAAAGCATGCACGCACTGCTTACATGAGACTGAAAGTGTATTTTTTGATAATTGTAGGAAGAACGTGTACCTGGGTCATCGTCGATTTCTTCCCCGAAATCATAACGTAAGAAAGAAAGGCAAGCATTTCAATGGCAAGGCAGATCACCGGCCGAAGCCTGCGGAACGTACTGGAGCTGAGATATTTGATATGGTCAAGGATTTGAAAGTCATCTTTGGAAAGGGTCCTGGCGGACAATCAGTTAAGCAGGGAGTTGACGGGCACGTACCCATGTGGAAAAAGAAATCGATATTTTGGGAGCTACAGTATTGGAAAGTCCTAGATGTCCGCTCTGCAATCGACGTGTTGCATGTTACGAAGAATGTTTGCGTGAACCTGCTAAGCTTCTTGGGCGTGTATGGGAAGACAAATGATACAAAGGAAGCACGGCAGGACCAGCAACTTTTGAAAGACCCAGATGACCGGCATCCGGAATGGTTTCAAGGTCGTGCCAGCTACGCTCTTACGAAAGAACAGAAGGTCATTTTTTTTGAATGCCTGAGCAGTATGAAGGTCCCGTCTGGCTTCTCGTCGAATATAAAGGGAATAATAAACATGGCGGACAAAAAGTTCCAAAACCTGAAGTCTCACGACTGCCACGTGATTATGACGCAATTGCTTCCGATTGCTTTGAGGGGCCTCCTACAGGAAAATGTTCGAGTAGCCATTGTGAAGCTGTGTGCATTCCTCAATGCAATCTCTCAGAAGGTAATCAGTCCAGAAGATCTACCACGGTTACAGAACGATGTGGTCCAATGTCTTGTCAGTTTCGAGTTGCTGTTTCCACCATCCTTCTTCAATATTATGACGCACCTCCTGGTCCACCTAGTCGAAGAGATTTCCATTCTCGGACCTGTATTTCTACACAATATGTTCCCCTTCGAGAGGTTTATGGGAGTATTGAAGAAATATGTTCGTAACCGTGCTAGGCCAGAAGGAAGCATCGTAAAGGGCTATGGAAATGAGGAGGTAATTGAGTTCTGTATTGACTATGTTCCTGACCTTAAGCCGATTGGTATTCCTCAATCGCGGCACGAGGGGAGACTAAGTGGAAGAGGCACGATCGGAAGGAAATCAACGATATGTATGGACGGTCATTCTATGACTGAAGCACACTACACAGTTCTGCAAAATTCGAGCTTGGTGGCTCCGTACTTCAAGCAACACAAGAATATTTTACGCTCGAACAACCCGGGGAAGCCTGAATCATGGATTAGAAAGGCCCACATGGAGACTTTCGGCAGTTGTTTGCGAAAACATTTAATGAATGACAATGATGTTGGAGATCAGCTGTACATGTTGGCCAAGACACCATCTTCGAATATAACGACTTTCCAAGGGTACGAGATTAATGGGAATACATTTTACACGATCTCCCAAGATAAAAAGAGCACCAACCAAAACAGTGGTGTCCGCTTTGATGCAGCAACCGAGATTGGGCAAAAGGTCACATATTATGGTTACATCGAGGAGATATGGGAACTTGACTATGGACCCTCTTTTAAGGTCCCTTTGTTCCTGTGCAAATGGTTCAAGCTAACAGGAGGTGGGGTAAAGGTGGACGAGCAATACGGAATGACAATGGTGGATTTCAACAA
The DNA here is from genome assembly GCA_028641055.1 of Alopecurus myosuroides. Taxonomy (NCBI): domain Eukaryota; kingdom Viridiplantae; phylum Streptophyta; class Magnoliopsida; order Poales; family Poaceae; genus Alopecurus; species Alopecurus myosuroides. Next base: position 15,295,833 of record CM054060.1, read on the forward strand.
TCTTGGTTACCTTGACGAACCATTCGTCCTAGCCAAAGATGTCGCTCAGGTTTTCTATTTGAAGGACATGAGTAGCAAACCGAGGAAACGGAAAGATAAGAAATCGATCAGTACATCATGCGATGATCCAATGCGCCACATTGTTCTTTCAGGGAAAAGAAACATCGTGGGAGTGGAGGACAAGATAGACATGTCAGAAGATTATAATATGTTTGGTGAAATTCCGCCCTTCAAAGTGAACACTGACCCAAGCATTAAGTTAAATGATGAGGATGCTCCATGGATACGTCCAAATCGTAAGAAAGCGGGGACACAAGGGAAGAATTGATATGTAATAATTTATTGTACCAAACTTTGTTGAATGGATCATGTTGAATGGATCATGTGAATTATATTATCTCTAATAATTGTACCAAACTTTTACTAAAAACAGAAAACAGACGGTATTTGCTCGATGAACTGAATATATGATGTATCAAACCTTAAAGGGCTGTAGAACGAAACAGACGGTATCGCCGTCATACAGGCCAACCGTGGCTACTGGGTGCATATATGCATACCAAATGCACGGCTGGACGTATGACGGCGACCGGATGTTTTGTATTTGCTCGATGAACTGAATATATGATGTATCAAATCTTAAAGGGGGCTGTAGAACAAAACAATCGGTATCGCCAGCATACAACCCTGCAGTGGCTACTGGGTGCATATATGCATACCAAATGCACAGCAGGGCGTATGCTGGCGAATCCGGATGTTTTGTATTTGGGAGATGAACTGACCGGTGTATGAAGCTGGGTTATATATAGGGTCCTCTGGCTAGTGTTGAGCTAGGGTTTTGATCCAACGGTTAAGAAACACCTCATCCAACGGCTCACAACAGCTCTAAAGAAACACACCATAGCCCTGATCGAACGGCTCACAACAACTCGAAAAAAACACACCCGGATCCAACGAATCACAAGCGCTGTAAAGAAACACACGATCCGTGTGATTCTATCTGATTGGTCCAAACGAAACCCTAATTCCCATGTAGTCCCGGTTGGTGTCACCAATCGGGACTAAAGGGATGATCCGTTTCCCAATGAAACCCTAACCCATTTAGTCCCGGTTGGGGACACCAACCGGGACTAAAGGGATGTTTTCTTCTCGCTATATATATGTATGCATTGCCACACCATTGGCATAAACACATACAAACTCACCACTCTCTCATGGCTTCTACCGTACCCACTCTAACATTCATCCAGGCGGAGGCACTTTCCGCCTCGAACTACCCCTGCCCGCCCGGCTACAGCATTCCCGCCGGTTGGATGCTTAGCGCCGGAGGAGTGCCGGTCCCTCCTCTTCCTCAAGGTGTGGCGCGTCGGGCGGCCATCACGAACCACTACTACCACGAGCTCACGCCGGAGCAGCGGAGGAATCCCAGTTGGCATCCCGATAACCAGCATACTTGGGATGTCTTCTTCATCAATCGGCGTGAGAGGGCGCTCGCCAGGTATGATGAGGACGGCCTGCCTCCTGGGAACTTTCACGAGGCCGGTCGTCGGCTATGGTGGTCCGGCCGGACTCTACAGAGCGTCATGGACTACATCAGGGCCGACGATATCCCCCGCCTGCGCTACCCTCAGGCCCAGTCCTGGAGTCGTGATCCTCCGAGGGAGTGCAGAGCACCGTCAGACGATAGTGACGACGACGGCGGCGACTACGACGACTACGAGTGGATGTACTATAGGCCTAGGCAGGAGTATGATTAGCAGCAGATATCAGATCATGCATCTATGCTCTCCGTTTAGGTTTAGATCCACTCTTACCATTATGTACTGCCTTTTTTATCTATATATATATATTCAAGATTTTAAAAAGAATTAGTTTTATTTTTCTGAATTTTCTGATATATTATTTGTATTTTTAAGATTGGAAAAAGAATTAGTTTTTTTTTCTGAATTTTCTCATATATTATTTGTATTTTTAAGATTGGAAAAAGAATTAGTTTTATTTTTCTGAATCTTCTGATATATTATTTGTATTTTTAAGATTGGAAAAAGAATTAGTTTTAATTTTATGAATCTTCTCATATATTATTTGTATTTTTAAGATTGGGAAAAGGAAAAGAATTCGAATAACCACCTTTAGTCGCGGTTCGTGTCACCAACCGGGACTAAAGGCTCGTTCTGCGCGGGAATGAAAACGCCGCGAAAAATTTCACCTTTGGTCCCGATTCGTGACACCAACCGGGACTAAAGGCCCGCGGAGGGACCTTTAGTCCCGGTTGGTGTCACCAACCGGGACTAAAGGCTGGCCCTATATATTCCCGGCCCCAAAAATTTCTAAGTCCAAACCCTCGTCTTCCTCGCGCCGGCGCCCTGCTCGTCGATTCCGTCGTCGTCGCCTGATTCCGTCGTCGTCGCCTACGAGAGTACCGTGCCGTCGCCGTCGCCCGCGCCCTTCTCTCCACCGCCTCCGCCCTGCTCCGGCCCCGCCCCGTCGCCGTCTCCGGTAGGTTCCCCGCGGGCCTCGTGCCGCCCTCGAACCAGCGCCGCCCTCCCGCTCTCGAACGGCGACCACGAACCAACGCCGCCCTCGCCGCGGGCCTCGCGCCGCCCTTGAACCCTTCCCCGTGGCCGGAAACCCTTCCCCGTGGCCGGAATCGCCGGAGACAGAGAGCAGAAACTGCCACACCGCCGGCCACAGTGTCACGCCAGGGTGACGTCATCATGACGTCACCTGGCCAAGTGTTGGCGAGTTTTTTTTTAAAATGACGTCATCGTGACACGTGGGGCCCACTGTATATGGAATTACAGAAAATAATTAAATCTTCTAAATTAAACAACTTTTAATTTATAATTCCAAAAATTATGGAAAAATATGCGAAATGTTCGCAAAAACGTAAGCTATCTGTTTATATCATTTTCAATCATGTTTGACAAAGTTCAAACTGAGACCATATTTGAATTTGAGTTAAATTCATTAAAATAATGAAAATAAGTTTTAATTCAATAAATTCAGAATATTAAGTGTAATATACCAAAATGACCAGAAAAGCAAATGCAACCTAGCTATGGGGTTATCCAAGTCATTTGAGAAACTAATCTTGGACACACCTCTAAAGTATGGTTTTCCCCCTCCGGTGGTCATCGTTCTTCCACCGGAGTGACATATGGCGGACAATTTGAGAAAGAGGGTGTAATATTTGGTAAGTCTCCTATATACTTAAGTAATTTTTACTATATGCATGTCTGCAGGAGTGACATATGGCGGACAATGGAGCCTTGCCGTTTACGGATCAGGAGGCTGAAGGTATTATATACGGCATGATAGCCAACCAGATCCCTTATGTGCCAGAAGATGAGCAACAAGAGCATGTAGTCTCTTCTTATCTGAACCTTGATGATCAAGAACGTGGAGGAACGGACATTGTCGATGATGAAACAGGTGAAGGAACGGACATTGTCGATGATCAAGGAGGTGAAGGAATGGACATTGATGACGGAGGTCAACCGTCGACAAACAACGATCTCCAATTGCAAAGAACAACCACCTCCGGCGAGGTATATATATATATATATTGGGACCCTCGTGATACAAACTTACTGAAATGTGAATACATATGCACTAACGCGCGCGACTCTCTTTCTTATTTTAGCCCTCGGCCGGATCTAGTATGACAAAGCGTGGCAAATCCAAGTCGATGAAAGATGGAGAAACATATACAATCGAATCAGTCAGTGAAACCGGCAAGCCCCTACAGCACACCACAAAGTTTATCAACCAATGCGGAGTCATTGTTAGAGACACCGTCCCGATCACCGTCCAGGAATGGAAGGAGCCAAAGAAAGCACGTCTTGGTTTCAGTTATGTCGACAAGAGAACGAAAAAGATTATGTTTAGAAAGCTTATTGCACATTTCATTCTACCTCCGGAATACAACAAAAAGATGAATTCGGTGAGGAGGTTCCGGGTGGACGTCAGAGGAGGAGGATAGTCAAAGAGTTCGCTTTTCAGAAGATGGCCGAAGCATTCCGGAACTTCAAGAAAAAATTGTTCCGTGAATATGTCAGCAAGGGCAAGACTCCGATTTTCACTGGACAACATGAGAAACTGAGAGATGATTGGAAAAAATTTGTGACGCAACATAAATCGGAGCATTTCAAGGAAATGTCGAAAAAAAATAAGACTAATGCGGAAAAGAAACAGTACCATCATGTTATGGGGCCAGGAGGATACCGCGTTTCGGCGCCTAAGTGGCAGGCAATGGAGGACGGCCTGAGGGCAAGAGGAATCCGTCTAGGTACAGAGGGATGGGACGAAAGAGCCAAAATATGGTGGTACGGGCATGGGGGATCGCTAGACCCGGAGACAGGGGAGTGTGTTCACCGGCAGAAAACGTTTGCTCCCACAAAAAACCTTGTTGACGCAATGACCAAAGCTCAACAGGGCTTGATCACGTTCAACAGAGAGAGAGACCAACTGACCCATGCCCTCGGGAATCCTAAACACGGAGGACATATACGAGGCAAAGGCAGATTGCCGTGGAAAGTAGGGTTTTCCCAGGAGGGTGACCCATACTGTTACAGAAGACGTAAGAGAGGTACGGACCGGGCTGCAGATCAAATGTCGCATCTTGCAATGGAAGTTAGTGAGCTGAAGAAGATCGTGGCGGGAATACTTGAGAAATAAAAAGTGTCGGCTGCAGGGCCGCATGAAGAACATGCAACGGATCTCGGAAGCCAGCAACAGCGGAGAAGCAGCGTGGCTTCCACGGAGGCCCCGACTGCAGGTGCTAATGCACCGATGATCGAGAGTCGTGCACCGGAGCCTCACTACCCCGTGGATGATGTAAAGGAGATGAAAGAATGTGATCTGCATTATCCCGTGGGGAACATTTCCATGAAGGTAGCTACCGGCAGTGCTTTACCCTGTACACCTGGAGCACTCCATCACAACAACCCCATTCCATATGGCTATGCTCGTGTCACGGTGGAAGACATATTCTAAGCGTTTGAGGACCTGGAGATTGACATAGCTACACCCGAAGGGGAGAGAAGACTTGGAGATGTCAAGCGCCAGTTCATTCTATGGAAAAAGAAGTATATAGTGTTTCCAGGCGAGACGCCAAGGCTAACAAGTCCACCCCCCTCCGATGGTGCAGGTGCTGGTGGTGGTGGTGGTGGTGGTGCTGGTTCACCTACGCCTCCTTCACGCCATTCGACGCCGTCCCCCGATCCACAATCTCCGGCGGGTAAGCTGCCGTCGCCCCCGATTCCTCCTCCGGCGGTTAAGCAGCCGTCGCCCCCCATTCCTCCTCCGGCGGTTAAGCAGCCGTCTCCCCCTATTCCTCCTCCGGAGGAAAAGCAGCCGTCTCCCCCCATTCCTCCTCCGGAGGATAATCAGTCGTCGCCCCCCATTCCTCCTCCGGAGGATAAGCAGACGTCGCCCCCCATTCCTCCTCCAGCGAAGAAACAGAAGCAGGCGGACAGCAAGGGAACCTGCTCTTGGTCTATTAACCCGGAGCCTTATGTACCTAAGACCACACGGGTACCGGAGCCATCAATGAAGCCTCTCCCCCCAAGGGCTTGGGAACTTAGTGATGCTGAAACCAATTTGGCCGTGAAGGCTGACGTTGAGAAATGGAAGTTCCGTCAGAAGGCGCTAAAGGAGACTGAGCCCAAGGAAGTATTCCCTCCGATTGTAGACAAGTGGGCTACGGGTTTTTTGTCAACAGTGTCCCAAGCCGAGAAGAATTTGCCTAAAGACTATGATATTGAACTTCGTAAGCAAGAAAAAATATTGGAGGAGGAGAAAGCAAAAATATTGCAGGAGGAGAAAGGAAAAGGAAAATGAAAAAAAAGCGGGAAACAAGTTGACCAGCTCGGGATGCAGAGTAAACAATCGATCCCCCCGCTCATAGTGAAAGCCGCTCCGGAACAGGAGCCCGAGGTCATAAATGCTGTGGCAGCAATGGGATTGACTGTAGCTACTGCCATGGAAAATGCGTCCGAGGTCGGTATGTCTCTTCGTCTCTTTTTAGTCCTAGACGATGCGCCAATGGCTGAGGTAGCATTACAATATGAGAAGAAAGGGCCTCTCGTCGAGCCTGCGAAGGAAAAGGATCTACCACCACTAATGCAAAGTCTGCTACGTTGGTACAAACAATTCATATCATGGACCGACAAAGAATTTGTGTATGTGGATTATACAGAGGAGCATCACACCAAAAAGTACTCTGTAACAGTTGAGCTGAGTGAATTGTTCCAGCTGTTCAATCTGCGCGAGCTCGACAAATCTATCCTGAGTTGCTACGTTCTGTAAGTGATTTATTTCTACCTCATCTCGTTCTTCATTGCCTACACTATATATATTGTCCTAATTAACTATATTGTTGCGTACGCTATTATGCAGATTGAAGATTTGGGAATGCAGAATAAGACTCATCCATGATGTTGGGTTCATTGACCCACAAATCATTAATGGAACTATGTTAGAACGTCACCCCAAAGACGTGGAGAAAGACTTGTACATTTTTCTTAAAAAGCATGAATCCAAAAGTTATATTCTATTTCCTTACCATTTTGGGTGAGTGTTTCTCTCATGTTCCCATTCTCTTTTGTTTACTCCATGCATGGTATGTCTAATCGATAAGTTATGCATGACTGTGCATGTAACGTGTCCGCATGTTCCACTGGATTCTGCTAAAAATTGAACTTGTCACCTCCACATTTTTTATCATTGACTCTATGAATTCAAATACAGATCTTTGGGTCGACATGAGAAAAATGATGCAAAGGTAATTATTTTCAATCATTTGCGCTCTATATCGATCGGTCTCTTTTATTCATTTCCTAATATGCAGTAGCTAATAACTCCCTTGTTCATTTAATTTTATTTGCAATGTAGAGTTTGGAGACGGTTCTCACATGGACATGTCGGTGGATTCAAACATCAGCTACAATTTAAAAATGTGGTCAAAGGTGTGGATAAGCAGCCACCGGGGACCGGTCTATGTGGATACTATGTTTGTGAGAACATACGGAAAGAAATCTCTGAGAGGAAGAAGGACGAGACCACGCGGAGGGGTCTAAATAACTTGCGGAGGGCGCTTAGTCCAGAAGCTCGCTTCCGACCAATTCAAGAGAAAATAGCAGGATTTTTCCTTAGCCATGTCATCGATAAGAAAGGAGAGTACCATGCGTCCACCGACGATAACTATTATACGCATCAGCCCTGAGTACTTTGAAACTTGTTCGAATTTGTGTATGGTCATCCATCTTAATTGTGCAATATAGAAACTTGTTCGAGGTTGTATATATGGTCACCCGATATTGAATATATATTATATATTCCTATTGAATTCTCCTTGTTTGAAATTTCATATATATATATATATGCATGTATATAGTATCGTAATATATATATATATATATATATATGTGTACTGAAACTTCATCAAAATTAAAATAAAACACAAAATAAAATATAAAAGAAATAAAACAAAACAATTTAAAAAGGAACCAAGTTTAGGGGGGCTAAAACCCTAAACCTGCCCAGGTTTTCAGTCCCGGTTAGCCACAAGAACCGGGACTAAATGTCCTCCGCCGCGACGGACTCCTGGCGCCCACGTGGACGGGCCTTTAGTCCCGGTCTGTAAGTGGCGGGACTATAGGGGGGGGTCTTTAGTCGCGCATAGCTAGTCCCGTTTGCGCGGCCGGGACTACTGGCACTGGCGAACCGGGACTATAGGCCTATTTTCTACCAGTGTCGCGTTTCCCGTAGTGTGGACACCAAACATGGTGAGTGACGTGCCTTCCGAACATGACATAGGCGATGTTGATATTATACCCAGTGCGCTACCGGCCGGGCACCGGGTTTGTGTGTATTTATACTGGACCATACGCGACCATGGTATATTGGATCTATGCAACTAGCATGTACTCCCTCCGTATCGAAATATAAGATGTTTTAACATTTTGTAGATATAATGTATCTAGACATGTTTTAGTGTGTAGATGTATATGCATCTTACATTAAAACATGTCTAGTTACATATTGTCTAGAAGATGCTAAAACATCTTATATTTCGATACGGAGGGAGTAAGTATCTAAAGATAACATCCTTGGGAGAACCATGGGCCTTCTCAGCGATTTGAAATTTTAGCCGTCCGATTGCCTGTCCAAAAACATCCTGGCCATCCATCACTAGCTAGCCGTCCTTGGTTGGCCGACGAGTTTTTACCCAACTCGAATCTAGCCCGTGTCGCTGTTATGGGCCCAGTGTCTCTCTGACCCACGACGCAGTGCCGAGGGTGGGACAGTTCCATGTACGCAAGGTTGAGCATTGCGGTGGCCAAACTTGAGATCCCCGATTGGCTAGCACGTTTTTACCCGCCCAGCCATCCTCTCTGTGACTGCTAGCGGTCCCCTTCTTTGGCGGACCTATGTGCCAGCGTCACGGGTTGTCTGACCGAAAGTGTGGGTGATGGGCATCAGTTCCACGGACCCGTCGATTGGTAGAGACCAAACCGTGCACACTGAAACCCTAGCCGCCTCATTCCCCGCTTCCCACCCATTCCTATCCTCCTCCCGTTGCTGCATCATGGCGGCGGCCTCCTCCTCCGCTGCGTTGGTTAGGCCTCCTCCGCTCCTTCCGCGTGCGTGGTAGGCGGCGCCCGCTACCAGGCAGCGGCTGCGGACCTGCAGTGAAGTCACAAGGTGGCATTCTCAGCGTCTGCATCATTGTTGACCTTGAGTGAACCTCCGCTGTGTCCAGTCAAGCTCTCGCGCCGGCCCGCCGTCCGCCTCCTACTCATCGGGTTGCACATGACGTCACTGCATTCGCTTCTGTATGGAGACGACCAAGCAAGCCTCTGGTCTGAAGGTGAGCAATGGCATCTCTCAGCTCCCTCCTACCTCTGTTTCTCTCTTCCTCACCCAATCTCTACGGTACGCAGGTGGGCAGCACGACCAACCTATGCCTCACTTCGTTGTCGTGCGTCTCGCATGGAAGTGATGATACTCTCCTCCTCCATTCGCATCGATCTCGCCCAGATCTACCATCTCACAATCTAGATGGTGTCGCCGTCACGAGGACGAGTGTAGTTTCCTACAGGCTCCAGGTGCGTCTCTATTATTCGATTTGATTCTTGGTGGTGGCTGGATATGAAGGTTCATATGGATCCTTCACTGGTCGTATCTCTCCCTCATGCATCATTTTTTTTAGTTTCTTTATGCAATCGTGTAGTATTCAGTGCGCCTCTACTATAGATCTGCATTTTTGTTTTAACGTTTCACTGGTATGCATTTGCTGGACGAAGCTGGCTTAATTTGTATCTGGATACCTGGATCTGAATAGACTAGGGCTCTCTACAAAGCTCTGTTATGTAGCTAATTGTGCAAAACTAAGATTAGCTAGCTCACATCTCATTTACAGACCAACTGTACCAAATAAACTCAACAGAAATAATTGTTGTTCAAATCTAGCACTGAATACAGAATACATGATATGTTTGATTAAGGATTTCTTCTATTATGAGGCATGCTTCATGCTTTTGAGAAATTTGGTACTTGGATCTGTATCCCTATAATAGATGCTTTACCCTATGTTTCTCGCTATCTGATGCGCTTTATCTGAATTAGATTATATGGTTACTTCGACAGTAACTGCTCATCAGTCGACTTTCTAGATTATTCATCAGTGTGCTTTGGATCAGACTTATGTAGATATTTGCTCCTATTGTGCTATGGCTTTAGTCCATGTCTAATCTCTTTTTTATCAGGCACAAAAAGAGATCACCTCTGGCGTTTTGTTAAAATTAAGGAAGTGTTACTCATCAATGTCATTTCTCATACGGACTGAGCCTATGTATTCTGCTCGGATAAAATCTCCTATCGTGTAATAAGGCTCTTTCTGTTACAACTGAATGTGTATTTATGTGTTCACAATGGAGAAGTATTAGCTAGCTGTAAAACCAAGTTGATGCTACCTGCACTGAATCCCCAGGGTACATTTTCTCCTGGACGCAGCGTTGAACGTCACAACCTGCAGAAGATGATCGTTGGAGCCTCTTTCTGATTGTGGAACGCAAATTCAACCAGGTTTATCTCCGCCCCGAACCCCGGGTTTGTTAATTACTTGGTCCTTTTCTTATGCAAATATGTTGAGCTGGGTCCTCACGGTGTTGAAATTTATTAATTTTCATGGTCAAATGACTGTCTAGACAGCAGTCACAATTTGGATTCCTCAGGACATAGCACACTATATCATTGTACTCAATTATTTAGCGTTCGTTCTAAGTAAGCGGATGTGTGCATTTTGCAATTGTAGATCGATGTGTTACTTCGCTTTGTGTAGATGTACATTATGTGCCTTTGTCTATGTAGTTAATATGGATCAGCTTGGATCAGATATACATCATGAATCGTATAAAGTGTAATAACACCGCATCTCGACTTATTTTTGTCATGATCCTATCCGTGTTACAGGAAACTAGAAGATATGTATCAAGGAAGATCCATCCTCTTTATTGGAGCCAATTTGATTCTATATCCTTTCTCAATTCCTGGGCATATGAAATGATATTGTTATGTGTTTGCAGTTATCCTGGCAGCGTATCTTCCTCTCTCAATGGGACAAGCAGGTGGCTGCGGCAACAGAGCTTGGATGGGACTTCAGTCCAGTCCAGTTGCCATCTCGGATCTACATGACCTTGCTGCATTTGACCCTCTCGCATGTAAACCCCCACTTATATCTTTGTTCCTTGAACGGTCTGTTGCTGCAGTTCATGCAGGCTTGGGGTGGCTTGTTTTCTATTTTAGTTTGTTCAGCAATTGTCACAACATCTTGGGCTTTAGTGGGTTGCAAAATATTTGAGGAAAAAGTACATGCATGTTCTAGCTGGGTGCACGCTTGGATCTCCATCAGGCATGTCTTTTTTTCTAAACATGATTTTCGTTCTTCTTCTATCTATCTTCTGTTGTTTATCAGAAGAAATAAGATAGAAAACCAATTGTTGTGCATGTATGTGAGGTATTGATCGACAACATACTTTGAATAAACATGTTCTTCGGTTTGCCTTTGCGTTTCTTTTGTCCTCCAAACAATATAGGAGACAATCAAATTTGATGCTCTATTTTCCTATTATGATATAAAAATAAGGAGTGCTTCTACCGTTTTCAGCCAAAAGTTGTGCTATATTTAGTTTGGGAATTTCTTTCTTTGGTTGTTCCATATAACCTTGTTGGAAGTAATGGAAACACTGGATTTAATCTTTCATTGCTTGGGTAGCTTATTCTGAATAGTTGATCTGGTGCTATATTTTCCACGCAAGAAAATTCGCGAGCCGTAATTATTTATTCCTCTTTGGATTGATAGTTCATCATTCATATTATCGTTCTCCATAGGTGTTTGAATTTACGCTCTATTTTTTTCCAATTGACAAGTTGAAGCTATAGCCTATAGGGCATTAGACCATATTGTTGATATCTCCAGTCATTACCATCATCGTGTCCCATGTTGTCTTTAATTATATGCAGGACTTTATCCATGTATCCATCACTAGGATTAATCACTTTGTACCCACGACTGTTTAATCTCAAATCCGTTATTTATTACCATCGCCTTCTTTTTATATCCTTCGTAGTGCAGAAGACACATTCGGTACATGGCCTTCTTTTTTCTTTCATTATTATCCATTAACCTGTAATTAGTGATGTACTCCTCCTAAAGCTAAATGAAATAGTCTAAAATTTGGTCCGTTAAATAATGACAGTATTCTTAATATTTCTTGCCTTTTATTTTCCCCATTTAGTATTATTAATCATGTTGTGCTAAACTGAAAAACATCTATGTGTATGAAGTTTTAAACTTGATTCCTTAGGATTTCCTCTAATATTAATGTAAACACGTAATGAGCTGCGTGGCATGGTAGCGCCCAACTCATATTCTTATCTTTGCCTGTCGGTTTGTTATGCATACGGATAGATGCAGTAGCTAGGTTCTTTAGTCCATTCCTACAGATAATGAGGGTGTTTCAGTGGTTGCTTATTGATGGTCAGTAGTCAGCAGCATCACCAGGATTGCTAGGTCTCGAATAATTAATTCCTGATGCTTCACTTAGCTTTGTTTATGTGATTCGTTTAGCTGGTTTATAGGTTTTGTTTACTGTCCAGTCAGATTTTTGTTCACTTTTTCCCGTTGGTCATGCTTCGTATCGATGCCTATAGATAGATGTTACTGTTTAGGTGGTTGCTTATTGTTGGCCATTAGTCATCAGCATCATTTTCGTTGCTAGATTTTCATATATTTATTCTTGATGATTTCTCTAGCTTTGTTTGTGTGTTTTGTTTAGCTGATTGGAACACTTCTATTCTTTGTTGCTCATTGGTACGATTTTTGGCTGTGTATCTTGCACGACTTACATGTTCTTTCCCGTTTTGTAGGTTTCTGGAACACTTCAGATTGGCGCTTGGTTTGTTGTCTGTTGTGCGTGAAAATTGCCACTGGTCCATAGGTGAGTGGCCAAGCTTCGGCTTTCTGTTGGTGTGCATGCCTTCTTTATCCCCGTTGTTGCTATTCTATGTCTATGCATGCCTTAAGGGGTTCAGACAGTTCCATTTCCCCGTTGACTGTTTTTACGGGTTCTCCACATTGTTCTGTCAGGTAGTCGACGCCTTCTTGACATTAAAATTCATGAACTAATTTGTATGCGTGTGTAAAACTAAAATGCATGTTTCTTGCGCATGCATCTAAAGATTACTTGCTTTTTTTATTTGAGAGTGTGTAATGGTGTTTCTTGCCTGGGGATTTTTTTTCTTGCGTTGGGTAATCATAGCTTCTATTTACGACAGGATGTCCGTTGTATATTTGTCTCACCTATATTTGTTGGACATCGTTGCGTCTCGATGTGGCTGATGATGGCGATGTCCTAGGAGAGGTTGAGCTTGAGTTTCCTGTTGCTAAGCCTACCAGCATGTTGCAGCGTTGCTTTTTCTGGGTGTGTGCCTCTGCTGGTTTGTCGTGCCGCCATGATCAGGGCGCTCTCCAAGCCCTTTCATTTCTTCGAGATTTTTATGGTTTTGTAATCTGTGGTTTCAATTATCGGAGTATGTTAGCCAATAGGGAGTTAGGTCGGTTGGTTGTTGTCTTTGCTCCATTTTCTGGGTGGATGGATTCGGCCGTGTCTGTTCTACCGGTTCCTTCATTGATGTCAATGCCGCTACCCAATGGCAGGTCATGTATTCACAGTAGGTAGTAGAAAAGGTCAAAATACTTCACCACCTGTTGCAGCCACCTCAGATTCACCTTTGCTGCCTGCCCTAATTTAGCGCGCTATTTCTGCTACAGGACCATGAACGGCCAAGATCTCCCTGACACCGCATCACCGAGTTCTGCACCTTCGAGTAACAACATGCCGTCCACTTCAGTTGTATGAAAAGCTTTATTTCAAGGGCCTGGTCAACAAGAACAGACTGTACAAGTACTTCAACATCTCTGAAATAATTTTCTTATCGATCAAGAATTGATGGCTTATACTTTCAATAAATTTGCACTACATCTCACATCATATTTGATCTTGCCCTTTTGTGTTTTATTTCGCAATTTAATCTTACTATAACATAGCTGCTCTCATTATCGATTGGACCTGCTTAACGTTAAACATATCAATATGGATATAATTTACTGGATTGCTCAGATGAAGGCTCGACCATGCCGATTGATGGAATGGCTCTGGCCGTACCTATGATAATAATCCCCAATATATCCTGATAAGAGGCTTCTCTAGAACTAACATCAAATATAATTATTTGTATTTCGTTTATTCTTTGTCATTTTTATCCATGTTCATACTTGACTACATCTTGTCCATTCACTCTAGGCACGTTGCAAGAACGCTGAAAGATGAAAATAATGTTCTAGCTAAGGAAGACAAGACCTAGGTCACCCTTGAAAAATGCTACTACTTAAGCTTCCCAAACAATGCTTTCTGTTGTTTCATTGTTGTTTCATTCACAAAGCTACTCTCTCGAATAATTCTGAAATTTCTTCCAGCTGAATCGACTCATTTTGCATGTACGTAGTCCTGACCCAAGCAACATATGGTTGGTGATATTTTGGTTACGCCGCTGTTTATGTCTTGGTTGTTGTATGATCGGTGTTTATGTTGCCGAGACTATCCATCTCTGCCTTTTGATATCATTGCTGGTTACATGAAACTCATTTAAGCGATTGAGATCATGTCTCCCTATCCACTTTGGATCAGAACTTATGTAGTTAGTGCCTTTTCCATCTGTGTATATATATTATGTAACATAAATGCAACTCTTCTAGAGCCATCTTCCATTATGTCAGTGTGGTATAAACCTTTAAATTATTATCCCCCTGAGTTTCAACATTGCTATGTTTTCCCGTTCCTTATGGTTCTGATCGCGTGGTATGGAATTTCATCCAATCATGGAGATATTCTTTCATATGCACAGGTCAATGTTATTTTTTCTATAAATAAGGGTGTAATTTATGTGCTTGATCCAGATATATTACCGCTGCGAATAACCACATCAGATCACTACAATATTACCATTCCATCTAGCTTATACTTTTGAATATTGACCATCTCCTTAATAATCTGTACATAATGTGACAACTACGGGCAAAATTTTAACCGGATCAACAAGTGGCGCGCGGCAAGCCGCGCTCCCAGATCTAGTATATGACATGGATGAGGGGAGCGACGGGTTTCTAAATTACTTCGTTTGCTTTTTCTTCCTAACTTGCTATCTGGCTTGTGGGGCTATCTTTATTTATTTAGACCTCTACTGGGCGTGCACGTACATGTAGGTCTTATTGTACTAGCTGCACGTGGTACTTGATATTTAGTACTAGGCATGGTCAGGTTAAGTAGGCATGTTGTAGACTAGTAGTATTATGTATAGCTCAGTGATCGATCGATGAATCTAAAATTGAGCTAGTACGTGTAGAGGCAATTGAGCTAGCCGATAATGATACAAGCTATTGCACGTGGTACTTGAGAGGAATGAAATTGAGGCGGAGAGAGGGAGACGGATGTGCGATTGAATCGAAGTATGGCGCTCCCCATGCCTCAGGAGGCTCCATCGTCCGTTTTTTTTTCTTCTCACCATTTGTATTTTGGTGTGCATAAGGGGAGAGACTAAAAATAATATTCAATTACATTTCGATGTGGATTATGGCCGCTTTCAAGTATCGTACGTCCGTGTTACATCCTCACCAAATTTGTCCGCCAAGATGCTAGATTCCGCTAACTGATTTTACGCCCTCAACATTAGGACTCTAGCAGAGTGGACGAGGTCAAGTCCGAAAGCGGCCGCAAGTCGGTACATTATCGACAACGGGTAAACCCTAACCCATTTCCCGGCATGATCTATCCTTTTGACAGACATCAAATCAGGAAGACTGATGAATTTATTTACGTGGTTGTGTTAGGTGTTAGCGTAGAACATATAAACATGAAAAAGCAAAATTTATGTTAAGTTAACACAAGATTACCTCCGGTTGACCCGAAGCGGAAGTTTCTAGCCCTAAGTGCAGAATCTTACTTTGTTGTTATTTTCATCTGTGAAGTGGGTCAATTTGTGAGATGCATGTGGGCTCTTTACACCTCCCACAAAACATGTATGCATATGTTAGGACCCATTGCAGGTTTTTGTGGGATTCTTCTGCTCTGAAAGTCCCGCCGGCGACCAAACCCTAACATGTTGACCTCCACGGTCTACCCAATAGTATCATGCAAAAACAAAATCTAGCCTCAATTATCATGAGATTCCCTATGGTTTATCCGATGAGTTGTTTCCACGTGCCTCGAGTGTTAGTCAGGCCATCTCATAGTAGGCTTCCATGTAACTTTCGTAGATTTGATTGGTCGAAACCACGAGACCATCTCCACTCACGGTGCCAATAGCCGTCCTAATAGCACGTGAAATGAAAAATGGTATCTATCACACAACATGAAATAAATAGATATAAGATAATTGGAACATGAAATTGCAAATAATAATCACCCCTTAGCATAAAATTACACGCGGCTATGAAATGTCACACGATATGATGGGTAATAGCTTTCTCCTAGCATAAAATAACATCCACTATTTGTATTTCTCTTGCTAGATATGTGAACTAGAATAATCAATCAAGACATCCAGATACCATATAGATACTTGGATGTCACTAGATATAAAAAAACATCATAATACACAAAATCAGGTGGCACAACTAAATTTGTCTATGAATATCATACTATGAACACCCTAGTATTTATGGATTTATTACTACGTAATGTCCCATGAGAAAATTAACATAAATAGGACATCAATTTAGCAAAACAAGAACAAGTATAATGCAAATTCTGCATCAAATGAAAAGTATCTTAGTATGTACTAAAAACACGTATTTCAATAAAAATGCGTGATCTAGAAATATTTAGCAAAAAAACCTTGCCATTTCTTAGTTGTCATCATTTTCAACATTAAAATTTCTCACATAGATGGATTTCACCTAGAAATATGTATTTATAACATAAGCATGTAATATATAAACGAAATACAACTCTATAATAAATAAGTAAATCAAATATAATTTGAGGCATAACAATGAGTTGAACCAAGTAAAAGAGTTTAGTATAAAATTTTAGATCATATATATTTTAAATAAATTTTATATGCAAAGACGCGGCGGAAATGGGAGATTCGCTTTCCATATATGGCATGTTTTGTGGTTTTTTTTCTCGGGCATGGTTCGCTCGTCAAGGCCCACTTGTGGTTTCATTTTCGAGGAAGGGGACGCGATGATGTGACAGCTTGCTGCATGTGCCTGCGTTAGGAGTGGCGAGAAGAGAGGGAGGCCCGAGTCTATCAACTATTCCTAGTACCGTTTCCGAAAATACCTTCTGGCCTCTGCTCGTGTAATTGGGGCATGGCAAATTGATGCGCTCACTACGTCTTTCTAAAGGTAAAAAAAAAAGGGAGCGAGCTAGGGGTTTGTGAATAACAAACCAGTGAATCGACCAAATAAATGTCCGCTCAAAATTTTCGAGAGCTTTTACTGCGCAAAGAATGAGATATGAAATATTATTGCACGCCTCATAAATACCTACCATTTCATGTGTCTTTATCACGTTTTATGCATCACCTATCCTTCCATATGTCTTACCTAATCTACACACCTATTTGAAGGTCGGGAGAGAGCAGCCTAAAATTTTGGGACGTAGTCGAGAGAACGTCAACGAGCGATTTGACCGTTGCAAAAGTCCAACTTTTGGGCAAGTTAAAAGAAGCTAGAGTGTGTACAAAATAGCAATTCCAAATTTGACAGAGTATGGGGCACTGTGGCGGCGCTGGGAAGACGGAAGAAGCGATGGCGGCTTGAACGGAAGGTAAAGATCCAAAGGGGAGAGAAGGAGGTTGAAGCCGGTTCACACGATTAACATTATTTTGGACGAGCTCAGGTCATACTTTGGGCCTAGTAACATCATACATAGTTTTCATAATTAAATCAAACTTTTTTCAGAAAAACAATTTGTGCTAAAACATCAACAAAACGACCCAGAAAACTCTGAGATAAATGTATTCAATATTTTTTTACCTTGTGGAGTATCGAGACAGGTACCAACATAGAGACTAAAAAAATCTCATTTAAAATGCAAGAAAAGTTTACCGAGTACGTTGTCTCTCAAATGCAATATAATTGTGTAGTGGCGCCCAACAGAAATCTTAACTGGAAGTATCACATTGGGAGGCTTGTGGGTTGTGCAAAATCTCACACACAAGTAGTTAAATCCGGGGCTATTTAAAACCCTGATAGTCTTGAGTATTAAAAATCATGATGGATGTGGTGAGGCGTCTTCGAAGGTGGCGGGCTAGTGCGGTTGTGTGGGAGTAGGAGAGTAAAAGGGTGGAATCGACGATGTGGGCTCGAGGAATGAGAGAGAGATTCGATATAGCTAGAGTTCATAAGGACTTGGACATTGAGTAGCTACAAGGAAAGGTGGGAAAAAGCTAGCGGTGGTTAGCCTTGCGGCTCCCTATTTTATGTGATTTTAGTATGACCATAGCATTTCTTCCTCCGGATTTGAGAGTACACTCTATTTGAACTTTTCTCCTCGGGCAGGATAATTGAGCTGGGAGTTACAGGACATTCTGAGCAACGAAGGACATGGGTTTCTACATCTTTCACGATAGTGAATGAACGCAGGTATGTTAGACCTAGATTTAAGGCGGGTGGTACCGAAGTCGTGCCGCTGCCTAAGACTAGTAACAGTGGGGAGTATCATACACTAGTATCATGCCTATGATACTAGTCTATGGTACTACTCCCAGAATGGGTAGTAACATATTTGTAGTATCATATACTAGTATATTTATTAGGCTATAGACACATCTTGTCTTGGAATCCGTTATGTTACGGTATCTACATATGATACCACTATCATCTCTCTCCTCATTAAATGAGTGCCACATCATTTTTTTTGTCTACGTGACACTTATGTTACCACCTATGTTACTCCCATTGTGAGCAGTCTAAACTAAACCATAGTGCAGTGTAGACTCCAAAAATAACCACTACCACATCAAGAGGGGCAGCGGGGACATCAGGTCAGTCCAGAGGCGGATTGTTGCCCGTCTCAATGGGGGCGCGAACGTCGGCGAGCGTATGTCCTTGGCCGCTCCACCACTGTGTCCTCCCAGCAAAGTTCTTATTCGCCGGCACCGGGTGCGGCCCGTCATGGTCGGCCCCAGTTGCTCCTTGCATTGGTCGCTGAAGAACGCGCGCCGCCACGGGAGGTTGAGGCGTTGCCTCTCTGGTTCCGCCCGCTTCGCATGCGTCATGTCGGCACGGGCTTTGTCAATCGCCGCGGGCAGCTCGCCCGGTGTCGGCACGGGATAGCCCGCCGCGCTGATCCTCTACCCACCGCCAACGCGGGTATCGGGAGGGACTACCTCGCCGCATAGAGTAGGTGGAGTTCGTCCTCATGCAGCCAGCGGCGGCCGAAGCTGTTGGCCGCAGCGCCGTCTTCAGGAAACCTATCGGCCATCAATCGCCGGCGAGAAGTTTGGTTGCGGTGGAGATGGAGAAGGCGGCATGAGGCGGGGGAGGCGGGAAGAAGAGTGCGGACGGTGAAGCGCAGCTGTGGGCATTTTAAACGCGACAAAGAGAGGGGTGGGAACGCGTGGCGGCACCATTACTCGCGTCAGTGAACTGAACGGCGGGATGGGAAACGAGGCGACGGTGTAGCGACGCCCTCGCCCTCTTGCAACGAAAAATTTAGCACTCCACCCACAATATTCTGCCACTGTCGTGGTGATATATACAGTCGGACGCTTCATATTACTGCCCATCATTGTCGCCTCACCTGCCCACCAAGTTTGCCTGTTCATATACACCGATGGTGCCAGGGGATTTTTTTTTCAAGAAGACGGCGCTACTGGTTTCACGGGATCCGTTGCTCCTGGATGGGACAGAGGAGGATAGATCGTGATGGGAAACTAGCTACAATCGAGGACACGTGGGTACGACCTAACAATGGCGGCGGAGGACGAACAAGGCAGGAGGCCCTCCCATCAGGTCTCTTCTCTCTACCTACCTCATGTCTTTCCGCCAATTCCACCAGGTGATGGAAAATCTCCATGACAAGGATAAAGAGTTGTGGCGAGAGCGAATCACCTTGCCGTAGCCCCCGCCTATTGGAGATGCGACACCCCGCCGAGCAATTCACAAGGATGCGTGTTGAAGTGGTGGACAGTAGTGCACAAATCCACGCGATCATATGATCGCCGAACCCGAACTTTTTAAAAACCTCGATGAGGAACGCCCAATCCACCGTGTCAAAGGCCTTGGTGATGTCGAGATTAAGAAGGATGGCCGGTGTCAGCAAGGTGTGAAGCTTTTAGGCCGTGCGCTGAACCACCAAGAAGTTATCGTGGATACACCTCCAGCACACGAAAGCGCTTTGGTGACCACCCACTAACTCAAGGAGGGACGAAGCCAACCTCCTGGCCAGGACCTTAGCGACAACTTTGGCAAAGCTGTGAATGAGACTGATGGGACGAAAGTCTTTGATTTCTTACGCACCTACTTTCTTCAGCAACAGAGAGACGAGATCTTGGTTCACCGAGCTAAATCCACGCACGTCTAGCCGTGCTAACGAGTCAAAAGCAGCCATGACGTCGTTCTTTACCACCTCGCAACAGGAGGTAAAGAACCTGTTGGTGTACCCGTCTGGGCCCAGACACTTGTCTTTAGGCATCTCAATAAGTGCCGCCCATACCTCCTCCACCGAGAAATTGGCCTCCATGTGACGCAAGTCCATAGAAGGAAGTCAGTGGACATCAAGATCTAAGGAGAAAAGACGATCGACGTCCCTCCCAAATAAGTCCACAAAGAAATCATCCACAGCCTCAGATTTGCCCGCGTGGTCAGTCACTCTCGAACCATCCACCAATAAGTGATCCACAAAATTCTTTCGGCGGTGATAGCTGGCATGTGCATGAAAAAAATGGGTGCATGCATCTCCATCTTGCAGCCACAGCTGACACGACCTCTGACGGGCAATCGTTTGCTCGAGAGAAGCCAAACCTAAGAGCTTCTTCTTCGAAAGCCTCCTAAGTCCACGCTCTCAAGGAGAGAGCTTCCTAGCGTCCATCGTTGTATACAACCGCAGGATAACCTAGTTGGCCAGAAGGATCTGCAACTTTACGCTACCGATGAACTTCGACCTCCATATGTATAGTTGCTTGGCCGTGGCTCGAAGCTTTAGATCCAGGCTCTTAAAGGGATTAGGCTCATGACCTACCGAGTTCCACGCATCACGAACCACCTGCTGAAATCCCTCGGCTTTCGTCCAAAAGGACTGGAAGTGGAATCTACTACCCCAATGGAAGTTGTGGGAAAGCCGTAAAACAAGTGGGTAGTGATCCGATGGCCCTGAGGAGATGACTGAGAGGAATGCGTCCGGGAAGAGAGCTTCGCAATGCACCGTGGTGACCACCCTATCCAGCCGCTCCAAAGTGGGGTTTGGCCTCTTGTTCGACCAGGTAAAACGCCGCCCATTAAGATATAGTTCCTTGAGCTCTAGGCAATTCAGCGCCCTCTTGAATCGACCCGTCATCCCCCGGTGCAACTGTCCCTGGTTTTTGTCCACCTCATCTGTTATTAGGTTAAAGTCACCCGCGACCATCCACAGACCTGCGTAAAGATCCCTAATGTTCTGCAACTCCTCCAGGAAGGCCTTCTTCGTGTCCACGCCCTGAGAGGGACCATAGACACCCGTGAACCACCAACCTTGATCTCCACCCACCGAGACATGCGCCGTAATGGCATTGGCGGAAATGTGAGGATTGGAGACCGTCACCAGCGCGGACTGCCAAGCGAGAAGAATTCCACCACGGGTGCCGACGGCCGGAAGGAAAAAATATCCATCTTAAGGCGAGCCGAGGCATTCCACAACTACGCGGTCACAGATGACCGCCATCTTGGTCTCCTGGATGCAAACACTTGCGGCCTTGACCGGGGGTAGCACCTGGAAAATCGCTGCTGTACGAACCCCAGAATTGAGTCCATACCCATTCCAGATTGCGACCGAGATGTCCGGGTTCATGATGACTCAGTACCACCAACAACAAGCTCGGGTTTTACAAAAGGATGCGGGAACGAAAATACAACGGATTTCTAACTCACAGAAATAAACCATGCACTTCTCCTGTGTATCATCCACCAAAGGGAGCGCCTCAGGCTGCCAACTGAAAATACTCACGATCACATCGATCTGATCCTGCCGTAGGGGCTGGGTGAATAGGTTCAGGTAAGCCGCCACCGCCTCATCACCAATCACCTCAGTCTGGCTGGCGATCCCCAACTTGAGGATAAACTCACGCAGCTGCCGCCGCACCGGTGTGCCCGGAGAAAACTTCCCACGAAGCCGACTGCTCCTCCGAACGGGGCCACCGTACATGTGGCTACGCGGGCCTTGACAGCATGGGTGAGATAGAGCGCCGATAGTAACGCCGTAACATCTGAACCCCGTCCGCATCTGTAGTGGCGCATGCGGGCGCCTCCTGCTTCATAAAATTCCAGCAGCGGGCGCCTCCTGCTTCATAGGTCGCGTCCGAACGGACTGTGCCGAAGAGGCCAACTGGAAAGCTGCGCCACTGTTGCCCCCAGATTGGGGGTTCGAGTCAGAGAGGGAAACCGCAAATATCACCAACACAGACACGGGTGAACCAACCGGTGAGGGCCCACCCCGCTCTGACTTGTTGTCCGTTAGTGCAGCGCCAGACCCTGTTTGAACAGGGGAAAGCAGCCCGGGGTCAGGAGCTGCTGCAGCTCGTCAGGGGGCAACCCACCGCTGTTCTCAGCCCTTGGCTCCTTGACCGAGTCCCGCCCGCCAACCAGTGGAGAACGCACGTCCCCAGTTCACAATAAAATTTATAGTTTTGAGTTTAAATGTCTTGTAGTTCAAATAAAACTTAGTCTGTTTGTTATAAATGATTTTTGAAATGTCGTATATAATGCTTGTAAGGAAAAAAAGAAAAGATCTACAAACGAAACTTTTTCCTAGGCAGCAGGGACGGGGTATTTGATCCACCAGCGGCTGCTAGAGATAGAGGAGCCGGGAGAGAGGGAGTGGAGGAAAAAAACAACGCGGCGATGCATTGCCATCAACCATCATCGACGAGAGCTAGCTTGGTGAGACTACGCGGGGATGCACGTCTCAGGAGCTGTGTTGATTCGTGGATACTTTTTTCAGGGCACCGTACGCTGCAGACCTACCACTCAACCAGCACGCATTTCCAAAATTTGGGCGGGAAAGCGGCAAAGCTTTGATTCGGGTCCCAAAAGATGAAAAATGGATTACTTCCAAAATTTTGACCACATGCCGTAGCATTACCGCGGGATGTTCGGACAGCTCTAGCACGCTGCTGACACAAAGCTTGGTATTACTTGCATGAGATAGCTAGGGGCGCCCCATCTGCTCGGGTAGTCTCCACCACGTTATGCAGGTCGATTTAAGTTGCACAAACATTATCCTGCTTCGGATTAGTAATTTAGTAGGCAAATAAAAAAATGTCCATCGGGTAGGCGGAGCGTACCAGAACTCTGCGGCCCGAAAAGGAATCACGGGCCGGGGACCCTCCTTCACCGATCGAAACAAATCGTTACTCACTAGTGGAAACAGGGGCATTAGTCCCGGTTGGTAAGGTCCATTTGTCCCGGTTGTGCAACCGGGATGGGCTGGCCGGGACAAATGGCCCGTCCCATTGGTCCCGGTTGTGCCAGGACCCGGGATGAAAAGGATAGGGCACGTGGCGAACCTGGGCCAGGGAGTTCGTCCCGGTTCGTTCAAGGGACCGGGACGGATACTTTTTTTGACAAAAAAAATATACGATCCCGAGCCCGATCTTTTGGGCTCCTGTCTCCCAATCCCGAGCCGGCCTCCACTTCCCCAACCGCGTCCAGGCCCACGTTTTTTATTAAGCCCATTGGTCACATTGTTTTTGTCAAAAGGGCCCACTGGCCCCGTCTTATATTATGGTCAGTCAACGGTTCGAAGGGCCCACTGGCCAGCGTGGTCAGTCAAAATGGTTCGAAGGGGCCACTGGGCAGCGGCCGTTGGCTGGCTCGCCTGGTCCCTTAAATTAAGACTGCAGGACGGTCAAAGGGCCAGCCACCTCGTCTTCCCGCCCCGCCTCGGCTTCCCGCGCCCCCACTCCCCCACGCGCGCGTGGCGCGGCTGCAACCGCCGCCTCGCCTCGGCTTCTGCCCGCATTCATGGCCGCCTGCAACCGCCGACACGTCCAGGGCGCCGGTTGGCATGCCAGCCCTCCACGGGGCCTTTTTAAAGGCCCCCCGCCGCCCGTACAACCCATTCACCCCGGCCGCGCCCCTGGCAAAGCAACCCTAGCCGCCACCATGTCCCGCTGGTTCGGAAGCGGCTCCGGCTCCGGCTCCGGCAAGGGCAAGCGCCCAAGGAACGACAATGGAGGCTCCGGCATCCCGCCCCCGCCGGCGGAGGCCTTCGGCTACGGCCCTGGAGGTGTCCGCCTCGGCGGGGTGCCGCATGTCCCCGCGCCACCACCAGCTGCACGCCCCCCGCCCGGCGCCGCGCCCAAGGGCAAGAGGTTCCGCCGGTACGTCCGGGTGGTCGAGGCGGAGTGGCACTGGAACAATGCCACTCCGGTGTTCTACGCCGACGTCCACCTCCCGGACGGATGGCACTTGAACCCGCAGCGCATTCCTGTGCCGCCGGTCCCGACCGGCCAGGCGCTGCTTGAGGAGGTCGACCGCCGGCGCGAGTTCCTGCCGGCCCCCGCCCGCAGGGAGCGCGCGTACGCGCGCACCTCCCCCTACTGGGCCGCCTGGCTCGAGGAGGAGCACGAGCTGCGCCGCCGCTCGTTCATCCCCGCCCCCCACGAGGCCAACGTGGACGACTACCCCCCGCCACCACCCGGCCGGGAGAGGGAGCTATGGCTCCTCGTGGACGAGCCGGAGGACTTCTCCGGGGAGCCGGACCCCGAGCTCCGGGCCCAACTGGAGGAGGCCTGCGAGGCCTCCCGCCGCTCCCTCGTCGAGGACGAGATCCTGCGGTGGAAGCGCGTCGTGGACGCCGCCGCCGCCGCCCCCTAACGAGCCTGCTGTCCCCTGGTGGCAGGCCATGAACGCCGAGCTGGAGGCGTCTGAGGACATGCCGGAGCCGCAGCCGCTCCCACCAGGCCTGGAGTATGGCATGACCTGGGCCTGGACCGGCGGCGTCTGGGCGCCGGGGTCGCCGGAGCAGGAGGAGGAGCTGCCCCCACCGCCGCCGCTGCCGCAGGAGGTGCTGCCCCCCCCCCCGCCGCCGTACGCGCCCCCGATTCCCCCCCCGGCGAGCCCGGCCCAGCCGCCTGCCCACCTGTGGCAGCCACCCCCCTACGTGAACCTCTCCGACGACGAGGACGACTAGGTCGCCGCCGCTAGCTACCCCCCCCTAGCTACACCCCCCCCCCCCCAAGAAACGGCCGGCCGCCTATGGCCGCGCCGCCGCCCCTTATGAAAGTACGGCCGGCCGCCTGTGGCCGCGCCGCCCCCTATGTAAGCAAGGCCCCTGGCCTTTATTATTAATATAAGTTTGTGTTCCCCTAACCTACTGTGTCCCTAGTCCATCCCCGCCGGCGCCGGCGGATCTGTCCACTCGTTCCCGCCGCCGGCAGGGCTTCGCCCAGCCATATCCACTCGTACCCTGCCCCTGGAGTGTCCGCTCGGCCTGGAGAGAGGGCCGCGCTTTTTATACAACTGGGCCTTTCGTCCCGGCCCGTGCCGCCAACCGGGACTAGAGACCCTTTGGTCCCGGTTGGTACCACGGCCCGGGACCAAAAGCAAATTTCGAATTTCGGTGGCACCCCTGCGCGCCCAAACTTTTTTAGCGCCAAAATTTGAAAAGTGTTAGGTTTGCACATTAACAACTTCTATATATTTCCAAATTTGACAAAAATTTCAACATGAAAAATGCTAGAATTTGCAAAACTAATTTAAATCCATTTTTCGTTTAACTAAATAATTATTCTAACTATTGAAACTATTAACTATTTTTTCATTTGTATATAATTTAAATATAAAAATGTTACAATTTTTTATTTCTCTCGTGATCTTCCTAATTCAAAGCGAGTTTTACCTTATTGACACGATGAATTTGAGATCTTCGTCTACAAAAGAAAAACCATAGTTTTCCTTCGAAGGTTTACTCTGCGCACCCACACGTATTTTCCCTTTATCCCGACCCCCGCAATAAATGATGCAATTCTATCATTAGTGAGAGACTTCACGTTGGCAATCTCAATTAAAGTGCCAGTTTGTGTCTGATCCCACCAACCCCTCAGAATCCTCCTATTAACTTCACCTATCTCAACTGAAATCACTGTCTTCATGTGGATGCCAAGCCTGTGCAAAGCTATCTCTCCTCCTCCAATACCGGAGAATAAGGACACCACATTAACACCATTGGGAAACATGTACTTCAACACCGACAAGTGGCAACTCACAGTATCTTGGGAGACCGAGTAAAAATTCCATCTCATCTGGCTCTAGAGGGGCAACCTTGTTCTTTCCAACCCAAACAAGGTTCCATCTTCTGCACTCGTCCATAACATACCTCTGAACAGTTAGAGGTGGTGGATTACTTGAGCCTGCAATAGTACGTTCGATCTGTTTTATCAGAATTGGACTTGCCACACGGGTTTGCAAGCAATCGAGCTACCTTCTAGGATCCCAGGAAGGCCACCAGTTCTCATAATGAGGGAATGCCTCAAATATGGTCTTTGGAGCGAGAGGAAGCAGACGTGACCTATTCTCAATTGGCAAATTATGGATGTAGCCTCTTTCTTGAGAAGCTGCACAGAAGTGCTTAGAATCCACAAACTCCGGCTCTATGTCATACAAATTTCTGGAAATTTCCACCCATTCACTTTTAGTGGTAGAATAAAGCAGGTTGCTCGCCCTCCAGACCCCCAATCACAAAGTCAAAGCGACCATATCTAGCAATAAATGATGCAATTCTATCATTAGTGAGAGACTTCACGTCGGCAATCTCAATTAAAGTGCCAGTTTGTGTCTGATCCCACCAACCCCTCAGAAGGTGGAATCCAACCACACGTTTCTCCTCCAAAAATTTATCATATCTGTTAAAGAAGTACCGAAGCTCTATTTCTGTTTTAAGGATATCTGTCAGGATGGTATCCCTGCTATCACTTCGAAGTGTGCCTGCAATATGTGCGTGTAATATATGACAATAGAGGCTTTTTACCGGTCAATACAAAATACTGATCAAACAGAACTATATGATCATGTATTCCACGATTATTATTACACATCACCAACATACGGAGGAGAGAGAAACAGAAAAGTGGGATGGTGGAACAATAATGCTTGCCAGCTTTTCTTCGTGTCCCTTGCTTATGATCGCTTCGGCCGTAACCATGGAGTATCTTCATTATTTAACGGGATGGTGGGGTCAGATTTCACTGTGAAGGGTGGAATTTCAACAAACTTATTATAATCTTCTGACATGTCTGTCGTGTCCTCGATTCCCACGATGTTTCTTTTCCCTGAGAGAACTATGTGACGCTTCGGCTCATCGTATGATGAAATTGTTCCCTTATTTTTTCTTTTCTTCGGTCTGGAAGACATGTCCTTCACATAGAAGACCTGAGCCACATCATTGGCTAGAACGAATGGTTCGTCATTGTAACCAATATTGTTGAGATCCACCGTTGTCATTCCATAAAGCGGGTCTACCTTTACCCCTTCTCCATTCAGGTTGACCCATTTGCACTTGAACAAAGGGATCTTAAAAGAAGGTCCATAGTCAAGTTCCCATATCTCCTCTATGTAACCATAGTATGTGTCAGTTTTTCCATTCTCGTTTGTTGTATCAAAGCGGACACCACTGTTTTGGTTGGTGCTCTTCTTATCTTGGGAGCTCGTGTAAAATGTATTCCCATTTATCTCGTACCCTTGAAAACTCCCAATAGTCGAAGATGGTGACCCTGCCAACATGTACAGCTGATCTTCAACAGTGGTGTCATTTATAAGATGTGTTTGCAACCAACTTCCGAAAGTCTCCATGTGTTCGCGTTTAATCCATGAGTCATCCTTCCCCGGGTTTGCAGACCGTACAATATTCTTGTGTTCCTCGACATACGTAGCCATGAACATAGAATTATGTAGAACTGTGTAGTGTGCTTTGGTCAAAGAATGCCCGTCCCTAGGTATCATTGTTTTCTTTCCCAGCGTTCCTTTTCCCCTCAGTCTCCCCTCATGCCGCGATTCAGGAACACCAATTGTCTTAAGGTCAGGAATAAAGTCAACACAGAACCCAATGACCTCCTCTGTTCCATAGCCCTTCGAGATGCTTCCTTCTGGCCTAGCACGGTTATGAACATATTTCTTCAAGACTCCCATGAACCTCTCAAAGTGGAACATATTGTGTAGAAATACCGGACCGAGAATATGAATCTCTTCACATAGGTGAACAAGGAGATGAGTCATAATGTTGAAGAAGGATGGTGGGAACACCAACTCAAAACTAACAAGACACTGGACCACATCCCTCTGTAATCTTGTCAGAATTTCTGGATCGATTACCTTCTGAGATATTGCGTTCATGAATGCACATAGCTTCACAATGGGTACTCGAACATTTTCCGGTAGAAGCCCCCTCAATGCAATCGGAAGCAACTGCGTCATAATCACGTGGCAGTCATGAGACTTCAGGTTTTGGAATTTTTTCTCTGCCATGTTTATTATCCCCTTTATATTCGACGAGAAACCAGACGGAACCTTGACACTGTAAAGGACTTGAAAGAATATTTCCTTCTCTGCTTTAGTAAGAGCGTAGCTGCTTAAGGAATGACGCCCTGTATCTGTGTGTTTGTTGCTTGGGTCTTTCATACGTTGCTGGTCCTCCCGTGCTTCAGGCGTATCTTTTGACTTTCCATACACGCCCAGGAAGCATAGCAGATTGACACAGAGATTCTTTGTCACGTGCATCACGTCGATCGAAGACCGGACCTCTAAAACTTTCCAATAGGGTAGCTCCCAAAATATAGATTTCTTCTTCCACATGGGTGCCCGCTTATCAGGGCCGTACGGAACTGGTTGGCTGCCAGCAGCCTTACCAAAAATTACTTCTAGGTCCTTGACCATATCGAATATATCATTACCACTACGGAGCTCATGCTTCTTTCGGTTATCTGCCTCACCTCTGAAATGCTTCCCTCCTTTTTTCCTTAAGGGATGCTTGATCGGAAGAAATCTACGATGCCCCAGGTATACAACCTTTTTACATTTATCCAAAAAAACACTGTCAGTCTTATCTAAACAGTGTGTGCATGCATTGTATCCCTTATTTGTATGACCGGAAATGTTACTAAGAGCAGGCCAATCATTGATGGTCACGAAAAGCAACGCCCGTAGGTCAAATGGCTTTTGTTCGTTCTCATCCCACACACGTACACCTGGTTTGCCCCACAGTTCTAAGAGTTCTTCCACTAATGGCCTTAGATACACATCAATGTCGTTGCCAGGTTGCCTCGGGCCTTGGATGAGAACTGGCATCATAATGAACTTGCGCTTCATGCACAACCAAGGAGGAAGGTTGTACATACATAGAGTTACAGGCCAAGTGCTATGACTGGAGCTCTGCTCCCCAAAAGGATTAAAGCCATCTGTACTTAGACCAAACCATAAGTTTCTCGCCTCTCCTGCAAAGTCTGGAAAGTCTCTCTCGATCTTTCTCCACTGCGATCCATCGGCGGGGTGCCTCAACTTTCCATCTTTCTTACGGTCTTCTTTGTGCCATCGCAACAACCTAGCATGCTCTTTGTTTCTAAACAAACGTTTCAGCCGTGGTATTATAGGAGCATACCACATCACCTTAGCAGGAACCCTCTTACGGGGGGGGCTCGCCGTCAACATCACCAGGATCATCTGCTCTGATCTTATACCGCAGTGCAGTGCATATTGGACATTCATCCAAATTCTCGTACTTCTCACCGCGAAAGAGAATGCAGTCATTAATGCATGCATGTATCTTCTGCACATCTAATCCTAGAGGGCAGAGAGCTTTCTTTGCTTCGTACGTACTCTCAGGCAATTCGTTATCCTTTGGAAGTTTTGGCTTCATTAGTTGAAGTAAACCCTCAAATGCCTTGTCAGTCACACCGTTTTGTGCCTTCCATTTCAGCAACTCCAGTGTGGTACCGAGCTTTGTGCTACCATCTTCGCAATTTGGGTACAACAATTTTTTGTGATCCTGTAACATGTTGTCCAGCTTCAACCTCTCCAATTTATTTTCACAGTCTTCCCTTGCATCAGCAATAACTCGGCCAAGATCATCATCGGCCTCTTCTGATGGCTGTTCTTGATCACCTCCTTCTTCTGCATTCTCTTCCATTGCAGTATCGTCGTATTCAGGGAACGAAGGATCTTCTTCTTCTTCTTCATCGTCTTCCATGACAACCCCTCTTTCTCCATGCTTGGTCCAGCAATTATAGCTGGGCATGAAACCTCTCCGAAGTAGATGGCCGTGAAGGATTCTTTCGGAAGAATGTTCTCTGACGTTCCGACAATCAACACATGGGCAACACATGAAGCCATTATCTTTGTTCGCCTGAGCTACAGCAAGAAATGAATTCAGGCCTGCCATATACTCGGAAGTGCGTCGGTCACCGTACATCCATCGCTGCCGTGCATCCATCTGCATCATATAATTAAGTTTATCAAAATACATATTAATTAAGAGATGACCACAGTACATCGACAAATAATACTTTTTTATGTATCAGTTTCAGATGAAAAATATAATTTGTTAACCTCGGTCGAAGATACCATTTTCAGTGAGGTTGTGCGCGTCTTGGGAATTTCGTCGAACACCTCGTGTGCATAGTAAAAAAAAACACACTAACACCACACTCTCTCACACCTCCAAGCAAAAAAATAGTGGGAAGGAGGGAGGGGCTGGGGCAGTATATATAGGGGAAGGGGCATTGGTCCCGGTTCGTGGACTGAACCGGGACAGCAGGTCATGCGCGGGCCACGTGGCCTGTGGCTAGGCATTGGTCCCGGTCCGTGGCAAGAGCCGGGACCGATATACCCCCCACGAACCGGGACCAATGCGCCCAGGCGATTCCTGTTGCCCCGGGCGCACGAACCGGGACCAATGCAGGGCATTTGTCCCGGATTTGGTTGCAACCGGGACAGCTGCCCCCTGGACGAGAGGGGTTGTTTCCACTAGTGACTTCTTTTTGTTCTGGTCTACTCCCTCCGTTCTACAATAGATGACTTTCACATATCTATATATGGATGTATCTAGACACTAAAATATGTCTAGATACATCTATATATAGATATGTGGAAGTCATCTATTGTTGAACGGAGGGAGTAGCTACCTTTGAAAACTTGGCGCATGCATATCCGCACCTCCAGGCATTTTAGTTGTACATACATGTTTGCATCTATGGATTAATAATGTCATTAACATCAAGAAAATCTTGTGTAGATTCCAGTAATTACATTGAGAAAGGAGATCGTAAGAGACAAAGCTAAAATCAATTCACTCAATACTTTTGACACCTTGGTTATGAGCGAAACACTCATAAGATCACTCGCCAAACCTCTTCATCGAGATTATATAAAACCAAATAAATACATCCACGTAACTGTTGTTCAACAAACATGACTACTTGGAACATCAACACGCTATAACACACGTCTTCTATGGGGATTTTCATTGTTCGGACCGTCGCCTAGAATATTCTTCCAAGAAACTTAGAAATAATACATATTTTATGCCACTATGTATAAGAATGTTATATTTATTTAAGTAGTACAACATAATTTATAATTGAAATTTTAGATTTGCTAGTGTATGCTCACTGTCTTTAATAAAACTTACCAAGAAAATATTGTGTCTTCAGCTTAGAACAAAACTAGCAAATGTAATAAATAGAGTTATACATGGCAAGTATTATGTAAACGAGTGAAAACATGTATTTTAATACAAAAAAATGTATATTCAACTAGTGCTGATTGGTCGAGGCGGAAGAGGGTGGAGAGGAGGTTCCGTTCCCGTACCTAGCACGGACGGTAGTGCCCCGAAACGGCGGCGATCACGGGAGGGGGAGGAGGGTTTCGGTGAGGTTCAGAGAATTACAGAGTGAAGAGAGCAGAGGGAGAGGAAGAGAGAATGGAGGCGGGGGAAGAGAGAGGGAGGGAGAAGGTAGGGCAGAGGGGAACTAGGGCATCGAGCTAGGTTTATAGGGGGGAGGAGGTGGTGATGGCCGTTCGCTGCTGCCCTCTGCTACGTGGGTAGCACGGATGAAATCCGTACAGAGGTTGAAGAAGGGATCGAAGGGGTATGGGCCTGAGGGGGAGTTGGGATGGGCCTGCCCCTCTCTCTGCTGGTTGTTTTTTATTTTTTTTCTTTGTTCTTTTTTTTGCTGATTTGAAAAGGAAGAAAAGGCTAGGGTTTAGGGTTAGAAATTTTTAGAAAAATTTGGTAATAGGTTATTTAGGGTAACAACAACAATTGCCAACTTTTGTTTTACAAAATATTTCAAATTATTTGATGTTTGGTAATTTGATTGAATTTAGGTGAATTTGATATTAGTTGAAATATTGGAAGCAATAATTTAATTAGTTGAACCTTCGTTTAATGGAAACAAATGATGGAAGTGTTTTGTCATTTTCATAATTTTCAAAAGGGGTTGCTGTTTTGGAAATTAATTGAATTTGCAAAGGGTTTGGTATTAAATGAATTTTTGTTTAGAAATAAATCAACAGTTTTGAAATCACAACTTTAATGGAAACAATTGATTGTTTTGATTTGAAATATCATTTTGGAAATTGTAACATCACAAGTATGAAACAAAAGGTTTAAAATTTGAGTTGAAATTCAAATAGAAAACAAAGGAAAACAAATGAAAACAGAGGAAAACAAATAGAAAACAAGCAAAACAAATGCAATGAACATGATGTCATGATGCAAAACATAAAATAACAGAGAGCAAATATTCTAATGGCTATTTTTCATACTTGGGATGTTACAGTATACTTGTATTAAATGATTTTTGCCTTATCCTTGTATGTGATTGGCCTAACAACATTTTTCGCCTATGATATCGTGCTAGAGCCGTAGCTTATATAAGATACAACCTCAATCTCTTTCTTCATTAAATATGGTGCCACATCAGCATATTGCCTATGATACCACGCTAAGATACCCCCATTACGGAAGGCCTTATGGGCCCGCGTCGCGATCGTGGAGCCCGAGGCGCACATACTGTCTCAGCTAGCTTGTGAAAGTCGGGTTAATCTAGAAACTGCATGCAACACACGGTCGCGTGCCATGCTAGCTACTCCCTCCGTCCACTTTTATAAGGCAAACTTCTTGCTATTGAAATGCTAAGAAGTGTGCCTTATAAAAGTGGACGGAGGGAGTACCTACTACCTACGAATATACATGCATGCATGCATATATTTCGAGCAGGTGGCCACGGGAAAAAAAAGTGCCCGCACGTACTCCTTCCGGTTCATAATATAAGATGATTTAGGTATGATCTACATATTCACATTAAAATAACTGGACATGTGTATTAAAATATGTCTAGATACATGTATATTGTGAATGCGGAAAATATTACTTGAGTGCTAGCTGGAATTCCTGGTCAACTGTTCGCCTCCTCCTCTCACGTACAAATTCCAGGTTGAGTCGGCAGCTTCTTATACTCCCTCCGTCTCAAAATAACCGTCGTAGATGAAATTTTGCAAAAAAAACTCCTTGCCGTTTGTGAGACACAACCCGCAGTCCAAATCGTTTCGGAGACGGCTGCTCGCTCTCACTATTTGTCACGACTTGCTGCACCTATCGCTCTCCTCCGGCTCCCCACCGCCTCGCTCTGCTCTTCTCCCTCCCCTCCATGTTTCCTCGCATCGCCGCACCCTCCTTCGCGTTCAGTCGTCTCACAACGCTCTGCAACAACTTCCCACGAAGAACCTCCAAAAAGGTAGAACCTTTTGGTCCAAGCCGTCGACGAATCCGACGTCGACAAGGCCGGTTCCGGTCGCTGCATGGACGGACACGCCGGATCCGGTGGCTGCAAGGTGCTGCCGTCCACCACGATAAGCTCCGGGAGCATCACTGCCGGATCAGGAGGAGATGGAGGCAGGGTGCTGCACCGCCGTCAATCTCCGGGGCAACCTCCTACTGCGTGTCCTCCTCCTCCACCGAGGCAGCTCGGTGTGGTGCCTCGGCTTAGTCGTCCTCGACAACCAGTGTGAGATCTCCTTCTTCCCCAGCCTTTAGGTTGAACCAATACTCAGCCCTAGTGCAAAAAGTTCAAGCTTGTGCAGCTTGTTCTGCTTACGATTGGACCTTGAATGAATTGGTTCAGATCGAGTAATTTACTTTCCGATTGTTAGGCAGTAAATATTTAAAAAAATCTTTGTTTTACTGGTAGTAATCATTCATATTCTTGCCCACTGTTAGGCAGTTCTTTTTGTCCAAATAGGAGCAGTAATCTGTCATTTTCAGTAATTTCCGATAGATGCTCTAGCAAATATTCAGTCGCAATGCTTAGCTAGTTGGGTTTTATTTACGGGCACAGTTTGTTACGAAACATACAACTTTGGATACTAAAACTAAGCATCTGAACATAATTCTTGGAAATATAGTGAACACTTACAGTACATTGTCATCAGAACTGCTTCCCATCAAGAGGTTCACTTATTCACTTGCTCCAAACATTGACAAAAGATAGTGTAGGTGATATTTTCTTTAGGGAAGTCACGAGGTTATATTGTGCTTACAGATGCAATGATGTTGTATGGATGAATCTTTAAGTTCCAGCTTCAGAAACTATGTCTCAATTATTTTATGCATTCTCACAATACTATATCAGTGGTAATAAAACTGGTCGTGTGTAGGACATGTCTACTGAATAATGGATTAATAGCGCCAGTAGTGCAGCCGTGGATTTCACAATTGCAATGAACTCTTCTACCTTTCCATATGAAGCTATGTATCAGGCATCACTTATAACAACATAGAAGTCTAAACGGGACAAGTTCAAGAAATGTCCAATTTCATCAGTATCATTGTGCTAAAGATTTAGGGGCTAAATTTTTCTTGTTGGTCAGTTATTCTTTGATGATCGAATATCAATATATTCTGATCAACACACATGTAAGTTTTTCCGGGGCAGACATATGTCGTCGCAAGAGCTTCATCTGTGGGGAGACCTGCATGTGAGACGGAAGAGGAGTAGGGCACAGAGAGCATCCTTTGTTGCTGGCCTCTTTAATTGGGTATATTTTTGAAACTGAAGCAACCTGCTGTTAGTGGTTATAGGATTGGGTGATTGGATGTTGGGGCACTACTGCTTGAGTATCGGGGAAAAGGATAGATGCAAGTAAGTACTCTTATACTCCCTCCATTCCTTTTTACTCTACATCTTGGAAATTTTCAGACAAAATAAGCTCACATTTATTGCTATTACTTTTCCACTCCCAAGCATGCAACACAGTAACTTTGTCATAGGAAAAAGAGCAACGTCACAGGAAACAAAGCAACGCTTGGGTTAAACAAAGTTCATTTAATGCTGTACATGCAATTTGTACAGAAGAAAGTACTCCCGCCAGTTTTTCTAGCGCCAAGTACAATAGAAACATGAGTTCTTTTTTTGCCTCCATTTTTACAGCACTGTGCAAGCAACGAAAATGAAAAGTTAGAGCGGCAAAGTACAATTCACATTTGAGAAGATGAGCAGACATCTCCTATAAGTATCCACTCACTCCTAACCCAGGTAGCAACACAACCATTTGGAAATAGCTACAGCCGCCTCCATCCAGCACCACTGCCATGGATTTTGACTTGAACTCCTCACCACCAGATGATGAAGGAGATGGTCCTGTACTTGAGGAGATGGAAAATCTTCAAGACGGCGGAGGTGGTGCCGAAGGCGTAGAAGATCGGTCCTCCATTGATCTTAACGAAGTTCCTCAGCCTGATGTTGAAGATGCAAACCCAGGTTAGAAAAATTGCAATACTAGCACTACTCTAACTTGCTGGAAAGATCATTTGAAGTTTAACCATGTGTTTTTCTTTACTGCTACTAGTAGAATCAATTCCATAACTTGGAAAGAACTAAACTGAGACTAAATACATCTTGGGTTTTGCTCTGATTGGGTACAACTAGCTAGTTAATCGTTCTTTGTCTCTATAAAATTTATGGAACCAGACCCGGTAGTTCCTTTCTTTGTTTTCAAAGTAACAATAAGTAAATCCATGAGTTCTAACCTTTCTTTGTGTCTCTACAAAATTTATGGAACCAGATGTAGAACCAGACTCCCATTGGGTTAATCAAGCGCGTGACCTTCAAGTCATTCTAGCAGCATCGGCAGACTTTTTTTTGCGCCAAAGAAGATACCCTACGCTTAGATGGATCACAAGATAGTTACGAGGCAATTTATGCGGACTTGTTAATGGCTAATTACTCAAGAGATGAAAGTTTTCGAGTAGTATGTGCTTTAGATACATACCGAAGGCGTTCTGGAGTAACCCTCTCTCGGCTAGCGTTTTTTCTTAGCAAGAGAAGTGCTATTGAGCTTGAATATGCTGAACACAGAAACCCACCACCAGAAGCTCCCATTGCTGGTTAGTCCTGCATTACATTCAAAAATAAAAATAATATTGTCATCAAGCTTTATGTAAAATAAACAAACATAAGATTCTCCATTTCTTGTAGATGTACCTCTTGATCATGTTGGTGGTCACCGAAGTAGGAAGCCCCACCAACCTCGGAAGATCTATAGGAAGATGTTGACAAACAAGCAAAGGTGGAGAGTTTATCAAGAGTTACTTCGAGACAGCAACAGTGGTGTTTTAAAGAAAACTAGCACCTCACGTGTTGCAGCAAAACTTGGACATAGTGTAAGGCAAGTTCAAGATGTTTGGAAATATGCAAAGAAATGCATAAGAGAAGGAAGGGAGGTTGATGTTAGTCACAAGAAAACCAAAAATTGTGGTCGTAAGAGAATTGTAGCTCCTCTTGAACTAGTCCGCTCTATTCCTAAAAGAAAGAGGCAGACATTGAGTGCGTTGTGTCATGCTATTCATATGAAGAAGACAACACTTTTTCGAAGGTTTAAGCAAGGGTATTTGAGGCGACATTCCAATAGTTTGAAGCCAGTTTTGAAAGATAGTAACAAGAAGGAAAGAGTTCGGTTTTGCTTCAGGATGATTGATCCAAACACAGTCCACATTGATCCGCAGTTCATTCATATGGAGGATATTGTGCATCTTGATGAAAAATGGTTTAACATGACTAAAAATAACAGAACTTACTACCTAATGCCAGACGAAGATGACCCGGTCCGTACTATTCAAAACAAAAACTACATAGGCAAAGTTATGTTCTTAGTAGCTGTGGCTAGGCCTAGATATGACGATGAAGGGAATTTGCTATTTGATGGGAAAATTGGTTGTTGGGCAATGGTTGCCGAGGTACACTATCCTCTACTTCACCTTTTTAAATGTTGACCAATAACATGTTCTTTACATTAAGTTGTGGATTTTGTTTTTTCTTAAACAGGAACCAGCACAAAGGAGAAGTGACAATAGACCTAGAGGTGCTATGGTCACAAAGAACTTAAAGATAAACAGAGATGTGATGAGAGGATTCATGGTTAACAAAGTAATACCGGCTATTCATGAAAGATGGCCAGATGAAGGGAAAATTATTTATATTCAACAGGACAATGCTCCATCCCATGTTAAGTCGCATGATGAGGCATTGCTAAATGCCATTGCACTTACAGGACGTGATATTCGGATCCTACAACAGCCTCCCAACTCGCCAGACTTGAACATTCTTGATTTGGGATTTTTTAGGTCTCCGAGTCAGGGACAAACTCCAAGCCAGCAGGAGCATTGTCTTCCACCTCCTCCTCCGCTGCGTCGGGCTCCTGGGTGTCCGGGGCAAAATCCACGCCCCGCACAAGAAGACGAGGCGGCGCTGCGTGCAGCCCCCCCCCTTGCCGACGACCAAAAGACCCGCCGGCGCTGTCATGATCCATCTCCCGTCCATGGCGCTTGTCCTCCTCGCAGTCAAGGGTGCGGCCCGCCAGCGCCACATCATGCCCTCCCTGCCGCTGCTGAGACAGCGCTGCGTGCAGCCCCCGCCCTTGCCGACGACCAGTCGACCCGCCGGCGATGCCATGATCCATCTCCATGCCGTGGCGCTTGTCCTCCTCGCAGTCCAGGGTGCGGCCCGCCAGCGCCGCATCATGCTCTCCTTGCCGCCGCAGAGACCCGCTGGTCCCTCCGCTGCCGAATGACGACGGAGATCGACGGCGCCGTCGGCCTCCTCCGATCTCGATC
Source organism: Alopecurus myosuroides (assembly GCA_028641055.1). Taxonomy (NCBI): domain Eukaryota; kingdom Viridiplantae; phylum Streptophyta; class Magnoliopsida; order Poales; family Poaceae; genus Alopecurus; species Alopecurus myosuroides. Next base: position 15,333,764 of record CM054060.1, read on the forward strand.
TCCCGGTCCATCGCAGTGCTATGAGCTGGAGCTGGATGTGGTGCGCCGACACGGACCGAATGGCTGTAGCCGGAGTGGCCCGGCTGGATGCGTGTGATCGATCAGGTGGAGTGGCTGGCATAGGCCGCGGTTGGAGTGGATCGATAAGCATGATGGCCCTGGAGCATGTCGGAGCGGATTTCGAGGAGATGCAGTGCCACGAGCCGGAGCTGGATGAGGTGCGGCGGCGCGGACAAAAGAGTTGGAGGACCGACGGCGTGGGATCCAGCCTAGTATCGATCAATCAATCAGACGAGTGAGTTGAAGCACTGACGCGGGGGATCGATCGATCAGGAAAGCAACTCCGGCGGCCGGTGGCCGGCGGGGAAGGATCTGGATCAGGATTCGCGAGCTGACCGCATGTATATGAGCGCTTGCGTTTGTACCGTGTTTCTCAAAAAGAGGGAGGGAACCGATGGCGTGATTCGCGGGATCAAAGGAGGAGCTGATCACGGGATCAAGATAGGATATTTAGATCACGAGCTGAGCCTCGAGTGGCTAATATTTAAATTGTAAGGATATAATTGTAAAATGGTTCATAGTTCAAAATAATTCTCCCTTCCGACAGTTATTTTGAGACGGAGGGAGTACTATTTCCCCATCACCGGCATGGTACCTACAACGTACGAGAACCACACGGAACTACTACGTGTCTACGTTCTAACTAATCGATTAACACGCGATCCCTGCCAGTGAGACGTACACGTGTCTCAGGCTTACGTCATTTTCCGGACGAGCACTTTGTAACTTAGGTCCGGACTTGACATGTTAAACAAGGTCACCTAAAAAATAGCAGTAAATATATTTAGAGATTATAAAAAAATGACACGTGCCAGGCTCTAGTCTTTCCCAACTACCTACACTTTATAGTCTTATACTCCATACATCGAACCCAAGTTATTTGCAATATTATTATACCCTAAACTTTAAACGAGCATTCTACCAACCTGTATGGATACTTAACAATAGCATGAACAATATACATATACAAAACTTTATAATATAACCAGGGACAAAAAAGAAAAGGCGGATAATGTCAAAATTTTGGTTTGTTCATATTTATGATAAAAGTTGTCTCATAAATATTTTTTACTTAAATGCTAGATACTAGATAACATACAAAATCCAACACAATATAATTTCATTTTAGAACTAGAGAATTATTGGTGATAATGTTTATGGAAATCATTTCGATTCGTTAATGATGCTAGTTGTGCATCCTCCCCGGAAGAAAATCATTTGTTATATAATAGATTGAATAGCGTGCAATGTCAAAGTGAGTTGAGGAGCCGAGCGATCTGCTAAACAATAGTACATTACCATATAATTTGTTATGAGATAAAAAAGTTTAATATAATTTGCGGTGAACCGTGCCACGAACGTGGTCTCGGGTTCGCGGTGGCGGCGCTACACAACGGTGACAGGTCTACGGTCATTGTGAGAACAATGGAGCCTCTTGCGAGTGTAGGAGTGTCATCTTCCGCGTCACGATGATGCAAGAAGGGGCCATTGGATGAAAAACTTTTACAGTTGTGGCGTGAAGAAGGTGTACCTATATGGGATAAGAACAAACAAAATTAATTTAACCTACGAGCATTGTTGTTTGTAACCGTCAATCATTGATCTGCTCTTATTAACATTTCAGGACAGTCAAATAAGGTATACAATGCGTGCGCACACTATTTAGTTGAGACCGAAAGTATATATATTTGACAAAAAAGAATGTGTCCCGGGGCATCTAAAATTTCTTCCAAAACAACATCCCAGAAGAAAGAAAGGCAAGCATTTCAAATGTGAGGAAGATCACCCGACGAAGCCTACCCGCCCTACCGGGATGTTATATATGATATGGTCAAGGATTTAAAATTAATGTATGTAAAGGGTCTTGACGGACAATCGGTTCTGGATGACACTGACGCGCATATACCCATGTGGAAGAAGAAATTTATATTTTGAGAGCTACCCTGTTGGAAAATCCTACAGGTTCACTCTGCAATCGGCGTGATGCACGTGACGAAAATCCTTGCGTGAACCCGCTAAACTTCTTGGATGTGTATGGGAAGATGAAAGATACACCAGTTGCACCGCAGGACCAACAACATATGCACGGGCGAGACAAACTGAATCGAGAGAAGTATCAATGTATTGCCAACTACGCTATTACCAAAGAAGAGAAGGAGTTTTTTTTAAGTACTGAGTGGTATCACGGTCCCGTCTGGCGTCTCGTCAAATATAAAGGGAATAATAAACATGCCAGAGAAAAAGTTCCAAAACCTAAATTCTCATGAGTGCCACGTAATCATGACACAATTACTTCTGGTTGCATTGAGGGGAGTTTTGCCGAAAAATTATCGAGTACCCATTGTAAAGCTATGTGCATTCCTCAATGCGATTTCTGGGAAGGTGATCAATCCAATAACTCTACCAAGTTTACAAAAGGATGTGGTGCAATGCCTTGTCAGCTTCGAGTTGTTGTTCCCACACTAGTATAAAAATAGGCTCCGATCCCTGGCTTTAGTCCCATTATATATTGGACCGGGACTCGACACGACGGAAATGGGGCATTTTCTTTTCATATATGGCTTGTTTTGTTTTTGAGAAACATATATGGCATGTTTTATGGTTTTTTCTAACGCATGTTCGCTTCATCCCGGCCCAGCTTGGATTATTTAAGAGGAAGTGGGCGCTGAGGGTCTGACCCCTCACTGCATGGGCCTTCTTTAGGAGGAGGGAGGCCCGGGTCCATCCGCCCCTCACGTCTGAGGCAAACATCGTTTATCATTTAGTACCATGGTAGTACACACCCTAGAGTGTGTGACTAGTAAACTCATTATAAATAGTACATCAAGTACACCCGAGGCGTGATTGCATCTGTGTCCATGTGATGGAAGAAGTACATGATTTGTTCAGCCAAAATTGTCTCCGCTAGCTAGCTCGCTCCTGGATTGGAGGAGGCGACTTATAAGGAGTTTTCCGTGACCTAGCCGCCAGGAGCGGCGACTAGGGGCACGACCGCCTACCACCGATCTTCATCGGCCGGCGCGCTGGTCCCCTCTCCCTTCGACTGCTGCTCCGGCGGCAGGAGGGAGGGGGGACCCCGTTCCTCCGCTCTGTAGTTAGGTTTTGGTTATGTAGATCATGGTGCGCCGTTGGGGTGGTGGGAGCGGCGTCGCGACGAATAAATCTGCCCCAACTCTACTCCCACACCGGCGTCGTCCATCATGGCGACGTCTCAGAGTTGATGGCATCGTGTGTTTGCCGATCCTTCAGATCGGTGGCTTTAGAGTTCATGGATGGTGTCGGCGAGGCGGTGGCGGCGATCCCATCAGGTGTGTCTCTCCTTCTGCTCTGTCCCCGTTGCTGCGGCGTTGTCTCCGACGTCATGGTGGAGCAGGGAGGATTGTTCGTCCGGGAGTACGCGCAGACGGTTGCCTGCGCAGTTGATAGCTGGAAGATGGTGCATCTTGTGCTGGATTTGTGGTTTGTGGCTGTCAGTTCTGGTATCCTTCTCCGACGTTGTAGCCGTGCGGGGATGCCAGGTCTGGAGTTCGATGGCGTGTCCGGGGACACGTTGCCCCGGTCTGATTCGTTCAACGATAATAGTTTTGCTTTTGGCAAACTAGTTTTGAGGTCCGTAAAGCTGCATATCAGCGATGGAGCCGCGTCGAGCTCAAGTGAAGAGGTGATCTGTCTACTCTCTCTTGGTGGTTGCTTCGGTGGTGCCGAAGGAGAGGGACAGACGATGGTTATTTGCACAGGATTTTTCTATCCTTTCAGTACTGTAATGTCGGTGTTTACGTGTCTTGTAACCGGATTTTTATCTTATGAATGAGATCGTATTACCTTGCAAAAAAAAAAGCTAGCTCGCTCCTTCTTGGAGGCAAAGATGATACTGGATGCTAATTAAGATGGTAGGAGTTTTTGTTTATCGGCCGTGACGTGGTTTGGGAGTTTGGTGTATCGCATCCTCGCCATTTCTTGGTGGGCGACCTTGCAAGGTGTGCTTTTGTTGTTTTATTGTTGTGGGTTGCATTGTAAATCGTGTGGTGTGCGTTTGTATCCTGGTAGCCATAAAACCACGTTAGCGCAATTAGTAATGTATTAATCATATAAATCCATTGAAAATGTGCATCGCAGGTGATGTTGATTCTACTCGCCGCTTCGATGTTCTCCTCCTTGTCAATCGTAGACGTGGGATAGTGCAACCACCTTTCTACCGGTACATGTGGCTCGTGCAAAAATGTCGGGGTTTTGGCCTACTTCGGCTCACTCATGAACTCGTTTGTCACGCGCTACACCACCATGACTCTCGACTACGCCGCAGGGAACCTCCGAATTCGTACCTCCGGTCAGCTGGATCTCGCCCTCGCTAACATCTCTCCCCACTCCCTCTCTCGCCTCTGTTTCCATTCCCTCTTCAACCGACGAGTTGCGATGCCTCCAAGCAAAAAATGGACCAGCTCGTCCATTTCTAGTACTTGGGTGGTGTCAAAATATTGAGATGAATAAAGAGGTAGGGTGCAAGGGGTGCAAAGAGTACTTTGTTTTTTGGGGTCGGGGGGCCAATGCCCCCTTCCCAACCAAAGTATTTGACTTTTCATGTTAAATTGATTTGCATTTCCATCTCAGTGCCAAAATGGATGTTTATAAAATCTTTTCCCTTTAATTAGATGAAAAAGATGTATGCCCCAACGTAAATTTAAATTACGGCACAATTTCGCGGGGTGTTTCTTTCCTTCAGTGGCGCGGGTGGTGGTCCTATTATTCAGCCTCCATATGAGCGACGGCGTGGCTTCATCCGAAATAAAGAAGTGCACGATTGAGAGCCGAATTGTAGGGGTGGTGTTGGTCCGAGAAGAGAAGAAGAGGAACGAGCTGATACTTCTCCTTTAGCGGTGGCAGACCACGTAACATTTTCTAACTTTGTTTTGTGTGGGCCCTACACGGTACGCTTTTGTGTAAAGTTGTACCTACACGACTTTTGTCGAGTATAGCGTTTTAAGTTTTAAATGTATAAATGTGAAAGCAAAAGCATGGTTTGCAGACATGCTATCATAATTTCTTATTGAGGGTTGCGTGCATTCGTAACAAGGTATATATAGCTAGCTAGAGAAAATTGCACATAACACCAAGGTTTGACATCAAAATTGCACAGAACACAGAAACAAAACACTTTTTGCATCCAACCACGGCCTTTTGTCTAATACGTTGCGGCTAGCCCAAAGAGTTGATTTAGAGTCTTAACGGGATATGAGATGTGGACCCATGATAGAACATCGTATTTCTATACCGTATACCATTATGTTACGACTGTTTTGAATAACGCATATGCAAAATATTTGAGCCTCCACAAAGGCCTCTATACATAGGCTCGTTGATGCTAGTATGAATTTACACGACCCATCTGAACTCAATTGTTGCTTAAGAAAACTAGTAGCTTTATTTAGTTTTATTTTGTGATATATAAATAAACAAAATTTGTGGCTGTCTAAGAAGGAAAATCTCTTATTTTGTGATTTTTCGCAGCCTAAACTACCGTCTATCTGACCCGGTCGGGAAATGCTTATATTTTGACTGAAAAATATGCTGCAAAGACGTTTCTGTCTTATTTGTTCCGGTGATGTTCTCGATCACATTATACATTTTTTTAAAGGAACAAATTGGTTTGCAAAGATAGAAATGAAGCAAAACATGCACACGCGAATCCGCTTTTTTATTCAAAAAAATTCAAGATAGTCTCACTTTTGTGTCCAAAAAAATTCTGCCAGAAAATATGCACGTTCATATACATTTTTCCAATATAAGCACCCAGTTTTGATTTAAAATGTTATATTTTAGGCTATAAATAAGACATAATTCGGGACAAAATAGGAGATTTTTTCTACTCTATACAGCCACAAAAAAATGGTATAAAGCTACTAGGTTTCTTATGCAACGGTTGAATTCATAGAGACCGTATAAAATTCATACGGGCATCAACGAGCCCCATGTATAGAGAAGCCTATGTGGATGCTCAAATATTTTACATCCTTGTTTTCTGTTTTCTACTACAAAATGTCCTAAAATAATGATATACGGTATAGAAATACGATGCAGTATCATGGATCCATAGGTTAGATACCTGTTAAGGCCCTAAGTCAGTTTTTTGGGCTAGCTGCAACGTATCACACGAAAAGTGTTGGTTAGCTGCAAAAGGTATTTTATTTCTGTGTTCTATGCAGTTTTAACACCAAACATTGGTGTTACCTACAATTTTCTCAGCTAGCTGGTAGAGTGAAAAGAAATACATCTGGTACTAGCACTACCCGGGACAAATCCCTAGCCACAGGCCACGTGGCACGCGCATGGGCATTGGTCCCGGTTCATTCCCCAAATCGGGACCAATGCCGCTTCCCCTACATATGCGGCCTCACAGCCCCCCTTCCCTCTTTTTTTTGGCTTGGGGGAGTGGGAGAGGTGGGTGTTACTGTGTGTTGTGCCTCGTGGCGCGGGAGTTGTGCCTCGTGGCGCGGGAGTCCTGCCGTGTGGCGCGGGAGTTGTGACGCGTGACCACGAATGCGCGGTATAAACTACCGTGCCTCGAGCGTCTTCTCCTCTCCACGCACTGTCGCGCCACCACCATGCCTCCGAGGAGGAACAACACCACCGGCTTTCGCGGCGTCCGAGCACGGCAGAACAAAATGTTCACCGCGCATATCCGCTGCGGGGACGACCGCATCCCCCTCGGTTCCTTTGCAACGGCGGCGGAGGCCGCCCGCGCCTGGGACGCGGCGTCCTGACGCCTCAATCGCCCGCGGTCGCTGATGAACTTCAACGACTGCCACACCCTCTGGGAAGCGGAGGCCAGGGCGCCGACGCCGCAGATCGTCACTGCCGCCGACCACCGCCACCTCAGGCACCGCGCGTTTCAGGGCCTAGTCGACGCCAGGGACGACCGCGTGGTCCGCGAGTATTACCGGGACAATCCGGGGGAGAAGAGCGTCGACGAGGAGCTTTGGTAGACCCGCGCGGCTGAGCGGGCAGAGCGGCGCCTCGAACGCCACCTCGCGTTAGATGCCGCTCAGGAGGCGAGGACGAAGGCGCTGCAAGAGCTCCGTCGGGCCGACCACACCGGCGAAGTCTGGGCCTCCGACGATCCGAGGTGGGGGCCTATGTCGGACATACCATCATGCACCTCCGACGATGACGAGGAGGTCACCGACGACGACGACCAGGACGAGGAGTAGTGTTCGTCTGTTTTTGTTTTTAATAAAAGAATTTGTTGTCTTCCTGGAAACTGCGGCGCGCTAGCGCGTCTGTTTTCTGTTTTCCGTGTGATTCTTCCTGATTGGTTGGATTCAGACGACTCAAGTTAAGGAGAGGGGGACATGAACAGGCACAGTACACATAATGAAAAGATTGGATCTAAATCTAAACGGAGAACATAGATCTAAATAAACAAGGCAGTACATAATGGCAAGAGTGCATCGATCTACTAGCTAGTCATACTCCTGCCTAGGCCTATAATACTCCGACTCGTAGTCGTCGTAGTCGCCGCCGTCGTCGTCACTATCGTCGGACGATGCTCTGGACTCCCTCGGAGGATCACGACTCCAGGACTGGGTGTGAGGGTAGCGCAGGCGGGGGTTATCGCCAACCCTGATGTAGTTCATGACGCTCTGAAGAGTCCGTCCGCCGCCCCACCACAGCCAACGACCGGCCTCGTTGAAGTTCGAAGGAGGTGGGACGTTCTCCTCGTACCTGGCGAGCGCACTCTCGCGCCGATTAATGAAGAAGGCGTTCCAAGTAGGGCGGTAGTCAGGATCCCAACTGGGATTCCTCCGCTGTTAGTAGTGGTTCGTGATGGCCGCCCGACGCGCCACACCTTGAGGAAGAGGAGGGACTGGCACTCCTCCGGCGCTCAGCATCCAACCGGCGGGAACGCTGTAGCCGGGCGGGCAGGGGTAGTTCGAGGCGGAAAGAGCCTCCGCCTGGATGAAGGTTAGAGTGGGTACGGTAGAAGCCATGAGAGAGTGGTGAGTTTGTATGTGTTTATGCCAATGGTGTGGCAATGCATACATATATATAGTGAGAAGAGAACATATCCCTTTATTCCCGGCCTGTTTTACCAACCGGGACGAAATGGTTCGGGTTTCGTTGGGAAACGGATCGTCCCTTTAGTCACGGCCTGTTTTACCAACCGGGACGAAATGGTTAGGGTTTCGTTTGGACCAATCAGATAGAATCACACGGATCGTGTGTTTCTTTCAAACGCTTGTGAGTCGTTGGATCAGGGGTGTGTTTCTTTCGAGCTTTTGTGAGCCGTTCGATCAGGGCTACGATGTGTTTCTTTAGAGTAGTTGTGAGCCGTTGGATCAGGGTGTTTCTTAACCGTTGGATCAAAACCCTAGCACAACACTTTCCGAGCCAGAGGACCCTATATATAGCCCACCTTCATACACCGGTCAGTTCATCGACCAAATACAAAACAACAGGATTCGCCAGCATACGTCTTGCCGTGCATTTGGTATGCATATATGCACTCAGTAGCTAGAAAACGGATTTGAATGCAAATAGTAAAATAGTTAATAGTTTGAATAGTTAGATTAATTATTTAGGTAAACAGAAAACGGATTTGAATTAGTTATGCAAATTCAAGCAATTTTCATGTTGAATTTTTTCTTAAATTTAAAAGTATATAGAAGTTATTCATGTGCATATTCAAACAATATTCAAATTTTGGCGCTAAAACATTTGGCGCGCCCGGCCCAAAAATACATCTGGTCCCGGCCCGTGCAACCAGCCGGGACGGAAGCGTCTTTTCGTCCCGGTTGCTTCCACCAACCGGGACTAAAGGGGTCTTTCGTCCCGGTTACTGCCACCAACCGGGACGGATGACCGTGAATATATACACGTCACCTTCCCCTCCCCAATTTCAGAACCGTGCGCAGGGACGAACCGACGCCGCCAGGCTGTCCAAATTTTCCGTCGCCGCACTCCGCCGCCGCGCCGCCACTGCCCCCGCGTGCCGCCCCTACCCCGTCGCCGCACTCCTCTGTCGTTTGATAATCACGGCAGACGTTACCGGGGGTAACTTATCTTGGGGCAAGACGACTCTGGTGTTTGGGAGAGGGTTTAGCTCAAGGGAAAACATGATGATATGCGATCTGGTAGCCGGCAATCAAGTCGCCGAGTCTCCGATCTAGATATATTAACTCAACTCTCGTATTACACTGGATTCTCGATACCTAGCGATATTGCTCAAACTCTTGGATCTCTCTCAACTTAACCTAGGGACCGGCTTATAAAGCATCCGGACCTCCTGGCCTGCTCTCCAAGGCGTACTCTGAATCCTACCCGGACACTGCCTACAAAACCCTAAACTTCCTGGCCGGAACCCACAGTCCGGGTTACCAGGCCTACGATCTTGGGCCTTCTAGAAGCTCCTTTATCCTTAGCTGGGTCTCGCGCAGCGTCCTTTGGGCCGAGTTACACCTTGGCGTTGGCCTACCGGGTTATCATCCCTCCATCATCCTCCGCCGCCGCGCCGCCACTGCCCCGCGCTCCGTCCCGCTGCCCGCGAGCGTCGCCCTCGATCTTGTCGCATCGCCGCCAGCCCGCAAGCGCCGCCCTCGATCCCGTCGCGTCGCCGCCAGCCCGCGAGCGCCACCCTCGATCCCGTCGCGCCCACGCTAGCCCGCGCGCGCTGGCCTCGATCCCGTCGCGCCGAATGCGCCGCCCTCGATCCCGTCGGGCCTCCACTGCCCCGCGCTGCCACTGCCCCGCGCCGGCCGCCGCCCGAGAGGAGGTAAGGCCTGCCTCCATCTCGCCCTAACCAGGGGGCTTTTTTTCGTTTTTTTTTCCTTTTTTTACTTAATTACTGTTTTTGTATTTAGTTATTTATTAGTGTTAGAAATGTTAGAATCATTAGTTATGACTGTTAGAAATTTTAGATTAGACTTAGGAATTTTAGATTTGTTAGAATTGACATAGGAAATGTTAGAAATGTTAGGAAATTTAAGAATGTTAGAAAATTTAACTAAGTTAGTGTTAGAAATTTAAGAATGTTAAAAATGTTAGGAATGGTAGAAAATTTAACTACGTGACCTATGACTACCCTATGAGGGTTCCTTATCTATGGATGCGTAATATCATACGTTTAAATATTTCATGAATATGTTGCTGTTTTTGTGTATTATCTATAAGCAATTTTGATGAAAATAATTGATCATTAGTTATTATCTATAAGCAATTTTGATGAAATAGATCGGAAACATATAGTTACTCTTTTTGTATAGTATGGAGCCAAGAGACGAAGATGCCGAAAACTTGCTCGAGGGTTTCATCCGCGGACCCGACGTAGAGACCGATGTGAGCCAGTGGATGAACAACTCCGGTGAGGGAGATGCCGACGGCTCCAATATGGGAGCAGCCGACGGCTCCGGTGGAGCCGTACAAATTACAAACACCGGCTCCGAGGTGCATATATAGATATGTTAATTAATGAAGCATCCGTTGTATATATAAATGTATTAACAGTCTTTATATTTTGAGCCATCCGGTTCAAGCATATCAACCGGAAAAAATACTAAACGAGGCGCAACAAAGAAGTTTAAAGATATAGAAAGATATAGGATCGACACGACCACAGCAGACGGCACACCCGAGCTTCCCGCAGATGTTGCCCAAAAATTTGTGAAGCAATGCGGAGTGCTAGTTAGGGATCACATCCCGATCACTGTTCATGAGTGGAATCAGCCAAAAGATCCGCGGAAATAAAGAATTTCATATGCCAGCAAAATAGCCAAATAACATCTTTTCTCGAAGATCTTGTCTAATTTCAACTTACCCTTACCGGAGGTGGACGAGAATGAAGCGGTTGTGAATGAGGTCGATGTTACTAAAATGAAAAAAGAGATACGGGAAAAGGTCAAGGCGTGGATCCTGAAAAAGATGGCCGAGCAATTCAAAAACTGGAAGAAAAGATTGAACTTTGACTATGTTAAGAAGAACAAGACTCCAGATTTGACACAAGGGTATGAGAAAATAAAACCCATATGGGAGATTTCGTGAAGTACAAGCTGTCAGAGAATGAATTGGAAAGGACAAAAACAAATGAGAAAAACGCCGCCAAAAAGGTATATCACCATGTTATGGGGCAAGGTGGCTATAAGGGTTCCAGTCCCAAGTGGGATAAATGGGAGAACGACCTGCTTAAGCTGGGGATCACTCCCGAGCCGTTCTTGTGGGTCGAGCGGACAATGTCATGGTTCTACGGGAATGGGGGCACGTTGGACGCTGAAGGAAATGCAATCTATAACCTAAGGAATAAAGAGAGTCCTATACCCATAGAGAGTCTGAGAACCGCAATACAGGACGTTAAAGAGGGTAAGTTCGTGCCAGATAGAGAGAACGACGAGCTCACACGCGCCCTCGGGAATAAGGAACATGTAGGGCGTACACGAGCCGTAAAAGTCAATCCTCCGTGGAATACTGGGTTCGACGACACCAAAAAGAGATACCCCGATAGAAGCCGTCAACGTAAAAAGGACTCGGAGGCAGCTGAAGCAGAGAATCAGGCAAACTGGAGGCGTCAACTTGAAGAACAGATAAAGCTGACGCAGGATGTAGCAAAGAAGCAGCAGGACCAAATTAACACACTTAGCCAGCAGATAGTGTCTACCGGCGCATCACACATGGTAGAAGGTGAAGTCGAGGCTACCGACGCCGCACATTCTCATCGCAAAAGCAGCGTTGCATCCACGCAGCTACCGGGTGATGATGCACCGCCGATGATTCACCCGGTGGATGATATCACGGAGATGACAACCTGTGAGCTCCACGTGAAGGTCATCAATATAACCATCAAGGCGGCGGCCGACTATGTCTTACCAATTGGCAACGAACCAACTCACCATAGTCTTTCGGTTCCACGGGGCTACGCTGTTGTTGGGGTCGATTAAGTTGTCAACGTATTCGAGCGGGTAAAGCTTGATTTCCCTGAAGGTGAAGACGAAGAGTTGACTGAACTCGGAGAAGCCAAGAACTTGACCGTTTTATGCCTAAAGGAATGCAGTATGCTCCCAAATCCGACGGCAAAGCCATCGCTTCCTCGCCATTCTCCAGCGCAAAAGTCTCCAGCGCGGTCGTCTTCGCCATGCATGCCGTCTCCAGCGTGGTCGCCTACGCCGTGCATGTCTCCACCGTGGTCGCCAACGCCGCGCGTGAGCCTTCTCCACCACGGTCGCCTACGCCGTCGCGTCAGCCTTCTCCGCCCACTAAGTTTCTGCCAAAACGTAAAATATCACCCAACCGTCAACGGTCACCCCTCCCGAAGGTTCCAAAGGAGGTACCCAAGTTACCTTACGACTATACTCCCGAGGAAACCCAGAAAATCGCAAAGGACGAATACGAGGCGTGGAAATCGAAGCGGAAGGAGAAGAAAAAGGCAGATTTCCCCGAGACCGAAGAAGAGATAGAACGAGCTTGGAAAATGGTGAAGACTCTTCATCAACCCGAGCCGAGTCTGTCATCTGACTATGACCACTCTATTCTGAAGTCACACCAGGAAATGGTGCGGTCGACAAAGAGTAGTAGCGCAAGCGGGAAAAGGGGAAAATCAGTTGCCCAGCTCGGAGAGAAGAAAAAACAATCCACGTCCCCGCTCAAAGTGATTTCAAATACCCAGGTGGGGCCGAGCACTAATATTGTTGACGAGCAAATTGATCCGGAGTTTATAACACTGTACGCAGACAAGGCAGCTGATGCGGGTTTGTCCATTGCTGAGTATATGCAAACAGTAGACTACTTCCCCTAAGCTGAATGTGCGTACAAATACGGGTACGGGAAGCCTCTCGTCAAACCCGAGGAGATAAAGGATCTACCAACGAAAATGCGAAGAGTGCATAGTTGGTATATGGAAGCCGTTGAGAAATCTCAGGACTGGATATGTCTCAGCGTTAAGGACGAGCACTATGGGTATGGAGATGGATTGGTTATGATTCAATTTGACGAATTGTTTCAGTTATACCAGCAGCAGGCCCTCGACAAAGCTGTCCTTATTGCCTATTGTCTCTAAGTACTTATTTCTCTAGCTCACCTCGTTCATTTGCATATTCTTATATATATAGTACACTCATATATTATAATTGCAGAATGAAGATTCTCGAATGCAAAAGAGGTGGAATCTATGATATTGGGTTCATTGATCCAAATTTTGTTTATGAAAAGACTCTTCAGCTATCTGCCAAGGATACAGAAAATAATATTCTGAGGGCAATAATGTTTCACCAACACCGACGGGAAATACTATTTCCTTACAACTTCGGGTTAGTGTTACTCTGTTGTAAACATTCTGTTTTCCTTACTCGATGGTCACTGTATAATTGATGAGTTCTGCGTGCGCAGCTTCCACTATATTCTGATAATCTTCCAAATTGACAAAGGAAAAGTAATGGTAATGGACCCAAAACGTAAAACCCTAGCGATGTGGGCTGACATGCAGGAAATGATCCAGCGGTAATTTCAATATTTATTAATTTCAGTATTTATATATGGCACTATATCGACTACTTTGTTTCATTTTCGGATATCAAGTAATTACTAACTCTTTTTATTCTTTTTCTTTCTCGGGTAGCGTTTGGAAGAGGATCATAAAAAAGGCCAGGGGTGAATGGAAATCAGAGGTTACATTTGATGTTGTGCAAGTAAGTACTATCTAGATCCGCGCGCATCTCCTTGATTCTAGTGTCGATACCATTATCATGGCTGGTTGATTATTATTTTGATTGAAATCATGTTCTCGTAAAGTGCTTGCAACAAGGAGACGGGAATCACTTGTGTGGATACTACGTTTGCGAGTTCATTCGTCAGACGACATGTCCCAAGGGTAGAAATTTAAAGCAACTTCATGTATGTTAGTCGTCAATTCTTCTTATTACCATCTATTTTAGTTACTTAGTTTCATTAATATATATTGACCACTCTTATTTATATTAGATCGAACGGCTTCGGGACGGTCTTGTACCAAGGGACCGCATACGAGCAATTCAGGAGGAAATTGCGGGCTTCTTAGATGCAGAGGTCCTAAACGTAGATGGAGAGTACTATAGCCCCGGTTGGAACTGAATTTGATTTTGTAATACACTCCATCGGTCATGTAATATGCTCGATATACTTTGCTTCCGTAATATAAGTGTTCCTTATTCTGCTTTATATATGTATTACTTATTCACTCGTGGGATCCGGGAGCTCCGGGGAGGGTCCACCGAGGCTCCTCTCTTCTCGTGGGATCCGGGAGGTCCGGAGAACGGCCACCGAGGCACCTCTCTTCTCATGGGATCCGGGAGGTCCGGGGAGGGGCCACCGGGAGGTCTGGGGGTTGCAAAATACAAATCATAAAAATCCTGCCGCGACAGAGAAAAGGGCAAAAGCCCTGCCACGGCAGAAGGGGCATGCATCCCGGGTCGTATTGAGGACCGGGACTAATAGCCCTGGCCAGGTTCCAGCTCACGAGCCACGTGGTCAGCCCTATTTGTCCCGGGTCCTGGCACAACCGGGACCAATGGGGGAGGGGTATTTGTCCCGGATGCCCCATCCCGGTTGCACAACCGGGACAAATGGGGCTTACGAACTGGGACTAATGCCCCTGTTTCCACTAGTGTCAGGTACAAACTCATAGCCTTCTCATGCAAATATTGTATGTATTGGCACATGCGGAACTGCGTTATGACCAGAGTGGCTCACGGCCCCCAAAGCCCAAGATATTTTACTGAAGCAGCTCGTAATGTATGGCTAATTTCATGTCATATAATGTGTTTTGGCCCCTGCTTAGTAACCACATGCTTAGTGACCACATGCTCATATTTTCGGCTTTTGTTCCCGGCTCCGATGTTGGTCAAGCACCGCCACTGCGTATTGGTGTAGTAGTGTAGTATATGTAATATAGTACAAAGTAACAACTATGGATTCAAGCTCGGGCAACTGGCGCATGGAGACACAAGAGGAGCCGACTGTTGTGGGTGGATTTCAGTCGAAAAAGGTTCTACAATGACCATTGCTTATCTATATCGTGTTCCTTTATTCACAGGTTCTCATCAACTTGTTAAAAATGTGACGCCATATGCAGAGCTGATGTGTGTCTCTTGTGCTCGTGCTTGCAGGGAAGGAGGATGCACGATGAAGAAGCATAGGAGACTCACTGGCTAGATCTACGGACGGGAGGGGATGTTGGCCGCTCGCGTGATGAGAGCTACGGCAGCCCTCGAGGGAAAATCCCTCCTGACCATGGCGGGGACGGTCACCGGAGGAGAGGCGTGATGGCGAAATGAAAATTCCGATCCTCAATTGGCGTGTGTTTTTCTCTTTTGTTTTACAACAACAACCTAAGTGTTGTATATTTGCAACACTTGGTGCTGATTTTCTTTCTTGTTTTGTACCGTGACAAAAGGTTGGGCAAATTTTACACCAAAGGCAGCTCTTGGAGTAAGCATTTTGACCTCAAATGTCTTAAACACAGTTAGTTATGCCCCTAAAATAGGGCGTCTATTATAAATACTCTAAATGGCCCTGATTTGTTTGCGGTATATAAAAGATGCAGTTAAGGTTTATGTTTCCAGTTGTACAGCAACATGCAAAGCGGGACCAACAAAAGTTTGCCACGTGGTTAAACCATGAAGCTCTATTTCTAGCATGGTTAGATATTGGAGAGATACTATAAGAGAGACTAAACATAATAATCCATTAATTTCCCATTTTGATTATGGCCGCCTTAAACTATCATATGCCGTTGTTTCATACTCACCAACATTGCCCGGAAGATGCCATTGCGCATCGTATTCCGCTAAGTGTTCGTTTATTGTGATTTTAAGCACTCGTTAGCAGGAATGGAGCGGACATCAGGAGGTTAGAGCTTCTCTAGCAGACTCCTTAAAAACGCGGGATCCTTATTTTCCTGGCGAAACTATGGGCTGAGCTTCGTTTTGTGGCTAGACCAGACCCCCATCCGCGGCTCGGCCCATATCCGCGATAAAGGCCCCGCTATCTACGCCCCGCCACCCCTCATCTATATAACCCCCCCCCCCCCCCCCCCCCCGCCCGCTGATCATTATTATAATCCTTAGTCGGGACAGTAACTTGAAGCACTATTTTACCTATTTATGCAGGATGCCAGCGTGGGCATATCCATTATTGTATCAGGTGCAAACGAATTTGGTCTTTGGTTGTGTATCAAAATTATTATATTTTGTGAACTCTTATCATGTGTTCCTTTGAGAATTAAAACGTTATTTGCTGGTTGAGATCAGTAGCTTGATTTGTACATGGATTCTCTTCTATCTTGTATCTCTTGCCCGCTGGAATTAATTGCCACAGATACCGCAAATCTAGCCCAATGTCCAGAATAACCTGGAATTTACTCGACTTCAACTAGTAGCACATAACCTGGCGGTTGCTTCGCTTTCTGTTACAACCAAGATCGTTTGGGCACACTTCACATACGATATATTTTTTTGCCATAGATTTTTGAAGTCTGAACAAGTAGTTCATTGAGAAGATTGAGTAGGTGAAAACACTTCCAGATCTGAATCCCAAGTTTTCAATGGTAAGACTGTAACCACCAATGTAGGTGGTATTTTATTGAGTTTGAAGGTTGTTAAGGTCGGATGCAAATGTTGTTGCAGGAACAACACATTTTTCTTATCTTTTTTCTTATTACCTTTTTTTGCATGGGTTGCAGGAACATCTCAACAAAAGGAGATTGTCACTCTTTACAGGTCAAAGTACAATTCCGTTTTCCGTTGTAGGGGTAAATTACCTTTCTATGTAAGTTGAGTTTTTACTTGATTTACAAAAAAAATATTACAGATTATAAAATCATTTTAGTGTTGTTGCCATATTCCACTATACTTTGGTTCACACATGTAGCCTATCTCAAATGGCAAGACTTAAATTCTAGCGGCCAATATAGCACTATACGTACCTATCGCATTATCTCATTGCAAAGTTTAATTTAATCGATCGGCATACATGGGTGAAAAAGTTGAACAATTAATTCAATCTGTTGCCGAGAACACATGAAGTCTGATGGACTATTTTATTTTATTTAATGCAGTATGATAAAAGGGACTTACATGATGGTTTTAACAAATATTCTATCTTCTGCAGGTCATCAGGTAGATTTTAAGCCAGTATTTTTTTTATTATCTGATCATTTGTAATTATGAGAATGAGTTTGGTCCAGATCACATCTTGAGGACTACTTCCATATTATTATTGTTTCATATTTTATATTGCATGTGAAGCACAATATGCAAAAAAAATGTATACGTAAAATATATCCTTTTTAAATTTTCGACAACTGCAATTCAGTTATTTATACAACCTCAAAATTTGTCGAAACAAGCTTGCAACTAATCGATCATACAGGGCCATGCTTTTCTTTAGTCCAAGTCATGCGAACCGGAAAACAATTGTAGTTGGCAAGACCAAAACCAGATAAAACACCACAAACGCGTGCTCATTTCAAAACTGAACATTTGAGCAACATTTGTACATAAATGTGTTGCTCACAGCCACGTGCAGAGGTTTTTACATGGAATATTTTTTGAGATTTTTTTTACGTGGAAGTTAATTGTCTTCTTTCCCGCTGCGATGCATGGGCAACATTTACTAGTAGTAAAAAGAAAAATAAACTATGACTTACCTTACCCCAAAAAGAACTAAAAAGATGGTCGTTTTCGATTTGGAAATCTTGGGCGCGCGACCTGTACCTCATGTACACGAGAGCAAGGTATATGATAGTGCGTACATTATTTATTTTTCGCCTCTAAGTCTTAGTTGTGTACCGATCCTATCTTAGTTAGATACGGATTGGTCGGTGCACACTATAAAGTAAGCGAGTATAAAGCCAACGGCAACCGGTCTCTATTACCACTACACAAATCGATCGCCATGGACGACGCCGACCGGCTGGGCGAGCTGCCGGCGGACTGCATTCTGCACGACATACTCTCCCGCATGGGATCTCGACAGGCCATGCAGACGAGTGTCCTATCGAGTGCCCTGCGTTGGACACGTGGGAGCGATTCGTGGACTTCGCCGACCACAAGCTGCAGCCCTCGCCTCGGCCGCTGGCTTCCAACCTTGACGCCTTCCGTCTACACCTCACCTCCGGATCCAACCAATGCTTGTATGCAGTCTGTGACCGGTGGATCCGACGTGGCCTGAGAGGCTCCCCAGCATCCGTCTCCATCCGCGCATCCAACACTAGCATCGCCCGCTGGATTATGCCGTCGACCTTGCACCGCCTCACGACGCTGCGACTCGTCAAGGTTTATATCGCAGACGATAACTTCCTCCCGCATCTTGGTGACCTTTGCCCAGTTCTAGAGGAGCTACACGTAGAAGAGTGTAGGGTGCATAGATGCCTCTGGGAGATAGCCTCGCCCACGCTCATCCGCCTGACGTTGCGCTAGATACTCTCTCACTCACACGATCGAGCTTGCGATGGCAAGAGCTAGAGGGAGAATACCGTCTGCGTTTTCTTTGATTTCTCTGATCCTTAACGAGTACAATGCGCGGCCAAACTAAACGACCGAAAAGACCGGCTACTCCGTGCAGCTACCGAACGTGTCATCCCACCATCCGAACATTATGCTGGTGATACTACATGCGAGGAAGAAACAGTCTAATCCTAACTCTACGCGTGGAATCACAGGCGATCACACGCGGGTTTATTCTAAGCAGTAAAATCAGCTAACTCACGGATTTCTAGCCGTTGTCGACAACCGCCTTATTCGCTACAATTAACTGAACCTTGTTCTTTGCTTAAGTCTTCAGTGAGGTGCAAATGTGGGATTAACCAACATTTCACCCCCTTAATCCTGCACCTTGATGACCCTCAGCTTGACTCTCATCTCAGTGAAACGAGTTCTTCCCAGGGCCTTGGTTAGGATATCTGCTAGTTGTTCCTCTGTCCTCACATGATCGACATCCATTCTCCCATCTTCTATGCACTGCCTGATGTTATGGAATTTTTTGTCGATGTGCTTGCTTCTGTGTGTGATGCACCGGATTCTTGATGAGTGCAATCGCGGACTGATTGTCGACGAAAAGCTTGAACTTCTCAGGTGTTCGGCCACCGAGATCTCCCAGTAAGCTGCTCAGCCACTCACCTTGGCTTGTTCCAGATGCAGCGGCCACATATTCGGCTTCACAAAAGGATAATGCCACCACCTGCTGCTTCTGTGACGCCCATGTCACTGGATTGTCTCCGAGGAAAAAGACAATGCCATAGGTGCTCTTGCGATCATCCTGATCACCCGCCAAATCACTGTCTGTGAGGCCCATGAGTGCAGGTGTGCCAATTCCTTTTCGATAGCAACAACCGTACCCCATACTCTTGAGCTTGGGAATTCCATGAATCTGCTTGCAATGCCAACAGCGAATGCGATGTCAGGCCTTGTGTTAACCAGATACCAAAGACATCCAATCACACTTCTGTATTATGTGACATCCATCTTGGGCGCACTGTCCTGCCTGCTGAGTTTCAGACGAACCTCCATCGGAGTGTGACATGCATTTCAATTCACCATCTCTGCGTGATCCAGGATATTCTCGCCATACGCTCGTTGACAAAGCGTGATCACTCCATCCTCCTGCTTCACCTCGATGCCCAAATAATAGGAAAGAAGCCCAAGGTCGCTCATCTTGAACCGGTGCTGCATTTCAGACTTGAATACAGCGATGTCTTGCGCACTTGTGCCCATGATGATCAGATCGTCTACGTACACCCCCACAAGCAGGAAATCATAACTGTTCCCTTGCCTGTACACCACGTGCTCCATAGGACTCCGCGCAAAGCCCAGCTCAATGAGCGTGGCATCCAACTTTGCGTACCATGCGCGTGGCGCCTGCCTCAATCCATACAGGGATTTGCAGAGTTTCATGACTGAATGTGGTCGCATCTTGTCACGAAAACCTGGTGCCTGATGAACATAGACCTCCTCCATCAGATCGTCATTCAGAAAAGCGGACTTGACGTCCATATGATGCACTTGCCAGGAATTGTGCGCGGCCAGAGCGAGCAGCACCCGCACAGTCTCCATGCGTGCGACAGGAGCGAATACTTCGTCGTAATCCACCCCCTGTCGTTGTGCATACCCTTTAACGACGAGCCTGGCCTTGTGCTTCACGACATTTCCTTCTGAATCCTTCTTGAGATTGAAAACCCACTTGAGGCGATGGCTTTCTGTCCCGCTGGTAGATCACACATGTTTCAAGTTTGAATTTTAGCTATGCAAGCCATTTCCTCTTCCATGGCTCTCTTCCAGTTTGGATCCTCCATGGCCTGCTCGACGCTTGCTAGTTCTTCTGCAACCACGAGGTGCGGCTCCTCGTGTGCATCACTGTCGCCATCCGGCTCATCGCCTGGCAGAGCGGCACCTGCGCTCTGTATGCCAGTGAGCGGTGCGGTGGTCGAATAGACGTTGTCGACTCGCCTATATCGTCGCGCTCCTTCTCCATCGTCTGTGGCGTCCAGCGCGTTGTCATGCGAGGGAGGCGTACACAGCTCCACTGCTGGCTTGGTCACCGGGGTCATCTACCCAAGCAAACACCTTCATGCTTTGAAGATCATCACACCGGGCGGAGCTGATGCCGAGACCTTCCACCCAGCCTGCGGACCCAAGCAGCGCCGTGGCCGTGGTAAGGTGCCACATATGTGCCGGTACCCCGATGAGTTCCAACGTGAGTTGGTACCTCAACCTGCAGGTAGAGGCCTGCAATTGCCGGTTCTATAGGGTGACCAGGTCAATTGGCCAAACAATGTCCCCAACCAGTGTCTCATCCTCTCAACCAAACATAAAACTGGCTCATCCCCACACTTAACCAAACAACAAAAATGGCTATCCCTAACCAAGTGGTTGAGAATGTCCTCATCCCTTAAATGATATCCTGTCAACCAAACACACCCTAAGTGGCTCGTTCACCTGCCCCGCCACCTTCTAAACTCCTCAACAGGTCCATGCATGCATCGTGCAATGTAGGCAAGGCAAGCCAGTTGAGTAAAATTACGAACCGTGCATGCAAGCTCGGACAAGTATACAAGGATTACCATCCTGGCAGATTTTCATGTAAAAGCCACACAAAAAATGGATCGGAACAGGCCTCAAATCTGAAAAACCGGCCTCCATCGGAAAACCCGGGCACCCTGCCCAACACAGGCGTCATGCCATGAAAACCGGAGGAGTTCTTTCTATTTTGGGACCGAACCGGTGAGAAGGAAAAACCGGATGATTTCTTTCCGAATATGCATGGGATGTTTTCTGGTTTTCTTCTAAGGCCTGCTTCACTACCGGCCTAAGAATTTGTACCTTCCTGGATTTTATTATTTCTATACATAGAAGATGGCCGCTTGTTTCGTGGGCCCCCGTGGGGATCGTGTAGCCTGAGGCCCACGTACTGTCTCCAGCTAGCTTGTGAGAGTCGGGTTAATTGAGATCATGCATGCAATTGTAGGAGATTCCAATATGATTCTCGCTGCTGATGAAAATAATAATGCCAACATGAACAGGAACATGATGAGTCGCTTCAGGAGCTTTGTCCACACGCATGAGTTGCGTGACCTATACTTACACGGCAGGATGTACACTTGGAGCCATGAGAGAGCAACACCCACGATGACACGCATTGACCGAGCTTTAGCCTCTGTTGATTGGGGTATCCTTTACCCAGACTGTCTCTTACAGGCTCTGTCCAGCAATATCTCAGACCACACTCTGTTGCACCTCTCCCTGAGTGCGGTAGTAAGGCCTAAGAAGAGATTCATGTTCGAGTTGTTCTGGCTCAAACTCGAGGGATTTGAGGACGCGGTCAAGGAGGGATGGATTTGCGATGAAGCTATTGTGGATCCTTTCAAATGCCTGGATGCGTTATACAGGAAATTGGCATCCTTCTTGCAATCTTGGGGTCAGCGAAAGGTTGGCAACATCAAGATTAAGTTGGCAATTTCTAACACGATCATCCTGAGGCTAGAGGAAGCCCAAGATAGGAGGCTTCTTTCGGAGGGGGAGCGGTGGCTCAGGAGTAGGTTGAAGCTTGCAATTCTTGGGCTTTCATCCTTAGAGCGCACCATGGCTAGGCAGAGATCTAGAATGAGATGGCTGAAAGAGGGAGATGCTAATACCAGGCTGTTCCACGCTGTTGCTAATGGTAGAAGATCCAAGAATTTTATCCCCATGGTGAGGGTTGGGGACACACTTGTCACCGATCAATCTCAGAAAGAGGAGGCCTTTTTTCAGGCCTATAAGGGCCTTCTGGGAGCTATGCAGACCAGGGAGCATACATTGGATCTGGATTACATTGGTATCCATACTAATGATTTACAGGAGTTAGACGGCCTCTTTACCGAGGATGAGGTTTGGGAGGCTATTAAGGAGTTACCCCCGGATAGAGCCCCAGGGCTGGATGGCTTCATTGGAGGATTCTATCAAAGAGCTTGGACTATCATCAAGCCAGACATCATGGCAGCCCTTCAGAAACTGGCAGTCGGAGATGGGAGGGGTTTCTCCAAACTTAATAGGGCGTTAATCACGTTGATCCCCAAGAAACAAGATGCCATTGAGACAGGAGATTTCAGACCGATCAGTCTTGTGCATAGCTTCGCCAAATTGCTCTCCAAACTGCTAGCTAACCGGTTGAGAACCAAGCTGGACATTCTGGTGAGCCCGAACCAGTCTGCCTTCGTGAGGGGTAGGAGCTTGCATGATAATTTTATCTTGGTAAGACAAGTGGCCAGGAAAATCAACACAAGGAGGGAGAAGGGAGTGCTCGTCAAATTGGATATCTCTAGGGCGTTTGATTCACTTTCTTGGGCTTTTCTGCTGGAAGTTCTTAGACGCAAGGGCTTCAGCGAGTGGTGGTGCAAATTAATCGCGATCCTTCTTAACACGGCTAGCACTAAGGTGGTTGTCAATGGTGTCCCTGGCCGGAGGATTTGCCATGCGAGGGGATTGCGCCAAGGAGATCCGATCTCCCCCATCCTCTTCGTCCTAGCTATGGAAGCCATCACACTCACTGTGAAAAAGGCGGTGGAGCAAGGACTGTTCTCCCCATTAGGAGGTTGCTCGGCTTTGCAGCGTGTGTCGGTCTATGCGGATGATGTAGTCCTCTTTGTCAAGCCATTGGAGTCTGAGCTCTTGGCTGCACAGCAAATCTTGGACCTGTTTGGTGAAGCTTCTGGGCTAAGAGTAAACTATGCAAAAACCTCAGCAATACTTATCCGTGGAGAGGAGGAGGATGAGGCATTGGTTGCACGCGAGCTAGGGTGCACTATCACAAAATTTCCAATCAGATACCTGGGAATGCAGTTAGCTCTACGGCCTTTAACCAAAAATGAATGGCAACCACTACTGGATCAAGTGTTGAGATGTGTACCAGCATGGCAGCATGGGCTGATTGCCAGAGCTGGGAGGCTCACCCTGGTTAAGTCGGTCGTAACTACAAGACCGGTTCATCAGCTGCTCGTGGCAGAGGCGCCGAGTTGGCTCCTGGAGGAAATCAACAAATGGATGAGAGGGTTCTTTTGGTCAGGTTCAGAGCATGCGCGAGGAGGGCAGTGTCTAGTGGCTTGGGAGAAAGTTTGCAAGCCGTACTGCTTTGGAGGGCCGGGAGTGAAGAACTTGGAAACACAAGGTCTGGTTTTGCGTGTTAGATGGGAATGGCTAAGGAGGACGGATGACACTAGGCCATGGAAATGTTTGTCCATGCTTAAGGATACGTTGGCGGCCGAGGTGTTCAATAGCTTGGTCCGGATACAGGTTGGGGATGGTAAGAAAACACTATTCTGGAAGGATAGATGGATCAGAGGAGTGGTAGTCCAGGAGATTGCCCCTCTTCTTCGAGAAGCAGTA
This sequence comes from Alopecurus myosuroides, assembly GCA_028641055.1. Classification (NCBI taxonomy): domain Eukaryota; kingdom Viridiplantae; phylum Streptophyta; class Magnoliopsida; order Poales; family Poaceae; genus Alopecurus; species Alopecurus myosuroides. Next base: position 15,357,691 of record CM054060.1, read on the forward strand.
CGTTCGAGGACCGCTAATAGGAGAACGGTCAATGAGGCTTTAACTGACAACCTATGGATTTCGGATGTTAGAAAAGTCTGGTCGACCGAGATGGCCACACAATGCATCAGGCTTTGGATGACCATCAGGGGGCTCCGGAGAGATGAGTCAAGAGAGGACCTGTTCTCTTGGCCTTCGGCGGCAAACTATAGATATTTGGCAAGTGCCACGTATAAGGCCTTAATGCAAGGGCATATCAGATTCCCGCTTGCCAATGGAGTTTGGAAATGTTGGGCGCCAGCTAAGTGCAAGATTTTCATGTGGCTGGCATTGCAATATAGAATTTGGACTTCAGACAGGAGAGCGAGGCACGGTTTGCAAGACCACCCGGACATTTGCAAATTGTTGCAGGAGACGAAGACCACTGATCACATCCTGATTCAGTGTGTGTTTGCTAGACAAGTTTGGTGGAGGTGTGCCAGGCGGCTAAGGGCTGATATCCCCATGCCCACAGTGACGATCTCCTTGGAGGATTGGTGGCTAGATGTCCGGGGGAGGTTTAGGGATAAGCAAAGAAAATCTCTGGATTCATTGATCACCCTTGTTTCTTGGATGCTTTGGAAGCAGGGCAACGCAAGAGTGTTTGGCAATCGGAACCAGATTTGCAATGAGGAGACATTAGCTGCTAGGATTTTGGACGAGTTGAGCCGTTGGGACGAGGCCGGAGCTGGAGTTGGAGCCATCTTTCGCGAGTAGTTGCTTAAGAGTGGAGTGTGTGTGTGTGTGTGACAGCTCCGCTGAGAGCAGCGATAGCTGTTGCAAAATTCTTGTATATTGAACTCTCCCTTCTATAAAAATCTGGTATGCAATTGCATACCCTCGAAAAAAAAAGATCCTGCATGCAATACACGGTCACCTGCCATGCTAGCTTCCTACTACCGACGAATGTACATGCACTAGACGGAAAGGCGCGCTTCGCCGCGTTGGCCGCCTGGCGTTGTCACACGGCCTGGCACGTGTGGTGCATCAGTCATCATTTTGATTTGGGACAGAGCTAGAATGGAACATGTCCATGTCTTTATCGATGCATTTAGTGGGGCAAGCAGCTCTAAAACGGTCCCACGTACAGTATGGTATGATACTACCTCCGTTTCAAAATATAAGGCGTATATTGTTCTGTTTGAACGATACTTTGACCAATATTTACTCATTTAATATGAAACTTTTGTGATAGAACTCATAATTATAAGAAAGTAATTTTGAGTAGGAATACAACGATATCATTTATATGTCGCATAAATTACATATTGATAAATTAATTGCTGGTCAAAGTGTCAGTCAAAGTAAATAAAATGCGCCTTATATTATGGAATGGAGGTAGTACAACACAAGGACACGATTTGGCTACGCCGGTTGACATAATGGCATCATGTGGTCTTTATGTGGCAAGCGAGGTCCGCTCCACCGAGAAGTCATTAGAGCATTGATACAAAAAATTGTCATCTGATAGTTACAATTTAAGTGTACGTATGAGCATATGATGTGAATAGGGGACTGCTTGGTTCACTTGAATGGATGTTTACAAACATGTCTAAGATATGAGTTTTTTAGATGGAACAATGGCCCCATGTCCATACGCAAGTCATACCTTTTTCTGACATTGCAAATGAACACAAAAGAAAACAAGAGTTGCTTGGAAGTGGAACGATCAATAAAGCTAATTAAAGAGTAGATTTTCCAAGCTTCCAACATGATTTGCTCTGCCTTCATTTGACCCGCAACCACATATTCTCTTTGAATCCATGCCCATGGGGCACACTCGTTAGTCGTTAGTGTCTTTTACACGATATGTATGCATTTAAGTAATGCAAAAAAACCTCTGCGGATAAACAATCAACAAACCGTATCATCACGTTGTCTATTACAGATATTGCACTTTGGAGTCCACCTTCACCCATATAAGGAAAAAAAGAAAGGGCGACCAACATGGGAGTAGGCCTGAATTTGGAGGTACTATGACCTGAAAACCCTAGTCTGGTCGACTGTGGGTATGATTTTTTTGACTTTTGATAGTGTTACCTCATAATTAGATATTAGCATCAGTAAATTGGAACATAATCTGGGAGCACATATGTACAACCATAAGATAATTATATTGCAATATTTAAAATTGCCATAGATAATATTGATAGTTCCTTTCCAGTGTGCAAGTGACTCATCATTACCTTTTCTGCTTTGTCAAATTGCTACCCATTTTGTTCTTGCTTTCAGTTTGATAAAATCTGGATAAAGGGTAATTTCATCTATCAAAATATATCTATGGTTTCAACGTGATATGTGAAAATTGAGTGGAAACTGGTAAGTTTGAAGAATAGGGTTTACTCACTATATTAGCAACTGCTGACTATATAACTCTACAATTTTTTACATCTAAAAAACAACATATGAGAGTTCAAGTTTGCTGTTTCTAAAATGCACAAAATCGAATGAAAACAAAGAATTCCAAAGTTATAAGTTTAATAATGAATTATATAACCAAATCAATAGATGAATTATAAAGGAAAAAACCCCCATTAAAAGGAAAATGCAAAGATGGGACAGCAAACTTAAGTCTTCCTACACCCAACCTGACCATACAATGATATAAGCAAGCGATAACATATGCAACTATGTTCTTCCTTGAAATGCTTAGAAAGATAGAGAATACCTTTTTACAGTTCACTTCTTGAACTGCACACATGAATTCCTATGTAACTCCAATAGTGTTTTGTGCTTCATGCACCAGTTCAAGAAAGTTTCGGCAATAATATTTAGAGAAAAAAGGAATGATAATTTGTGTTCTTTCAGCCAACCAGAACTAAGAAAAGTATAGCGATCAGTAGAAAATTTAAATCAAGAAAGATAATAAGAAAGGAATCTTAAAGTATAGGGGACTTCGCTATTTTCCAAACTGTGTGTACTGTTAATGCACCACTGTACTATTAAATATTGGATTTCATATGAACATAATACTGTCTTTAATCATTCTAAAGAAATAACATATAGATAGTGGCAAGGTTCTTAAAGATTCTATTATTGGGCGGATTTTTTATTTACCAAAATGAAAAGCAGCTCGAGTTAAGGATATGTTCATATCTTCGCAGCCGAACAGTACATAGAGCCACCAGACCAGTGCACCTAAGGTAATATTCACCCTCTCAATCAGATCAGCCTTCCTCGGCATGTGGCATCGAAGTACTCCATTTCTATCAACAACGAAAATATTGGCCACAAGAAAAACAACCATGAATGTAATTATTACAAACCAATGCTAGTTGATTAAGTTGAAACATACTCATGATCAGACACACAGATCAATCTACTTACTTAGAAGAATGAATGAGAAAGAGATGAACCTCACAAATAAATGAACTGTTTTTTGCCTGAAATGTCATTGCAACAAAGTGACAACTTTGCTTAGAGACTGAATCGATATGGACGCACATGTATAGATGACTTTATTCAAATATACTGCACCTAATAGCTTTACTTCAACTTGCTATGTTTTTAGCAACTGGACTATTTAATGTCCATGTTCATATAACATGCATTACTCCAGGCAAAAGAAACACCACAGAAAATAGTATCGATAGAAATACTCAACTTCGTGTATGAGACACCCAAGCTACACTCATACATATATGCATCACCACTGAAAATTCAGGTGTAGGAGTGAAAAAAATCAATCTGTACCATCGAGCATCAATTGGATAGAAAAACTAAACATAAATAATGGCCGGTACATATATTATTGATGACAATTAGGATAAAGCAAAAGGCGTATATATACATATATAAAGCAACAGCGAGCCAAGAGAAAGGCTGTAAAGATTTACAGACCTAGGCTGAGTTCTCCTCCAGCTTACAACATCATGTAAGAATGCTTCTCCTCGAGACAAAGCAGCAAATGCTGGAACCCGTGCTACGGCAGAAGGACGCACAAACGACGAATCAAAAGGAGCAGTCGATACTAGTCTGATCACCCCCAAAACTGAAGAGAAGAAACCGAAGTGAGCTCCACGAATGGCTGAAACAAACACTAACACGGCAACAACCGCCCATTGACATGGCTGCTAGAACCTCGGCGGCCTGCGCCCGACCCACCTCTACGCTCTGCCCGCGGCCGTCTGGGACTTGGCGGACGGTTTCGCTGCACCGTCCGCCGTACTTGGGCGCAAGATCTGCTATGCGCGAGCTGTCCCACTTGGCCGCCAGAGCGCTGCACTTGGCTGCGCCCATGTCGTCCGTCGCACTTAGCCGTAGGAACCGCCACGCGCGAGCCGTTCGACGCGCCTGCGGCCGTCTGTGACTTGGCCGCCGGAGTCGCAGCGCGCACGCCGTCTGTCGGACTTGGCGGCGCGGCAACATGTGGAGCGGCACGGCGCGACAAGCTCCCATGTGGTGGCCCGACACCGTGATTCCGACGTGCCGCGGCGGGCTCTTTCAAGGGGGATGTCCGATGATTTGGGCTGTCACGTCCCTCGCCGGCGAGAAATCAGAGCAATCATCGTCTTCTCTCTTCTCCCTTAAATTTGGGCTATTAATTTCAAGAAATCAGAGTCTAGGATTTCCGTTTAGACGTCCAGCGTGGCTTCCACATTTGACCACATGTCAGCCCGTAGCACGGAAATATCGCAGGCCCACAAGCAGCGACAGTAGACGCGGCACATGGCCTGAGAAGTGCCGCAGCCTACCGAGATTACAGATATAGTTAATGCCTTTGGCTAGTAGGTGGCAACAGAAAAAAAAATGTCAGCATGTGCTCCTTCCGGTTCATCATATAGATGGACATGTGTATTAAAATATGTCTAGATACAAGTGTATAGACAAAAGTGGAATTCCCTTCTCTCACGTCTGGAAATAAATGTCACAGAATTTGACAAAAGTGGATGTATCTAACATTAAATTATGTCTAGATACATCTACTTTTATCGAACTTTGTGACATTGCAATAGGCGAAACCGCTAACAACAAACCCAAACTTGGACACACTTTAGTGGCCACTAAAACTACATTTAATCACTCACAAAATCGAAGTCAACAAAAAAAGCGGACAAGAACAATGGATACAACGAAACCAACCTACATACGAGGAACATAGCACACAACATCCGACTACAAAACCAGCCCCGCCCACAAACTCATGAAGCCCACCTACAAAACCAGTCCGTTAACAATCTATGAATCTCAACTATAGTCAATGACCTCTGAGGAGCCAACCCAACCCCAAACTATAGTCAATCACCTCTTAGCAAGCCAGCCCAACTACAAAACCAGCCTCACTCACGATAGAAAGGAATCTTGATGGAGAGCATCCGATGTGATATGCATCTAGCTGAGCCGTAGCTTAGCGCTCAGCTAACCGAGCGTTAGCAAAATCGTATAAACAACTCTAAAATTTTGGTTGCACTTTCACTTGCAATTTGAAAACTCTCATTTTTACCATTGAAGTATCTCAGTTGCAACCTGACTTGCATACTAAAAAATTCTTAGCTGCAACCAAATTACAACTCAAAAGTCTCATTTGCAACCCCATTTGCAACCCAAAAATAAGTCAGCAACCTACTTGAAACTAAAAAAACCTAGTGATAACATACTTAAAACTAAAAAAAAAATCAGCGATAACCTCACTTGCAAATGTAAAATCTCAATTACGATTTCACTTGTAATTACAAAAAAGCTCACTTGATTTGGGACCCAACTTGCAACTGGAATATTTCACTTGCAGCCGTAAAATGTCAGCTATGGGTTCACTTGTAATTACAAAAACTCTCAGTTGAGTTGCTACCCGACTTGGAACTGGAATATATCAGTAGGAACCCAACTTTCAACTGGAATATTTCACTTGCACCTGTAAAATCTCAGTTGCGACTCCAGTTGTAACTACAAAAAAAAAATTAGTTGCAACCCGACTTGCAACTGGAATATCTCAGTTGCAATCTGATTCACAACTGGAATATCTGGAATATTTCACTTGCAGCTGTAAAATATCAGTTGTAATTAGAAAAAAAATCTGAGTTGCAACCCGACTTGTAACTGGAATATCCTAGTTGCAACGCAACCCACTTGCAACTGAAAATTTGTTAGTTGCAACCTAAATTTTTTTCGGTTGCAACTCGATTTATAACTGGCAAAAATATCAGCTGCAACTAACTAAAGTCTCAGTTGCAATTCGATTTACAAATGGGAATTCTTAGCTACAACCTCACTTCCAATTGAAAAAGTCTCAATTATAACATGACTTGTAATGAAAAAAGCAGTTACAAACCTTGTAGGAGGGTAAACATCTCGGTTGCAACTAGACTTCTGACTGATAAAAATCTGAGTTGCAAACCGACTTGTAACTAAAATTTCTCGTTTGCAAATGGACTTGCAACTAGACAATATCTTAATTACAAACCGATTTGTAGCTGAGAACAAATCCCAATTACAACTTGCAAATAGAAATTAATTTTGGTTACAAACCGACACTACAACAAAATCATCACGTAGAGACGTTGTGTGTGAGACGCATTTGTTTTCGTCCCTAGGATATGTGAGAAGCTCAACGTATGGACGTTTCTTGAGACGTTCCACAAAATGTCTCAATTTTTTATTTATCCACAAGCTAAATAAATAAATTTTATAATTTGTGGATGCTAGGGACGAATTTTAAGACATTTTCGAATGCGTCCGTAATTCTGACAGATGAATTTTTGTTGTTGAGGAAAAATAACCATAGTTGAATACAAAGTTCGATGAGAAAAAAGAAAGCCAATTAATGGTAAAATACACGCCGGAGTAAAATAGAGAGCACGCAAGATTCAAACTATTGCAAATCCATATTTCTTTCTGACGAGATTAGCTGCCAAGAGAACAACAACAACATAGTGATTTTGACGAGCATAACGAGCAAACTTGCAAGTTTTGCGAGTCAACCCGAGTTCCAGTTTTAACTTGTTACCTAAACAACTTGCTAACTATCTTAACGACCTTAATCAAGCCAAGCCGCAAGCCAACTCGCCTCTGCCGGATTGAAGGCATAGTCGGGCCGCTTAATTGGGATTTATTGCCCAATTATTCGGATGTACAAAAATTATCTTTCAGAATACTATGAAAAATTATTTTCACAAAGAATGGATAAAGTTTATTTTTTCCGTCTGGGTGCTAACTTTCATAGTTTTACCGCTTATGAAAATATTCCCGCATATTTTTGAGAGAAAAAAATATGCCGTACTAGTGATATATATCGTTGACTACATTTTCCCATATCCTTCATCTTTTTTTAGACGAGAAGGTAGAAACCCTCTCCTCCATCTCTCCAGCCGCCACATATTTTTCGAATCGCTCATCAAAGATCGGATCCACAGCCATGTGCCGGCCGCCCAGGTCGGCGCACCCTCAGATCGCTGCCAAGGTTGGTGCTCCTTCAGATCGCCACCCAGGTTCGTGCTTCTTTAGATGACCCCTGCTCAGATCCATATACTTTAGATGGTATAATTTGCACTATTGTATCAATCTAGGGCCTGCCGTTGAAGGCGCCCCCATTGCCGTCGCGGACGACGGCGAAGCAGTAGGGGTTGCTGTGCCCTGCGGGCGATGCGGTGAGGTGTGCGCGTCTGTGGGGTGGGGGTGCTAGGTGCAGGGTGTCCGGTCTCCGGTGAATCCAACTATTGCAGAACGTAACAGCCTCCTAGTCGTCACCAATCTTCTATGTCAGTTTACCTCTGAAGTCTAAACTGTATGCGGCAAGTGTTTCCGGAGTCTGCATCATTGGGATTTCTGCGAGCTGTGTGAAATGTGGCCAAGAAGTTTAATCGAAGCTTTAAATCAACATTAATTGATCTGATCAACTGGACTGTTATAAGGTACTTCAGATTTGAAACCATTTTTACATTGACTGGGATTTTTCATTGTCTTACTGGTTACGCATTTACTTACCCTTTTGAGCCTGCAAATGTTTTTTTTTCTGTGTATACCGTAAAGATCCATCCCAAGACAAGCGATCTCATGTTTTTATTTTACTAAGAAACATAATCTCCAGATCATTTTGTTACTAACATTTTATGGGTTTTTTCTTTTCTTTTTTGGTGTAAGATATCTAAGGAAATATTCTTGGAGAAAAGTAGAAAACTAATTATCATTTGTAGGACTAATATTTGCTCACTCATATTAACACATGCTTAAACGAATAGTGATGTTCAGAAAAAGAATCCATGTCTATACATACTGTAACATGATTCAAGTCATTTCGACATTGCATATGAAATATTATAGTTTAATTGCTGCTTCAGGAAGCCAAAATTGACCCATATTCCTTTTTGTCAACTGCTATCTGATCTGTTGTAATTCAGCAAGTTAAGGCTGGATGGAAATATGGACCTTTTCTCCACTTAGGCTACCCGCAAGAGCAATAGCACATTTCTACCCCAGGTTAAGAAGCGATGATACAGACTGCAACACACCAAGAACGCATCTCCTCTAGGATCTGATTGTGGATTTCCTACGGGCAATTGCCCAGTGTCAAAATTCAGTATATGCCAGTTTCACAACTAATTATTAATTATTGTGTATTTTTTCTTATGAGTACTATATTAAATCTTTATCTTGTCTCTTGTTATCAGACTAAACCTTAGGATGAGTTTACTTACTCTACTTATTTTCAGGTCTAGGTTACAGTGATTACTATTACCAAGACATAATATATTGAGGCATCATACTTTATAATTAGTTGCACGTGACCTCTTTTTCTGTCACCAACACCCGTCAACAATGTTTTTATCTTATCTTTTACACTTCTTTTTTACATTTGTCCTATTTTGGTCTCTACTCAAAGTCCAATACAATAACCAGTCCCACCACTTCACATCTTTGATAAATGACTTCTTGTCTTCGACGGCTAATACTGCACTTTTTATGGTAGAATGATTGAAAATGCCCTCTTTTATTAACATATGATGGCATGCAACCCAAATATTAATGACTGCCTTGTAGTTCACTTCCACAACTTGAACTGTGAAATTGTTTGCTGATAGTATATACACCAATCTATCATTTGCTGATAGTATACCAATCCGTTGTACTTTTATAGTTTAGCAATATATTATTTGATTTTTGTTCTTAAGGGGAAGACTAGGGAGATCTGCAAAACATCTTTCTGCATTCATTTCAGGCTGTTGCAGCTAGTTGGGAAGCTTGTGTCGGTGTTCTTTCTATCTGTCTAATATATGCCTCCAACATATTTTGGTACATGTCCTCCGGCACATTAAAAGATTGAACTAGAACTTTGGTCAACACTGATTCCGCAAGTGTGGCTGAGAGTAGATAGCTACTTTTAAGTGCGAAGGTTGAGCATGGAATTGCTACCCTGTACACACAAGTACATGGGGCATCTTTAAATACAACTTTTGATTTTGCAGATTCTGCCAATAAATCGAGAGCGGTAAGTCAGACAACATTTGGTTCAGGACATTTGATGCAAGTTTTAGCTGGCGATAACAGATCTTTGTAATGAACCTGTCATGTAGGATTATTCTAGCGAATTTCTCACATTTGTCGTGACTTCCTTTTCAGGTTAATTGTGAAGCTAAACCAGACTGAACTCAATGAAGATGGAGGGGATAAAACATTAGTTCTACCTTGGCAAAACTACGAGTCCTTTACAACCAGTTTACAAAGATAATGGATGATATATAGAATCTTTTATGATTTTTCTTGTTCACCATATGTCTTGGTGTATGGGCATATCATTACTATAATATTTGATCAAGTTCCAGTTTGCTATATTGAGATTATTGTAATTCAGTCTACAGTTTTCACTTCTTATCATGGACCAGCCTTGTACGATAAGTAGGTGGACGAGTCTAAATATTTTATTTTAAAAATCTGTTTCCATTTAAATTTCTGAATAAAAACGAATTATACCGGCACCTGTCATGAGACGCCTTATCAGAAGGACAACTAAAATGACGTATGTACATATAGTCATGTGAATAGTATTGTACATAATGTGTATAAAAAATCACATATATAAGACTATACTCCGTACATGAAAAAACATCTCAACCCTTTGTTACGACACAAATATTGCGTGTCTATATTAGTAGAGACGTTACAAATGCGTATCTATTAAAACGTCTTTAGATGTATAGACATGCTTTGGAGCGTCTCTCTCAAGCGTATTTACATATGTACACACGCTTAGCAAGTCGTCTTTATGTCATTTGAGACGGTGCATAAGGAGACGTTTTAACGACGCTTTATGGTAGCGACTCTATATTCCTCTAATGATGAAATATCACGTCTCTAACCTGCAAATTTAGCGTCCTTACGTGCCTAGTATGTTGTAGTGCGACTTGCAACCGAAAAAACGGACACATGGTAAAAATTCCTGTAACTATCACAAAAATTTCTCAAGAAAAGAAAATAGAAAAACTAAACAAGAAATGCTTGCCCAACAACGCAAAGGCCTATATAAACTCTCAGTGCATTCCAAGATAGCAAACCCATGTATCCAAGAAAATGCAACGATAAAATGGACATAAAATATCAACTTTGGCCAGTATAAAACAGTCAAAAGCGCAGAAAACTCAACTCGTACCACTACAAAATACCCAGCGTTCCTAGCCAGTTTCCTATGCAAAGATAATAAAAAAGACAAAGCAACTATGCAAAATGGGTTTAGGCCTTGCGGGCAAAACCAGCCCACAAAAAAACGCTAGTAGAAATGGCTACTGGCCTACAGCCCATTCCCCATCCGCATCCTCTCGTACACCCGAAGAAAAAAACAAAACAGGCTAGTTCGTACTCGAATCTCCGCACGAGTATACATGGTTGAAAAGTTGACTGAGAAAGCTGAGAAATAGCAAAAACGTAGATACATCCATTTTTGTCCAAGTTTGATACAATTAATTTGAAACGGAGGGAGTATAATATCCTATTAGTGGAGGAAGGAAAGAGCTTCCACAGAGGATGGCGGATGGCGCGTGCACGCAGTATCATTGGCAACCAAAGTTGCGGCAATCCATGCCTAGGGTTGTGCACGTAAGCCAGCTTGCATAAACAACCATGTTATTTCTTATTTTTCAACATTAAAATTACTCTCATAGGAAGTTTTCATCTAGAAATATATATATATATAATATAATATAAGCTTGTAACTATAAATAATACAATTCTATAATAGAGAAATATCACTAAGTAAATCAAATATAATTTGTGACATAAAAATTAGTTTGAACAGATAAAAGCGTTCATTATAAAATAATAGGTGATATGTATTTTAAATAAATTTTACAGCTAAGAACAAAAACGAGGCGACTATAATTTATCATCGTGTTTTTTAATACAAATAAAATAATGTAGGATGTGAGAGCAAAACCGTGTATGCAGCGGTAGCTTAGAAAAAGAGTCCAACCACCGGTCTTCCTTATGGGTTTGATGAACCCAGCAGCGCTTTAACGAAAGGTCGCTAAAATTGGGCCATGGCAAATTGATGCGCTCACTACGTCTTTCTAAAGGACATGGAACGAGCTAGCAGTTTGTGAAAAAAAAACCCAGAGAATCGACGAAAAAAATGCCCGCTCAAATTTTTTGAGAGGAGCGAAGAATGAGATATGAAATAGTATTGCCCATCCCTTAAATACCTATGATTTCATATGACTTTATAACGTTTTATGCATCACCTATCCATCCACGTGTCTTACTTAACTTGCCCACCTATTTGAAGGTCGGGCGAACGCGGCCTAATATTTAGGGACGTAGTCGAGAGAACGTCGACGAGCGGTTTGACCGCCACAAAAGTGGAACTTTTGGGCGATTTAAGAGCAGCCAGAGTGTGTAAAAAATTGCAATTCCAAATTTGACAGAGTATGGGACACGGTGGCGGCGCAGGGAAGGTGGAAGAAGCGATGGAGGCTTGAATGGAAGGTGAAGATCCAAAGGGGAGAGAAGGAGGGTGGCGCCGGATCCAAACGAGATAGGGACAGATTAACATTACTCGGACGAGATGAGGTCATACTTCGGCTTAGTAACATTATACATGAGTTTTCATAATTAAATCAAACTTTTTCAGCAAAAATTTGTGCTCAAACATCAACAAAACACCCTAGAAAACACTGAGATAAATGTATTCCATCTTTTTACCTTGTGGTGTATCGATACATGTACCAAGATAGAGACTAAAAGTCCGACTTTTCTCCAATGGGTCGAGGGTTTCCACGGAGCGGAGATCCGGAGCATCAGACAAGATAGGTGGTGCCATGGCAAGTGTGAACAAGTGGAGATCCGGAGCATCAGACAAGATAGGTGGTGACAAAGCACAAGTGGAGCCTCTAAGAAATCACGATTGCTCTGACAGGTCAATCGTAAGTTTAATGGTCATCCACACCAAAATGATATTTGTATTGTTAGATCCAGATCCTAGAATATCCTACAAAGATATTTTGTTATTTTGGTGTGCCTACATATAATTATATAATAATAAATTAACTGGCACACCACAATACATTTAGAAAACTAGTCGTGATATTTGGATGTTTACCAAAAACAATTGCTTAATTAATCTAGTGATAAGAACTATCGGTCAATCGACCTAGTTGTTGCTTGATTTCGGTCATTTTTTAGATGAAATAATCTCGGCTTTTTAATCGAATGGTTCGTAGAATTGATCCGGTAAAATTACCGGTCAACGACATAGCAAAAAAAATATAAACAAAGGTGTGCATAATATGTTTACTATATTTTTTTATTAATCGGAAAAAGACATATAATCCATTGGGAAAACATAAGTTGTAAAAAGTAAAAGAGATTTATATAAAATATTAAGAAACATAGTTTCTTGTTCTCATACATAGCTTCTATCTTCAGCTGTAAAACATAGTCCTTTTCTGTATTTCGTTACCTTTCGATACAGTGATTTGAATTGCTTGAGCTAAGGATGTTTTATTTCCAAAAAATTGGTGCATATTTGAGATATTATATAATTAGTATTTAATCACGGAATACATGATTAGCACTCAATTCCCCATGGGATGCTTGGACTTAAGGTTGATTCTCATTGCCCTACCTGCTCTCATGCCCCTCGCTCTCCAACTCTATTATTGCATCTTGTTTGCGGGTGTGGGGGGTCCTTACTCCCTCTCCAGTCGTGTAGGGTGGTTCAGCCTATGTGGGCTGCTTTGTTGGTGGTTGCTTCGGGGAAACTTGATCAAGAAGACAGGAAAGAGAGGACCACTCTAGCGTTATGTCCAACCAAGTACTACCTATTCAGCTGTCCAAATTTATTGTTGCATCTTGTTTGCTGGTGTGGGGGTCCTTTCTCCCTCTCCAATCGTGTAGGGCTGTGCAGCCTATGTGGGTGCTTTGTTGGTGGTTGCTTCGAGGCAACTTGATCAAGAAGACGGGAAAGAGAGGAACCACTCCAACGTCATGTCCAACCAACAACTACCTATTCAGCGGTCCTCTTCTTGCCGGGCCACCTCGTCGGCTGATCGGTTCGACTGGTCTCTTGCCACTGGTACATGTAAACCCAGTCTATTATTTCCATATTTCCGCATTGATTGATGGATGGTGTTTCCTGATTTTTGTAACTAATGTGGCATTCTGGTTGATGGACTATGTAGTGCAGAGGTCCAATGGGAATCAACCACTTATGTCCATTGAAGGATAAAATCATGTCGATCAACTACTTGATTTCTCAAGAGAAATAAGTTCCTTAATTATATCTAAGGTACATCATGGTTCATGTTCACGGGTGTGAAAATTATTATGTTCTTGTTTTCTATGCAAATTTGAGCTAAGAGAGTTTCAAATGGTCGACGGCGCCACCACACACCCTACTATTAAATGATCCATGGTCTCACGGTGCTGATCGCAGAAGGGGCATGAGTTAGGATCCCTCGCGGAGCCAAGCGGTTGGCCATCCAACATCTGCTCCTGAGAGCCAGCCACAAGAACAGTCTACACTTTGAGGGTGTCTCGAACGCCAAATCTGCCAAGCTCCCGGCATCGAGTCCGACCCGCCGAACAACGTTCCCTAAGAGGACCGAGAAGAATAGGCCCCACTGGCGTCCCAATACTATCTGAAAACATGTTCTTGACCTGGCTGTAGGACCACGTCCACCAGACTGTCTACCAAGCCGAGAAGCTCCACCAAGTTGGTGTAGCAAAGTTCGGTGAAAAATCCTCAAGCCATCTGCCGGCAAGGCCCTGCCAGACGCAACGCGTCTTGTCCGCGGAACTCAAGACTGCCCTGACAAGGTTGGGGCAAAGTCTCTAATTTTACCCCCTGGCAACCAATTATCTATACAAAAGAGGGTGGAAGATCCGTCCCCTAGCGCCGAACGAGTGGCTGGGTCAAAGATTCGTCGTCCAGTTGCGGCACCTAAATGTTGAACTCTCTCCACGACATGTCAGGGGCAACCCTACTCAGCCATAGCCATCTTACTTGTAGAGCTAGCTTCATATCCCTCATATTGAGGATCCCTAGACCCCAAAGCTCCCCCGGCATGAACACTCGATCCTACGCGACAAGGCAATGTCCTCCGTGTATGTCCTTGCACCATTTCCACAAGAATCCCCGGAGTATCTTCTCCAGGGACGTAAATGTCTTCGCATGGGAGGTCGAGAGACATCATGGAAAATATTGTCACTTCGAACAGATCAAAGATAATCGCCTGCTGCTGTTCATTAGTGTAGCTCCCTGATGTCTACGCATGGTTCTATTCTTGTAGACAGTGTTGGCCTCCAAGTGCAGAGGTTTCTAGAACAACAGCAAGTTTCCCTTAATTGGATCACCCAGTGAGGTAGAGGTCAAATATATCCCTCTCAAGCAACCCTGCAATTAAGATATAAGAAGTGTGTTGTGTCCCCAACACACCCAATATACTTGTCAGGTATATAGATGCACTAGTTCGGCGAAGAGAAAGTAAAATGCAGGTTTAAGGGAATATGCCCGAGAGGCAATAATAAAATGGTTATTATCTTATTCCTTGTTTATGATGAATGTTTATTTCTCATGCTATAATTGTATTAACCGGTAACATTGATATATGTGTGTTTAATAAACAAACAATGGTTCCTAGTAAAGCCTCTCTTATTCCTTAGACCATGAGATCATGTCTATCACTGATACCGGAAGGGTGCTTTCATGTCATCAAACGTCACACCGTAACAGGATGACTATAAAAGTGCCATTAGGTATTCGGAAAATATTAGTTGAAGATCATGGATCAAGAGTAGGATCCATGAACTTGGTTTAATCCCCATTGTGACTAGTCGAAGGCTAGTTAATTAATTAGGCCGGCTGCTGCAAATTAAATCGCATCTTGCTTGTGTAGTATTAGCATATGGGTGGAGGAGTTCTTACGTTCGGCCTCCTTTATGAACTTGGTGAGAATTATTAAGATTTACTTCAGAGGACATTAGTACAAACAACCGTGCCTTGCTATGTGACACTAGTCCAATCGCACGGTAGCTAGTAACAGCACCCTCTTCACTCATAAGGAATTACAAATATAATCTAATTGATATCTCGGCATGCCATTTGGTATTTTCCGAGAAGCTATTTGAGGGAAAACATATTTTCTTTTAAAAAAATGGAGTGAAGAACTTTCAACTATTGTTTTACGAGCTTCAGGAAAATTTCCATCGGAACTTCTCTAAAATATATGACTAGCTATCAGATATTTCACGTGGAAAATATCAAAATAACCTTTCCAACCCTAAAAAGGGAATTTCGCTACAATCTGGACAAAATATAAGAGAGGAATACAAGAACCAAATTCTCGGACGGGCCCGTGTGAGTTTAAGCCCACTAATGTACAAGCTCCATGGGGCATTTCAAAACGTCAGCGATACAAGCGATACAAGGACTAAAATAGCCTAGACGTGAGGGGGAGTGTTGAATATAAATATATTGCCTAATCCCTTTCCATTAGTTCGGAATTTTGTGATAATTGGCTGGTGCCATAATTCTATACAAATTGGTTTACAAAGATAGAAACGAAGCAAAACGTGCTAGTGGCACCTTGGCACACGTGAATCCGTCTTTTATTCAAAAAATCAAGATAATCTCACTTTTGTGTCCGAAATATTCTGCCAACAAATATGCATGTTCATACATTTTCCTACGTACGCACCCAGTTTTGATTAAAAAAATTTATATTTTAGGGTATTAAAAAAGACATAATTTAGGACAAAATAGGAGATTTGTTCTACTCTATGCAGCCACAAAAAATGATACAAAGCTACTAGGTTTCTTAATCAACGGTTGAATTCATAGAGACAGTATAAAATTCATACGGGCATCAACGAGCCCATGTATAGAGAAGCCTATGTGGATGCTCAAATATTTTACAAGCTTGTTTTCAGTTTTGTACTACAAAATGCCGTAAAATAATGATATACGGTATAGAAATACAATGCGGTATCATGGATCCATAGGTTAGATACCTGTTAAGGCCCTAAGTCAATTCTTTGGGCTAGCTGCAACGTATCACACACAAAGTTGTGGTTAGCTGCAAAAGGTATTTTATTTCTGTGGTATGTGCAATTTTAACACATTGGTGTTACCTGCAATTTGCTCAGCTAGTTGGTAGAGTGAAAGGAAATACATCCGGTACTAGCACTAGTACATTTCCAAAGCCAAAAGTCACTAGCTGTGGGCTGGATGCTTGCACGTGGAAAAAGGTAGTAGTTTGTATAGATCAATGATGCCAAACCGCCAAACCAAACCGGCCAATTTTCGGCTCTACTGAGTTTCTCTATGGAGCCAATAATCATCATCGCTCGCTTGGGCGATGTGTAGTAGCAGTAGTACATTTCCACGTGCATAGTAGTTCCTGCCGAACTGATACCTAGCTAGGTCTTTCCCCACGAGCGCGCGGCCCCGAGCTCCTTCCCCACCTCCACGCCGGCGGCCACTCCGGCCCCCGCGTCCACCTAGAAGCCCGCGCCCGCGCCCATGTCCCCTGCCGCGAGCCCAAGCCTGATGCTGGCCGGAGGAGGCCAGCGCGGCGACGAGGTACGCCGGAATCTGCAGATGGACGGAGGAGGGCAGCGCGGCGACGACGGGATGGATTGCCCCGGGGCGGGTTCCTCTTCCGTGCGCAGGCCCGTGGTGTCGGGACTGGGTTTGTCGTCCGAGTCGGCCTCGCCGGCGTCGGGCGGACAGGCGGTGGTGACCTCGAGAGCGGTGGAGATGGTTGGACCGGTGGCGGGCAAGAGCGTGAAGGACCGCCTCACCTGGGTAACGGCGGCGCCGTCGCGCAAGGCCCTCTGGAGGAAGAGGAAGACAGCTCAGCGGGCCGCGGCAGCGGCGCTCGCCGCGCTTTCTCCGTCGCCGCCGAGATCTCCAGTCCCGCCGGAGCTCTTTGGGCTCTGTTTCAACAGTTACAGGCCGGGACACGTGAAGGCAGATTGCACCAACCCGACGGATTGCAACCGTTGTTGGGAGGAGGGCCATGGCGCTAGGGGTTGCTGCAAGCCGTGCAGCCCGGCGGGCGAGGAGGAGGCGCTCCGACGGGAGCTTCTGGCGAGGAGGTCTGGTGTTCCGCTGGTGGCCGCGCCGGTGCGACCTGGGATGGGAGGAGCGGACAAAGGGGTCGAAGCAGCCACGGCTGCGCGACACCCACTGTCGCCCTCCCGTGCTTGGGCCACGCCGGCGGTGGACGCGCAGCAGTTACTAACGAGAGCGGCGGTGGACGCGCCGTGGTACTTGCCGACGCCGGCGTTCGAGGAGACGGATGGGCTGCCCTGCATCGTGAGGCGCACGCCGCGGATGAATCAATTGGAGCACCTGCTCCGCAACGCATTGGTGGCTTACATCGGCGTCGCCCGGCCGGAGGTGACTCTGGGGCAGGTCTACAAGGCGCTCGAGGTGCACTTGGGGATCCCATACGCCCGCGTGTCTGTGCACAACTTCGCGCCGGCGGATTTTCTGCTATCCTTCGCCGATGAGGAGGGGAGGAGCCGGGTGGCGGCGAGGCCGTTTCTGCAATGTGAGGGGTTCTCGCTGTTCTTTCGTCCATGGAGTCGTTTCGATCAAGCAACCAAAGGCAATCTAGGGAAGAAGGTGAGCTTGGTGTTGGAAGGAATCCCACCGCACGCATGGGACATCGACATCGTCGAGGAGCTGGTAGGGACGGCGTGTTTGGTGGGGGATTTTGCGCCGGAATCGTACTCTCGAGAGGACCTGTCCATGCTCAAGATCATGGCGTGGACCGCGGAGCCGAGCTCGATCCCTACTGCACGCACTCTGATCATCCCGGAGCCGGCAGGGGTCGCGGAACGTACGCCTTCGCCGTCGTCAGTTGATCACAGCTCCCGGAGTTCAACGCCGGTGGCGAGCGGGGTGGAGGTTGAGACTCTCAATTTCCGTGTGCTCATACACCTGGACGGAGTAGAGGAGGTTGGTGGAGTGGAGAGATCGGTGAGCGCGGTGCCGCCGGTGAGTGGTGGCGCAAATCCTGGATGGAGGAACGGCGGTGATGAGCCGGGAAGCGGCCGGCGGTGGAGGCTGTTGCCGTGGAAGAAGGGAGTGCGTGATTCCCGCTCTATCGTGGCAGGGCCCACAGGGAGCTCGTGGGGAACGCATGTGATCTCCTCAAGTGGACCAGTCAATGAGGACTGGCACCTCCCAACCATGAACGGACACGTGGAAAGGAGGCCGGGACCGCTGGCGAGTGGTGGGGGCGGGAGAGAGCCACCCCCTACCCAGTCCCGACAGGTGGCGGAGCATGGCTCCTTGATCAGGCCAGTAGCAGATCCGAAGACCGCTTTCTCGCTGCAAAGGACAGGGACCCCACCCAAAGCTGCTACGATTGGTCAAAAGAAACCTGGTACGACGCCTGTCACCTGCCGCTATGAAACAAACAAGGGTACAGGGGTGGTGGGACCGGGAACAGAATCCGAGAGGAGACTAGTTCAAATCAGCCGGGCCCCGGAGGTTTCCGCACGCAGTTTGGTGGACATGGGGTGTTGCGCGGCTGATTTCGCTCCATGTGGCGCAGTGGTCGAGGCGCAGACAGGTGCTACCGCCCCCGTGGTGGGCCCTGGACCGGTGGAAGTGGTTAGAGAACCTGGGGATCCCGAGGTTGATTCGGGTGGCCAGTACGAGGCGGACCAACAGGAGCATGGCACGTTTTCGCATGCTAAGGATTTTTCTGCTGGGCCCACCACCTCACTTGGAGAGTTTTCCTGGGACAAATTTTCTACGGGAAGTGAGCTTTCGCTGCCAGCTGAGTCCGCGGTTGGTGTTGCCAATTCAGGGAGGGAGGATGCGGATGAGTTTTTCGAGGTTTCACTGTCATCACATGCGGATACGCAGGAGAGTTTATTGGGGATGGACACTCCAGACGAGAACACCGAGGCAGTTTCCGAGCTTAGGGAAGTTGCAGTGGTAATAGAGGAGCCCCAGCTAGGTTTGAGTGACACTTGGACCGTTGACAGTGCGCAGTTCGTCAAACTGAGGGGGTTTTGTGCGAACTTGCTAAAAAAACTGGCGCCTCCTTTGTTGCGGGAAGTGGAATCCACAGCGAGGGGAAGTTCTGAGCCGGTACCGTGCACACCGCGACGCCACACTCGTAGCTCTAGTGTGTCAGGGGTGCCAGCTCCGTCAAGCAAGCTGCTTCAAAAGGCCTCTGCTGCTGAGAACGTGCTCCTGAAAGCACTTGGTATTGTGCCTGAGAACATGATTGTGGATGAGGCAGCCTTGCAGGACTTTAGGAGCCTGTTTGACTCTCCTATGAAGGAGGAGCACCTGAGTGTCGTGGCGTCGATCTTTGGCAAGGTTATGCCACCTTTGAGTCTGTTGCAGGAGAGGGGATCACAGGGGGTTGGCGTGCACTGAGAGCCGGTGCCTTAGGGCCCGTGAGTGGAGTTTGTCGGATATTTATGGATCTTGACATAGTTATCTTGAGTTGGAATCCTCGAGGGCTCAATGACCCCGCCAAGAGGAATGTTGTACGAGAGTTCGTCGAGTCCTTGCATGTCAATATGGTGTGTCTACAGGAAACTAAACTGAGTAGAGTGGATCGCTTCACAATTCTTCAGTGCCTACGACCATCTTTTGACGGCTTCCAATACTTACCGGCTATTGAGACGCGAGGAGGAGTGCTGGTGGCCTGGGACACCACTGTCATTAGTTTTTCCCATGTCAGCATGGATTCGCATACATTGACAGGCGAAGTCACCACCAAGGAGAATAAAAGTTGGTGGCTTTCGGTGGTATATGGGCCACAAACTGACGTTGAGAAATTGCAATTCCTTGAGGAACTGTCTGAAAGGCGCACACTTTGCCCTGGACCGTGGATTGTGATGGGTGATTTCAACATGATCCTCTCGGCAGCTGAGAAAAACAACTCCAACCTAAACAGGAACATGATGAGTCATTTCAGGAGTTTTGTGAGCGCTCACGAGCTGCGAGATATGTATTTTCATGGGAGGATGTATACTTGGAGAAATGAGAGGACAGTTCCAACTATGACCAGAATTGATCATGCCCTAGTCTCGGTGGATTGGGATATCTTGTACCCTGACTGTATTCTTTAGGCGCTGTGGAGTAATATCTCGGACCATACACCACTTCACCTTTCCCTGAGCGCGGCTGTTAGACCCAAGAGGAGATTCAGATTTGAGCTTTTCTGGCTGAAACTTGAGGGGTTTGAGGATGCAGTTAGAGAGGGTTGGGTGTGCGATGAGGATATTGTTGATCCGTTCAAACGTCTCGATGCGTTGTACAGGAACCTGGCGTCCTTTCTCCAGTCCTGGGGGCAGAAGAAGGTTGGGAACATCAAAATTCAGTTGGCTATTGCAAACACTTTGATCTTCCGTTTGGAGGCGGCATAGGACAGACGTCAGTTGTCCTTGGGTGAAATCTGGCTGCGTCGCACTCTCAAATTATCCATTCTAGGGCTCTCGTCGCTATAGCGGACTATGGCCAGCCAGCGTTCCAGGTTGAGGTGGTTGAAGGAGGGAGATGCAAACACTAGACTCTTCCATGCAGTGGCCAATGAAAGAAGAGCAAATAACTTCATCCCCACCGTGAGAGTGGGGAGTAACTTGATCACTGATCAATCCCAGAAGGAGGAGGTATTCTTTCAGGCCTACCAGGAGTTACTGGGAAAGCTGCAGACGAGGGAACACACAGTGGACCTGGATTTCATTGGCATACAAACACATGAGTTGCATGAGTTGGACGGTCTCTTCTCGGAGGTGGAGGTTTGGGATACCATAAAGGAGTTACCCCCGGACAGGGCGCCGGGGCCGGATGGGTTTATTGGTGCTTTTTACCATAAAGCCTGGGAGATTATCAAACCGGATTTAATGGCAGCTTTGCACAAGTTGTCAGCAGGAGATGGGAGAGGGTTTGGGAAGCTCAATAAAGCGTTAATCACGCTAATCCCAAAAAAGCAAGATGCAGTGGAGGTTGGAGATTATAGACCTATCAGCTTAGTGCACACCTTTTCTAAACTCGTATCCAAACTACTGGCCAACCGTTTGAGGAGCAAACTTGGAGAGTTAGTGAGTCCAAACCAGTCTGCCTTCATCAGAGGCCGGAGCCTGCATGACAATTTCGTCCTGGTGCGGCAACTGGCTCGCAAAATCAACACTCGTAGAGAGAAAGGGGTACTTTTGAAGCTCGATATCTCTAGAGGTTTTGATTCACTGCCCTGGGCGTTCATGTTTGAAGTTCTGAGACAAAAGGGGTTTAGCGAGGGCTGGTGCAGATTGATTGCTATTTTATTGCGCACAGCGAGCACCAAGGTGGTGGTGAACGGAGTACCGAGGAAGAGGATCACACATGTCAGAGGGCTGAGGCAAGGGGATCCTATCTCACCCATGTTGTTTGTTCTGGCTATGGAGGTGATGACCTTTTCTGTTGACAAGTCTGTGGGAGGTGGACTGTTCACCCCCTTAGCGAGGTGTTCAACATTGTAGAGAGTTTCGATCTATGCGGATGATGTGGTGTTGTTTGCTAAACCCACGGAGTTTGACCTTTTAGTGGTTCAGAGAATCCTCCAAATTTTTGGGGAAGCTTCGGGTCTGAGAGTGAACTTTGCCAAGACTTCTGCGACACTAATCAGGGGCGAGTGGGAGGATGAGCACCTGGTCTCCCAGGTGTTGGGGTGCACTATCTCCAAGTTCCCCATCAAATATTTAGGTTTGCAGTTGGCACTGAGACCTTTGTCTAAGAACGAGTGGCAGCCCTTGCTAGATCAGGTAACCAGGTGTGTACCGGCATGGCAAAGTGGCATGATAGTGAGAGCAAGAAGGCTCGCTTTAGTTAAAGATGTGGTGGCGGCAAGACCGGTGCACCAATTGCTAGTGGCGGAGGCCCCAGTATGGTTGCTGGAAGAGATCAATAAATGGATGAGAGGTCGCCTTTGGGCAGGAGCTGCGACGACACACGGGGATCAATTCCCTGTTGCGTGGGAGAAGGTTTGCAGGCCCTACTGTTATGGAGGGCTAAACATTAAGAACCTGGAGTTACATGAGTGAGATGGGAATGGTTGAGAAGGACTGATACCTCGAGGCCTTGGCAGGGATTGCCAATGCTAAAAGACACGATGGCAGCTGAGGTGTTTAACTCCATCGTCCACATCCGGGTTGGAGATGGTAGGGGGACACTATTCTGGAAAGATAGGTGGATTGATGGAGCTGCAGTTGAGGAGATAGCTCCTTTACTCAGAGCGGCAGTTAACACAAGGACCGCAAATAAGAGGACCGTGCATGAAGCCCTCACCAACATCAGGTGGCTCAGTGATGTCAGAGGAGTTTGGTCGGCTGAGATGGTGTCACAATACATCACTCTGTGGACAGTCATTCAGCAGGTTCCTAGGGATGTGTCCAGGGAGGACGAGTTCAGGTGGCCGGTAGCAGCGTCGGGGAGGTACTCTGCCAGCTCCCCTTATAAGGCATTGTTACATGGGCAGATCGGATTTCCATTAGCAAGTGGCGTTTGGAGATGTTGGGCCCCGGCCAAGTGCAAACTGTTCATGTGGCTCGCCATGCAACGGAGAATCTGGACCTCGGATAGAAGAGTGAGAGATGGGCTGCAGGAGCAACCTGATGCCTGCAAGCTGTGCTTGCAAGAGTTGGAGACTGCAGATCATATCTTGGTGACATGCGTGTTCACTAAGCAAGTCTGGTGGAGATGCATTAGTGGCTTCGGTCTACAGTTACCATCGCCTGTAGTGACGGACACCCTGGAGTCCTGGTGGCTAGCCGTCCGAGAGAGGTATATGAACAAGAAGAAGAGAAAAGCAGTTGATTCCTTGGTTACCATCATTTCCTGGAGCATTTGGAAACAGCGGAATGCAAGAGTTTTTGGGAACATCAGTCAGATCAGCGATGAAGAGGTCCTAGCAGGTAAAATTATTGCAGAGTTGAGAGGCTGGGATGAGGCGGGTGCAGGAGTCGAAGTTTCACTTCGCGAGTAGTCGGTTAGGTGTGAGTGTGGAGTGTGTTCGATAGCTTTTGCTGTCGGTTTGCTTGTAATTAAACTCTGCCTTCTATAAAAATCAGGTATGCAATTGCATACCCTCGAAAAAAAGAAAAAAAAATCATAGCTCGCTTCCACAATACTGCCAGCGTCTTTCCCCTTTTTTTCCACACAGCAGGACGAGAGTGGTTATTGGGCTAATTTCGGCCCACAAAATAGAGTGGTTCATGAGGTCATAACTAGTGGACAAATTTTCGGGCCCAAAACAGACGGACTAGACCCCCGAAACTGTCCACCAGTTCGAATCTATTCTACAAAAAATTGCCCGCTCAACATTTTCGAGGGTTTTTTACTGCCCGAAGAACAAGATATGAAATAGTGTTGTATTCCCCTTAAATGTTGAATATATTAGAAATTTAGCACATGATTTAATTTGAAATAACATCAGATGAATTGTGACAGCAGCAAATACAGTAATCAAGCAAATATCTAGATCTAGTACAGTA
This sequence comes from Alopecurus myosuroides, assembly GCA_028641055.1. Lineage (NCBI taxonomy): Eukaryota > Viridiplantae > Streptophyta > Magnoliopsida > Poales > Poaceae > Alopecurus > Alopecurus myosuroides. Next base: position 15,381,637 of record CM054060.1, read on the forward strand.
GACAGATTGATACAATCTATTGCAAGAACTAGACATACGAATTCCAATAACATCTCATACAGATGAGATAGAGATACGTACGCTGGAGCGGCAGCGGCACCGCCGTTGTTGTTGTCGCCGGTGTCGGCCATGTCGTTGATGAAGAGGTTGCCGAGGTCGGGGAAGAAGTTGTCGTTGGGGAAGTAGTCGCCGTCAGCAGTCGCGCGAGTGCGCTCCCCAAAAACCTGATCGCCCCTCTCCCGTACAGGATCACAAGAGGCAGGGTTTCGGAGGCCTGCTATCCCTTCTCGCGGTGCACGCCGGAAGGAGGGATGGAGAAGACTTGATTGGCGGCACATTGCTTTGGAAAGGAGGTGTGAAACCATATGACGAAGTGGCGGCTAGGGTTTACCGTATGCGTGTATTTATATGCGGGCTGGGAGAGACGTGGGCGTAACTCCATGTCTGAGTCGGTTCGGCTCCACGATCCAGAAAAGGAAACGGAAACGGTTTTGGAATTAACGCGTCCGTTAATTACCAAATTAATGACTCATTAAGTTTCCCAACCGACAAAATAAACGCTCTCGGCTCGGCTCATTCCCGCAACCCGCGGCGCGTCGTGACGTGTCGTGACCAGGCGTGGCGAGGCGGGCGGCGGAGGAGGAGCGCGCGTGTGGCACACCTCTACTCTTGCCTTGCCTACTCATACATGAGCTAGAATGGCTCACCTTATAAGGTAGTTCCACTCTCTCCGAACTAGCAATGTGGGACTAAACTTTAGTCCCACTCACTCCACTCATTATTCATGAATGAGCCATGACAATTTCAGGATTTTAGTGGGCTTAATTGGGCTAGACATGTGAGCCCATATAAAATTCCAACAATCCCCCACAAAGTTCATTAGCACATTTCATAAACTCTGTTCCAAAACATTGTTTATATACCGGTGTTAGTGGAGACTGTTAAGTTGAACTTCCACTTAGAACATCATGCTACACTAGTTCACAACTTGAATAGTGGACTACGCCTTGAACTACAAGTTTGCTGTGATACCAGTTTTACACAACGTCTGAACCGATACTAGGCTGCCGCAAGGCTTCTCCGCGGTTTGGAGCGTATGCGTCATACTCCGAAGGCCTTTCATGAGTTTATTAGAGAGCACCCGATTCTCATAGACTGCGACGTTTAACAGTCAGACTCATATAGGTGAGTTCCTCAGGAGATGTTATGTAGGACACATCTCTACTTATACAAATAAGCCACTTGGAACACATTAAGACAAATGTCAACCTACCATACAGATCAAGAGAGTATTGCATCTTTTATGGAGTGGAATAAAATATAAGGATACTCTCCTCTCAGCCGACCAACAGCTTGTCTCCCACTTCTAATTCACGGGATCTCCGATCACATAGAGTGTGTTACCACTTTGGGCAACTCATAACGTGGGCCTCAAACCCATCTCCCTCGATGCATTATCTATCACATTCCGTGATAAACCCTTTGTGAAGGGATCTGCCAAGTTCATAGATGTTTGGATATAATCCAACGCAATAACTCTGGAGTTCTTCAATTTCCTGACAGATTTCAATCTCCTCTTCACATGTCTTGATGACTTTGCATTATCCTTAGAACTTTTCACCTTGATGATCACAGTTTGATTATCACAGTTCATTAGGATTGCGGGTATTGGTTTTTCAACCATAGGCAAGTCCATCAAGAGCTCACGAAGCCACTCTGCTTCAACAGTGGCTATGTCTAATGCTGCGAGTTCTGCTTCCATAGTTCACCTCGTTAAGATGGTCTGCTTGCAAGACTTCCAGGAAACAGCGCCACCACCAAGTGTAAAAACATAACCACTAGTGGCCTTAAGCTCATTAGCATCAGATATCCAATTAGAATCACTATATCCTTCTAGAACCCTCGGGTTTCCGGTATAGTGAATTCCATAGCTCGCAGTGCCTTTTTAATAGCGCATAACTCTCTCAAGCGCACGCCAATGATCATCTCCCGGATTGGAAACAAACCGGCTCAATTTTCTCACAGCAAAAGAGATGTCAGGCCTCGTGGTACTCGCCAAATACATAAGCGAGCCTATAATCTGAGAATATCTCAGTTGATCTCTAGTAATCCGTTGATTCTTTCGAAGCAACAAACTAGCATCATATGGAGTTGAAGAAGGCTTGCAGTCACTATACCCGAAGCGACTCAAGACCTTTTCTACATAGTGAGATCGATGCAGTGTGATCCCACCATTATCATCTCACAATAGCTTGATGTTCAAGATAACATCAGCTACTCCTAGATCCTTCATCTCAAAACAGCGAGATAAGAAATCCTTAACTTCCTTGATTAAATCAAGATTGGTCCCAAAGATCAATATGTCATCGACATACAAACATAGAATAACTCCCTCGCCCCCACCATGGCGATAGTACACACACTTATCAGCTTCGTTTACAACAAAGCCTTCAGCAGTCAAAATCCTTTCAAACTTCTCGTGCCATTGCTTAGGTGCTTGCTTGAGGCCGTGTAATGACTTCAATAACTTACACACCTTGCCTTCCTGACCGGGTAGTACGAAACCATCTGGCTGCTCCATGTAAATTTCCTCGTCCAACTCTCCATTAAGGAAAGCCGTCTTAACGTCCATTTGATGAACGAGAAGACCGTGCGAGGCAGCTAGTGAGAGTAGCACACGAATAGTGGTCAGTCTAGCCACAAGTGAGTAAGTATCAAAGAAGTCTTCACCTTCTTTCTGGGTATAACCCTTGGCCACAAGCCTTGCCTTGTACTTTTCAATTGTACCATCAGGCCTAAGCTTTTTCTTGAACACCCACTTACATCCTACAGGTTTACACCCATAAGGACGATCAGTGATTTCCCAGGTTCCGTTAGCCAAGATGGAATCCATCTCGCAACGAACAGCCTCCTTCCAGTAGACAGCATCAAGAGACGCATAGGCTTCTGAAATAGTCCTGTGTGTGTCATCCACGATGTACACAATGAAATCATTACCAAAGGACTTTGCAGTCCTCTGTCTCTTGCTCCTTAAAGGAACTTCATTGTCATCCTCCTCGGGATTCTCAACGTGTTCTATCGGAATGGTGGATTCAGGAATCTCAGCTAATTCCTGACTAGATGAAACAGGTTTCTCCTGATTTGATGAGATAGACATATCCTTCATAGGAAATATGTTCTCAAAGAAAGTCGCATCATTCGACTCCATAATCGTACCAACATGCATGTCGGATAACTCAGATTTTACTATCAAGAATCTATACCCAATGCTATTAAAAGTATAGCCCAGAAGAACACAATCTACGGTTTTAGGTCCAAGCTTGCGCTTCTTGGGAATTGGTATATTGACTTTCGCCAAACAACCCCAAGTACGTAGGTAGGAGAATTTTAACCTTTTCCTTTCCCATTCCTCAAATGGTGTAATGGTTTTATTCTTTGTGGGAATTCGGTTTGGGACATGACATGTAGTCATTAGCGCCTCCCACCACCATGCCTTGGAGAGACCCGAAGTGTCTAACATGGCGTTAACCAAATCAGACAACGTTCGGTTCTTTCTTTCCACCACCCCATTTGACTGAGGTGAGTAGGGAGGCGTTCTCTCATGAATAATACCGTGTTCAACACAAAAAGAATTAAACTCGTTGGAAAAATACTCTCCACCATGATCAGACCTAAGCCGTTTAATTTTACGATCAAGTTGGTTCTCAGCTTCGGCTTTATAGTTCTTGAAATAAGTTAAAGCTTCATCTTTAGATTTCAGAAGATACACATAACAATATCTAGTGGAGTCATCAATAAGTGTCATGAAATATTTCTTTCCACCTTTTGTCAATACGCCATTCATCTCACAAAGATCAGAATGTATAAGTTCTAGTGGTGCCAAGTCTCTCGCCTCCGCAGTCTTGTGAGATTTGCGAGGTTGCTTAGCTTGAACAGACACTTGACATTTGGAACCTTTAATCGTACTGAATTTCGGAATTAAACTCATATTTGCTAACCGCGTCATGCAACCAAAATTAATATGACAAAGTCGTGAATGCCAAACATCACAATCATTATCGTGGCAAACATTATTAATAACTTTGGTGCAAATATCTGACAAGGATAAGCGGAACAAGCCTCCGCACTCATAGCATTTATCAATAAATTGTCCATACTTGAAAATTACAACTTTATTAGACTCGAAAACCAACTTAAAACCATCTCGACATAAACGTGAGCCGCTGACGAGATTTTTATTGATGGAGGGCACATGATGAATGTTCTTCAGTCGCACGATCTTCCCCAAAGTAAACTTCAGATCGACCGTACCAACACCACGAACAGTAGCATGTGACCCGTTCCCCATCAGCACGGGGGAAGTCCCTGTGACCTGATAAGAAGAGAACATGGAAGCATCAGAATAAACATGTACATTGGCACCTATGTCAATTAACCATTCGGGTGAATGACAAACTGAAAGAATGGTGGGAATTATACCGTACCCAGAATACTTCATCTCAGTGTCAGCCATGACAACATTAGCGGTCTTGCCGCTGTTCTCCTGCTGCTGCAACTCATATCGCTTAGGGAATTTTGGAGCCCAATGGGTCAGTTCACCGCAAACGTGAGATGAGCCCTTTCTCTTCTTGAAGTTGGTAGAGTGCGAAGGCTTAAACTTGCCATCGGGTTTGCCTTTAAACTCGGATTTCTTTTTGTTATATTTAGGCTTGTTGGGCGGGTAGTGTTTCTTTTGTACCACATGGGCAGAAGAACCTACCTCAGCATCCCAAGCACGTGTATCCTTTGCTCTCGCCTTCTCTTCCACATCAAGAGATCCGATGAGGTCCGAAACGGAAAATTCCTGTCTCTTGTGTTTCAGAGAAGTAGCAAAGGTGCTCCATGAAGATGGAAGCTTAGCAATAATGCCTCCGGCCACAAACTTGTCCGGTAACATACACTTAAACTTGTCCACAAACTAAGACGGTTTTGGAATTAACGCGTCCGTTAATTACCAAATTAATGACTCATTAAGTTTTCCCAACCGACAAAATAAACGCTCTCGGCTCATTCCCGCAACCCGCGGCGTGCCGTGTCGTGCCGTGGCGAGGCAGGCGGCGGAGGAGGAGCGCGCGTGTGGCACACATCTCCTCTTGCCGAGCCTACTCATACATGAGCTAGAATGGCTCACCTTATAAAGTGGTTCCACTCTCTTCAAACTAGCAATGTGGTACTAAACTTTAGTCCCACTCACTCCACTCATTATTCATGAATGGGCCATGACAATTTCAGGATTTTAGTGGGCTTAATTGGGCTAGACATGTGAGCCCATATAAGTAGCCCATATAAAATTCCAACATTAAATACCTATCATTTCATGTGACTTTCTCACGTCAAGCCTCGTCGTATTAAGCATCACCTATCCCTATCCTTGCATGTGTCTTTCTTCAATTGGGCGCCTATTTGGAGGTCGGGCGAGAGGGGCGGAACGTTTTGAGACGTAGTGGAGAGAACGTCAACGAGCGGTTTGACACCACAAAAGTCAACTTTTCGGGCAAGTTAAGAGCGGCCGCTGATAGATGGCGGACCGTCTTTGTTGCGTACGATAGACTGCCAAGTGCAGCGGTTATGCACTATGACGTCATGAGTGACTCTGGCATGGGTAAGGTTCATCCGAGTGAGCTATTACTCCTCATTTTGCAATTCTAGACGACCGGGTCTCCAAGAGGCTCCGCCCCTGCATCCGATGTTGCAGATCGACATGAGGCCTTTTGACCCGTTGGCATTATCGTAGAATGAGGCTGACCGTCACTAGTGGAAACGAGGGCATTAGTCCCGGTTGGTAAGATCCATTTTTCCTGGTTGTGCAACCGGGATGGGCCGGTCGGGACAAATGGCCCTCCCCCACTGGTCCCGGTTGTGCCAGGACCCGGGATGGTTAGGTATGGCCCACGTGGCGAACCTGACCATTAACTTCGACCCTGTTCGTGTTAGGAACCGGGATGAATGTCTCCTCTGGAAAAACTGTATTTGGTCCACTGGCCCACGGTTGGTAAGGCCCATTTTCTTAGTTTTCCCCCAACTGCGTCCACTGGCCCACGTATTTAATTAAGCCCAGTGGCTCGTGTCTTTTATTAAGCCCACTGGCTACATTCGGTCAAAGGGCTACAGGCCACGCGGGGTCAAAGGGGCCACTGGCCAGCGACATAGGGGGTGGCTCGCCCGGTCCTTTAAAGTAAGACCACAGTCACGCGCGGTCAAAGGGCCGCCTCGTCTTCCCGCACCTCCACTTCCCCGCGCGCGCGTGGCCACGAACGGCACGCCTCGGCTCCCCCGCGCATTCATGGCCGCCTGCAACCGCCGCCACGTTCCGGCCGCGCCGGGCAAGCGGTTCCGCCGCTATGTCCGTAAGGAGGAGGCCGAGTGGCACTGGGAGCGGGCCACGCCGGTTTTCTGGCCGGACGTCCATCTCCCGGACGGCTGGCACCTCAACCCGCAGCGCATCCCGGTGCCGCCGCCGCCGACAAACGAAGCCGCCCGCGAGGAGATCGACCGCCGGCGCGCGCTCCTGCCGGCCCACCTCCTCAGGGACCGCGCGTACGCGCGTAGCTCCCCCTACTGGGCCGTCTGGTTCCAGCAGGAGCACGACCAGCGACGCCGTTCCTTCATCCCCACGGCCCCGGAGCAGAACGTCGACGACTACCCCGCGCCAGCGCCCGGCAGGGAGCCGGAGCTTTGGCTCGAGGAGGACATCCCCGAGCCCCAGGCCGACGACGACGACCCCGAGCTCCAGGCCGGACTGGAGGCCGCCTACGAGGAATCCCGCCGCACCCTCGTCGAGGACGAGATCAAGCGGTGGCACCAGGTCCTGGCCAACGAGGCCGCCGACGGCGCCGCGATGCCGCCCCCTCCAGCGGGGGATCTCCTGCAGGGCATGGCCGCCGAGATGGAGGCGCGGGAGGACATGCCCGACCCGCAGCCGCTGCCCCCAGGCCTCGAGTACGGCATGAGCTAGGCCTGGATCGGCGGCCAATGGTCGCCGGAGCCGCCGAAAGAGGAGATGCTGCCGCCGCCACCGCCGCCCCCGATGCCCCCGGCGGGGCCCCCTCAGCACTTCCTCCCGCCGCCCCCGGCGGGGCCCCCTCAGTTGCCTGCCCACCTGTGACAGGCACCGGACTACCACTTCATCTCCTCCGACGAGGAGGACTAGTCTACCCCCCCAAGAAACGGCCGGCCTCCTGTGGTCGCGCCTACGCCCCCATTGCACGTAGAAGGACGGCCAATAGGGCCGTCGCTGCCAAGAAACACGGCCGGCCGCCTGTGGCCGCGCCGCGCCCCCCATGTAATCCCGGCCTCCGGCCTTGTTTTTAATATATCTATGCATTCCCCGTCCCAAAACTCGTCCACCCGTGTCTAGTTCAACCCCGACGGTGGAACCAGAACCGACGGGATCTTCCTATCCACTCCCGCCGCCGGCAGGGCTTCGCCAAGGCTAGTCCGCTGTCCTGTGTGGTGGCTCGGCCTGGGAGAGGGCCGCGATATTTATACAACTGGGCCTCTAGTCCCGGCCCGTGCCACCAATCGGGACTAGAGGTACCCCCTTTGGTCCCGGTTGGTAGCACGGCCCGGGACCAAAACATTTTTCGAAATTTGCTGCCCCCTACGCGCCCAAATTTTTTAGCGCTAAAATTTGAAAATTGTTTAAGTTTGCACATTAATAACTTCTACATACTTTCGAATTTGACAAAAATTCCAACATGAAAAGTGCTAGAATTTGCATAACTAATTCAAATCCATTTTTTTAACTGAATAATTATTCTAACTATTGAAACTATTAATTATTTTACTATTTGCATATAATTTGAATATAAATATCTTATAATTTTGTTTTCTCTTGTGATCTTCCGATTCAGTCCAGAGAATACAAGGCATCCGGGTGATTTATATAAAGTTCGACAAAGCGAGTTGTACCTTGTTGACACGGTGAATTTGAGATCTTCGTCTACAACAGAAAAACCATAGTTTTCCTTCGAAGGTTTACTCTGAGCATTCAGCTAGACGTTTCTCCTCCAAAAATTTATCATAACTATTAAAGAAGTACCGAAGATCTATTTCTGTTTTAAGGATATCTGTCAATATGGTATCCGTAATATCACTTCGAAGTCTGCAGGACATGTCCTTCACATAGAAGACTACTTCCTCTGCGAGGTTCTCTGTTGGTAACATCGTTCTGAACCAGAAAGTGCTCAAGGAAGGTTTGTCATGCAGCTATGCTTGCAAAATAAGCTCAACTTGCTCCAGGATGGTATCGGTACTATCACTTCGAAATGTGCCTGCAATATCTGCGCAGAATATATGACACCCATAAGGCAAAGCCCATATGGCTGCACACAGGGCCGCTGTAACCAGCCCTGTGTGCAAAGCACATCTCAATGGACGATACGGAGGAGAGAGAAACAGAAAAGTGCGTGGGTGGCCGCTGGTTGAGATGATAATGAAGTCAGGCTGGTCATAGTTGTCAAGCACTCAATGCTTGCCAGCTTTTGACCGGTCAATACATATTATTGGTCAAACTTGCACCTACTCCGTTCATAATCACAGAATAGGTATAGATATCATTTTGGCTAACAAAATCTCGTTTATTATTACAGAATATTTGTGAACACTTTTTCAACAGAACTATGATCATGTATTCCACGTTTACTATTACACATCACCAACAACATCCCTGATAGTCTTCTGAAATTTCTTCGTGTAGAGATGGTCCATGAACCCTTGTCCCTTGCTTATGATCGCTTCGGCCGTAACCATGGAGCATCTTCATTATTTAACGGGATGGTGGGGTCAGCTTTCACTGTGAAGGGTGGAATTTCAACAAACTTATTATAATCTTCTGACATGTCTGTCGTGTCCTCGATTCCCACGATGTTTCTTTTCCCTGAGAGAACTATGTGACGCTTCGGCTCATCGTATGATGAATTTGTTTCCTTATTTTTTCTTTTTTTCCGTCTGGAAGACATGTCCTTCACATAGAAGACCTGAGCCACATCATTGGCTAGGACGAATGGTTCGTCATTGTAACCAATATTGTTGAGATCCACTGTTGTCATTCCATAAAACGGGTCTACCTTTACCCCTTCTCCATTCAGGTTGACCCATTTGCACTTGAACAAAGGGACCTTAAAAGAAGGTCCATAGTCAAGTTCCCATATCTCCTCTATGTAACCATAGTATGTGTCATTTTTTCCATTCTCGTTTGTTGTATCAAAGCGGACACCACTGTTTTGGTTGGTGCTCTTCTTCTCTTGGGAGCTCGTGTAAAATGTATTCCAATTTATCTCGTACCGTTGAAAACTCCCAATAGTCGAAGATGGTGACCCTGCCAACATGTACAGCTGATCTTCAACAGTGGTGTCATTTATAAGATGTGTTTGCAACCAACTTCCGAAAGTCTCCATGTGTTTACGTTTAATCCATGAGTCATCCTTCCCCAGGTTTGCAGACCGTACAATATTCTTGTGTTCCTCGAGATACGTAGCCATGAACATAGAATTTTGTAGAACTATGTAGTGTGCTTTGGTGAAAGAATGCCCGTCCCTAGGTATCATTGTTTTCTTTACCAGCGTTCCTTTTCCCCTCAGTCTCCCCTCATGCCGCGATTCAGGAACACCAATTGTCTTAAGGTCAGGAATAAAGTCAACACAGAACCCAATGACCTCCTCTGTTCCATAGGCCTTCGAGATGCTTCCTTCTGGCCTAGCACGGTTATGAACATATTTCTTCAAGACTCCCATGAACCTCTCAAAGGGGAACATATTGTGTAGAAATACTGGACCAAGAATATGAATCTCTTCACATAGGTGAACCAGGAGATGAGTCATAATGTTGAAGAAGGATGGTGAGAACACCAACTCAAAACTAACAAGACACTGGACCACATCCCTCTGTAATCTTGTCAGAATTTCTAGATCGATTACCTTCTGAGATATTGCGTTCATGAATGCACATAGCTTCACAATGGGTACTCGAACATTTTCCGGTAGAAGTCCCCTCAATGCAATCGGAAGCAACTGCGTCATAATCACGTGGCAGTCATGAGACTTCAGGTTTTCGAATTTTTTCTCTGCCATGTTTATTATCCCCTTTATATTCGACGAGAAGCCAAACGGAACCTTGATACTGTAAACGACTTCAAAGAATATTTCCTTCTCTGCTTTAGTAAGAGCGTAGCTGCTTAAGTAATGGCGCCCTGTATCTGTGTGCTTGTTGCTTGGGTCTTTCATACGTTGCTGGTCCTCCCGTGCTTCTGGCGTATCTGTTGACTTCCTATACACGCCCAGGAAGCATAGCAGATTGACACAGAGATTCTTTGTCACGTGCATCACGCCGATCGAAGACCGGACCTCTAAAACTTTCCAATAGGGTAGCTCCCAAAATATAGATTTCTTCTTCCACATGGGTGCGTGCTTATCAGGGCCGTACGGAACTGGTTGGCTGCCAGCAGCCTTACCAAAAATTACTTCTAGGTCCTTGACCATATCGAATATATCATTACCACTACGGAGCTCAGCCTTCTTCCGGTTATCTGCCTCACCTCTGAAATGCTTCCCTCCTTTCTTTCTTACGGGATGCTTGATCGGAAGAAATCTACAATGCCCCAGGTATACAACCTTTTTACATTTATCCAAAAAAACATTGTCAGTCTTATCTAAACAGTGTGTGCATGCATTGTATCCCTTGTTTGTATGTCCGGAAATGTTACTAAGAGCAGTCCAATCATTGATGGTTACGAAAAGCAACCCCCGTAGGTCAAATGGCTTTTGTTCGTTCTCATCCCACACACGTACACCTGGTTTGCCCCACAATTGTAAGAGTTCTTCCACTAATGGCCTTAGATACACATCAATGTCGTTGCCACGTTGCCTTGGGCCTTGGATGAGAACTGACATCATAATGAACTTGCGCTTCATGCACAACCAAGGAGGAAGGTTGTACATACATAGAGTTACAGGCCAAGTGCTATGACTAGAGCTCTGCTCCCCAAAAGGATTAAAGCCATCTGTACTTAGACCAAGCCATAAGTTTCTCGCCTCTCCTGCAAAGTCTGGGAAGTCTCTCTCGATCTTTCTCCACTGCGATCCATCGGCGGGCTGCCTCAACTTTCCGTCTTTCTTACGGTCTTCTTTGTGCCATCGCAACAACCTAGCATGCTCTTTGTTTCTAAACAGACGTTTCAGCCGTGGTATTATAGGAGCATACCACATCACCTTAGCAGGAACCCTCTTACGGGGGGGCTCGTCGTCAACATCACCAGGGTCATCTGCTCTAAGCTTATACCGCAGTGCAATGCATATCGGACATTCATCCAAATTCTCGTACTTCTCACCGCGGAGGAGGATGCAGTCATTAATGCATGCATGTATCTTCTGCACATCTAATCCTAGAGGGCAGAGAGCTTTCTTTGCTTCGTACGTACTCTCAGGCAATTCGTTATCCTTTGGAAGTTTTGGCTTCATTATTTGAAGTAAACTCTCAAATGCCTTGTCAGTCACACCGTTCTGTGCCTTCCATTTCAGGAACTCCAGTGTGGTACCGAGCTTTGTGCTACCATCTTCGCAATTTGGGTACAACAACTTTTTGTGATCCTGTAACATGTTGTCCAGCTTCAACCTCTCCAATTTATTTTCACAGTCTTCCCTTGCATCAACAATAACTCGGCCAAGATCATCATCGGGCTCTTCTGATGCCTGTTCGTGATCACCTCCTTCTTCTCCATTCTCTTCCATTGCAGTATCGTCGTATTCAGAGAACAAAGGATCTTCTTCTTCTTCTTCATCGTCTTTCATCACAACCCCTCTTTCTCCATGCTTGGTCCAGCAATTATAGCTGGGCATGAAACCTCTCCGAAGTAGATGGCCGTGAAGGATTCTTTCGGAAGAGTGCTCTCTGACGTTCCGACAATCAACACATGGGCAACACATGAAGCCATTATCTTTGTTTGCCTGAGCTACAGCAAGAAATGCATTCATGCCTGCCATATACTCGGAAGTGCATCGATCACCGTACATCCATCGCTGTCGTGCATCCATCTGCATCGTATAATTAATGAAGTTTATCAAAAATACATTACAATAACATATTAATACAGAGATGACCACAGTACATCGACAAATACTACTTTTTTATGCAGCAGTTACAGATGAAAAAGATAAATTTGTTAACCTCGTTCGAAGATACCATTTTTAGTGAGCTTATATGTGGCTCGGGAATTTCGTCGAACACCTCGTGTGCATAGTAAAATAAAACACACTAACACCCACCTCTCTCAGACCTCCAAGCAAAAAAAGAAGATGGAAGGGTGGGGGGGCTGGGGCAGTATATATAGGGGAAGGGGGACATTGGTCCCGGTTCGTGGCCTGAACCGGGACAAATTCTCATGCGCGTGCCACGTGGCATGTGGCTAGGCATTGGTCCCGGTCAGTGGCACGAGCCGGGACCGATATCTCCCCCACGAACCGGGACCAATGCCCCCAGGCAGTTTCTGTTGCCCCGGACGCACGAACCGGGGACCAATGCATGACATTTGTCCCGGATTTGGTTGCAGCCGGGACAGATGCCCCCTGGCCTCCTGGACGAGAGGGGTTGTTTCCACTAGTGTGTGAAGCCCCTTGAGGAAGGATATTGTTCCCCTGCTAGGTAAAACCTAAGAAATTCTTGAAATCCTCTCTACTCATGTCTACCTTTTATGGATAATGGCATGCATGTAACTAAGGTATAGTTTTTTTAGGAATAATCGAGGTATAGTCTGATCACACCAAATAAATTTGGTTGGGCGTTTCGTTACAAGAGGAAAAAAAACTAAAAACTAGTAGTACTCCCTCCGATCCATATTAATAGGTGCTGAAGTGGATGTATTTAGACATGTTTTATTCCTAGATACATCCACTTCACGACCTATTAATATGGATCGGAGGGAGTACTAGTTAACTGCTACTAGTATCGATCGTTGGCATGGCAATTGATTAGTACACGTGTTATGCAAGAAAAATCCCAACTACTAGTAGGTGGAGCAGCACGCGTTCATGAGGCAGCTAGGTTTAGTGGAGCCAAAGACAGAAAAAAAAAAAAAAGAAGCTAGGCAGCGAGCAAGCTAGCCATCAATCCATGGATTGGTCGTGACGTAGCTACCTCATCCGGCCTTGCGACCGCCGGACGTACGCGTACCAATATTTTTTTTCTTTGGCGCGTAACGTATGATGGTGGGTCCCACCTGCAAGCAAATTGCTGAGCTAGCTTCCCGTGTCTGTATACTAGCGAAATACTGCCTGGTTCTCGTTCTGTTTTCTTAACCAAGGGACAAACTTTTTAGTTCCAGCTCGTACGTCCATCATATTTCTTGCACTACAGGAGAGGCGGGGTCTCCCGACGGCCAAAAGTCGGGGCCGCCGACGTACCACTGGGGAACGGGGGGCGAGCAGGGTGGCCGTCGGCGTAGGGGAACCGTCGGCGTAGGGGAACGTGCCCCGACGGTTGCTGTCGACATAGGTGGCACCGTCGGCGTTTCTTTAATTTCTTGACCAATTAGAACCGTTCCTCGTTTTCCCCACTCCCCCACTCCCAACTCACCACGTAAGCCCCACCCCGAGCTCCCTCATCCTGTCCCTCGGCTCCTTCCCGACACCGAGCGCCCTCATCCGCCGCCACCACCTCGCCCCCCCGCCGTCCGCCTGCCACGCCCCTCCACGCCCTGTTGCGCCCTCGCTCCTCCCTCCTCCGCCCCGCCCCGCCGTGCTCCTCCCTCCGTGCTCGGTCACCTCGCCCCACCACCGCGCGCCTGCCCAGCCACCTCGTGCCCCGCCGCCACGTCGACCACCCCGCTGCGCCCGTCCCTGCCCACGTAGCGGCCCGCCCCTCCCGGCTTCTCCTTGCCCCACTGGTAGAAAATAGGCCTATAGTCCCGGTTCGCAAAGGCCATTAATCCCGGCCACGCAACAGGGACTAAATAGGCGCGACTAAAGGCCCCCCCCTTTAGTCGCCCCCTCTTACGAACCGCGGCTAAAGGCCCGTCCACGTGGGCGGGTGGCGTGTGCCGGGGGTGGAGGAACTTTAGTCCCGGTTAGCCACACGAACCGGGACTACATCTATTTCGTTATTTCTTTAATTCATTTGGGTTTCTAATTATTTTTCACTCCTTTTTTTCACTCCAATTTTTCACTCCCTTTTTTTCAGATTTTTTATTATTTGCTTAGTGTCTAACAACAATTATCTCTAGTCAAATTTCTTACTCGTGGTCAAACTTTCCGCTCGGTCACCCATCCTCTCACTACTCTAACAGTAGCACGCTTAACTTCCGAATTTCATCCCGTCCCGTATCCAAGTGTTTCGCACGCATCTATGTGATACTAATATCATATCAATCCTATTAACATGTTGGTCGATGCCACATTTCTTTATTGTCTGATTTCAAATAAATCTTTTAATAAACAAAAGTAATGTTGTAATTAATAATTTTGAATAAATAAATAAACATTAACTTTTTAATTTGTATTATTTCTAAAAAATATTCAGAAAAATAAAACTAATTCATTTTAAAATCTTAAAAATACTATTAATATATCAAAATATTCAGAAAAATAAAACTAATTCATTTTAAAATCTTAAAAATACAAATAATATATCAAAATATTCAGAAAAATAAAACTAATACATTTTAAAATCTTAAAAATACAAATAATATGTCAAAAAAATCAGGAAAATAAAACTAATTCATTTTTCCCTTTCCTAAATGCAAAATAAAATCTGATAAAATTCATGAACCAAACCATATGAAATCTAAACCATATAAAATTTGCAGATCCAAGTTTCGACTATTATTTTGGACACAGGAACTGTTTTGGCAATGACTATTTGTGAGAATGATTTGAACCTAACTTTTAAAATACATAACCAAAATGGACAAACTAAAATGTTATGGATAGATATTGAAAAGATCTATCCATAGCACTTAGCCTTACATCAAGGTCAACAACCAAATGAAAATACCATCCTTTTTAATAAAAGACCAGTAGGCTCTTCTATTATTTTTAGAATGAGTTCAAAAATGTATTTTGAAGTAAATCCAACTGGATGAGTTTGGTATTGACTAGATCTATGTTTTCCTAGCTTAGATTAATTTAGAAACGGTACTTTTTCTGTTTTGTTTTCTTGATGTGTTTTTGTTTGTTTGTTTTCAAATGTGTGTTTGACATAATATAGAAATAATATAGCAAATATTTGTTCCTTAATATAGAAGTTGATCCACTCGGACAATTTTCAAAATTTCTCGTACACATATTTGTTCTTCAAGAAAACTAGCAAATAGATAGAGATGTAGTTGGTCAATAGTGTCATGTCCAAGTAGCGGATCAAAGTGTTTGTCATGCTCATGGGAACAACTTTTGGCCAATCTCAAAGTCTTTTCCGGTAAGCAATTCACTCCACATTTGTGCGGATATGATGAGTTTTCTTGATGTGTTTTTGTTTGTTTGTTTTGAAATGTGTGTTTGACATAATATAGAAATAATATAGCTACGAATTAATATAGAAATAATATCCATTACATAATAATATATCCATTACATACTAATATATCTATTACATGCATATATCGAACGCAAGATGCGGTACACAAACACCATCTACTCGAGCTCCGTCGAGTAGATGCGGAACAACTCGTAGGCAACGTATGCATCTATGCATCTGCTCCTGAGAGCCAGCCACAAGAACAGTCTACACTTTGAGGGTGTCTCGAACGCCAAATCTGCCAAGCTCCCGGCATCGAGTCCGACCCGCCGAACAACGTTCCCTAAGAGGACCGAGAAGAATAGGCCCCACTGGCGTCCCAATACTATCTGAAAACATGTTCTTGACCTGGCTGTAGGACCACGTCCACCAGACTGTCTACCAAGCCGAGAAGCTCCACCAAGTTGGTGTAGCAAAGTTCGGTGAAAAATCCTCAAGCCATCTGCCGGCAAGGCCCTGCCAGACGCAACGCGTCTTGTCCGCGGAACTCAAGACTGCCCTGACAAGGTTGGGGCAAAGTCTCTAATTTTACCCCCTGGCAACCAATTATCTATACAGAAGAGGGTGGAAGATCCGTCCCCTAGCGCCGAACGAGTGGCTGGGTCAAAGATTCGTCGTCCAGTTGCGGCACCTAAATGTTGAACTCTCTCCACGACATGTCAGGGGCAACCCTACTCAGCCATAGCCATCTTACTTGTAGAGCTAGCTTCATATCCCTCATATTGAGGATCCCTAGACCCCAAAGCTCCCCCGGCATGAACACTCGATCCTACGCGACAAGGCAATGTCCTCCGTGTATGTCCTTGCACCATTTCCACAAGAATCCCCGGAGTATCTTCTCCAGGGACGTAAATGTCTTCGCATGGGAGGTCGAGAGACATCATGGAAAATATTGTCACTTCGAACAGATCAAAGATAATCGCCCGCTGCTGTTCATTAGTGTAGCTCCCTGATGTCTACGCATGGTTCTATTCTTGTAGACAGTGTTGGCCTCCAAGTGCAGAGGTTTCTAGAACAACAGCAAGTTTCCCTTAATTGGATCACCCAGTGAGGTAGAGGTCAAATATATCCCTCTCAAGCAACCCTGCAATTAAGATATAAGAAGTGTGTTGTGTCCCCAACACACCCAATATACTTGTCAGGTATATAGGTGCACTAGTTCGGCGAAGAGAAAGTAAAATGCAGGTTTAAGGGAATATGCCCGAGAGGCAATAATAAAATGGTTATTATCTTATTCCTTATTTATGATGAATGTTTATTTCTCATGCTATAATTGTATTAACCGGTAACATTGATATATGTGTGTTTAATAAACAAAAAATGGTTCCTAGTAAAGCCTCTCTTATTCCTTAGACCATGAGATCATGTCTATCACTGATACCGGAAGGGTGCTTTCATGTCATCAAACGTCACACCGTAACAGGATGACTATAAAAGTGCCATTAGGTATTCGGAAAATATTAGTTGAAGATCATGGATCAAGAGTAGGATCCATGAACTTGGTTTAATCCCCATTGTGACTAGTCGAAGGCTAGTTAATTAATTAGGCCGGCTGCTGCAAATTAAATCGCATCTTGCTTGTGTAGTATTAGCATATGGGTGGAGGAGTTCTTACGTTCGGCCTCCTTTATGAACTTGGTGAGAATTATTAAGATTTACTTCAGAGGACATTAGTACAAACAACCGTGCCTTGCTATGTGACACTAGTCCAATCGCACGGTAGCTAGTAACAGCACCCTCTTCACTCATAAGGAATTACAAATATAATCTAATTGATATCTCGGCATGCCATTTGGTATTTTCCGAGAAGCTATTTGAGGGAAAACATATTTTCTTTTAAAAAAATGGAGTGAAGAACTTTCAACTATTGTTTTACGAGCTTCAGGAAAATTTCCATCGGAACTTCTCTAAAATATATGACTAGCTATCAGATATTTCACGTGGAAAATATCAAAATAACCTTTCCAACCCTAAAAAGGGAATTTCGCTACAATCGGGACAAAATATAAGAGAGGAATACAAGAACCAAATTCTCGGACGGGCCCGTGTGAGTTTAAGCCCACTAATGTACAAGCTCCATGGGACATTTCAAAACGTCAGCGATACAAGCGATGCAAGGACTAAAATAGCCTAGACGTGAGGGGGAGTGTTGAATATAAATATATTGCCTAATCCCTTTCCATTAGTTCGGACTTTTCTGATAATTGGCTGGTGCCATAATTCTATACAAATTGGTTTACAAAGATAGAAACGAAGCAAAACGTGCTAGTGGCACCTTGGCACACGTGAATCCGTCTTTTATTCAAAAAATCAAGATAATCTCACTTTTGTGTCCGAAATATTCTGCCAACAAATATGCATGTTCATACATTTTCCTACGTACGCACCCAGTTTTGATTTAAAAAAATTATATTTTAGGGTATTAAAAAAGACATAATTTAGGACAAAATAGGAGATTTGTTCTACTCTATGCAGCCACAAAAAATGATACAAAGCTACTAGGTTTCTTAATCAACGGTTGAATTCATAGAGACAGTATAAAATTCATACGGGCATCAACGAGCCCATGTATAGAGAAGCCTATGTGGATGCTCAAATATTTTACAAGCTTGTTTTCAGTTTTGTACTACAAAATGCCGTAAAATAATGATATACGGTATAGAAATACAATGCGG
Source organism: Alopecurus myosuroides (assembly GCA_028641055.1). Classification (NCBI taxonomy): domain Eukaryota; kingdom Viridiplantae; phylum Streptophyta; class Magnoliopsida; order Poales; family Poaceae; genus Alopecurus; species Alopecurus myosuroides. The sequence goes on from CM054060.1 coordinate 15,399,852, forward strand.
TATCATGGATCCATAGGTTAGATACCTGTTAAGGCCCTAAGTCAATTCTTTGGGCTAGCTGCAACGTATCACACACAAAGTTGTGGTTAGCTGCAAAAGGTATTTTATTTCTGTGGTATGTGCAATTTTAACACATTGGTGTTACCTGCAATTTGCTCAGCTAGTTGGTAGAGTGAAAGGAAATACATCCGGTACTAGCACTAGTACATTTCCAAAGCCAAAAGTCACTAGCTGTGGGCTGGATGCTTGCACGTGGAAAAAGGTAGTAGTTTGTATAGATCAATGATGCCAAACCGCCAAACCAAACCGGCCAATTTTCGGCTCTACTGAGTTTCTCTATGGAGCCAATAATCATCATCGCTCGCTTGGGCGATGTGTAGTAGCAGTAGTACATTTCCACGTGCATAATAGTTCCTGCCGAACTGATACCTAGCTAGGTCTTTCCCCACGAGCGCGCGGCCCCGAGCTCCTTCCCCACCTCCACGCCGGCGGCCACTCCGGCCCCGGCGTCCACCTAGAATCCCGCGCCCGCGCCCATGTCCCCTGCCGCGTGCCCAAGCCTGATGCTGGCCGGAGGAGGCCAGCGCGGCGACGAGGTACGCCGGAATCTGCAGATGGACGGAGGAGGGCAGCGCGGCGACGACGGGATGGATTGCCCCGGGGCGGGTTCCTCTTCCGTGCGCTTTTCCTTGGGCAGGCCCGTGGTGTCGGGACTGGGTTTGTCGTCCGAGTCGGCCTCGCCGGCGTCTGGCGGACAGGCGGTGGTGACCTCGAGAGCGGTGGAGATGGTTGGACCGGTGGCGGGCAAGAGCGTGAAGGACCGCCTCACCTGGGTAACGGCGGCGCCGTCGCGCAAGGCCCTCTGGAGGAAGAGGAAGACAGCTCAGCGGGCCGCGGCAGCGGCGCTCGCCGCGCTTTCTCCGTCGCCGCCGAGATCTCCAGTCCCGCCGGAGCTCTTTGGGCTCTGTTTCAACTGTTACAGGCCGGGACACGTGAAGGCAGATTGCACCAACCCGACGGATTGCAACCGTTGTTGGGAGGAGGGCCATGGCGCTAGGGGTTGCTGCAAGCCGTGCAGCCCGGCGGGCGAGGAGGAGGCGCTCCGACGGGAGCTTCTGGCGAGGAGGTCTGGTGTTCCGCTGGTGGCCGTGCTGGTGCGACCTGGGATGGGAGGAGCGGACAGAGGGGTCGAAGCAGCCACGGCTGCGCGACACCCACTGTCGCCCTCCCATGCTTGGGCCACGCCGGCGGTGGACGCGCAGCAGTTACTAACGAGAGCGGCGGTGGACGCGCCGTGGTACTTGCCGACGCCGGCGTTCGAGGAGACGGATGGGCCGCCCTGCATCGTGAGGCGCACGCCGCGGATGAATCAATTGGAGCACCTGCTCCGCAACGCATTGGTGGCTTACATCGGCGGCGCCCGGCCGGAGGTGACTCTGGGGCAGGTCTACAAGGCGCTCGAGGTGCACTTGGGGATCCCATACGCCCGCGTGTCTGTGCACAACTTCGCGCCGGCGGATTTTCTGCTATCCTTCGCCGATGAGGAGGGGAGGAGCCGGGTGGCGGCGAGGCCGTTTCTGCAATGTGAGGGGTTCTCGCTGTTCTTTCGTCCATGGAGTCGTTTCGATCAAGCAACCAAAGGCAATCTAGGGAAGAAGGTGAGCTTGGTGTTGGAAGGAATCCCACTGCACGCATGGGACATCGACATCGTCGAGGAGCTGGTAGGGACGGCGTGTTTGGTGGGGGATTTTGCGCCGGAATCGTACTCTCGGGAGGACCTGTCCATGCTCAAGATCACGGCGTGGACCGCGGAGCCGAGCTCGATCCCTACTGCACACACTCTGATCATCCCGGAGCCGGCAGGGGTCGCGGAACGTACGCCTTCACCGTCGTCAGTTGATCACAGCTCCCGGAGTTCAACGCCGGTGGCGAGCGGGGTGGAGGTTGAGACTCTCAATTTCCGTGTGCTCATACACCTGGACGGAGTGGAGGAGGTTGGTGGAGTGGAGAGATCGGTGAGCGTGGTGCCGCCGGTGAGTGGTGGCGCAAATCCTGGATGGAGCAACGGCGGTGATGAGCCGGGAAGCGGCCGACGGTGGAGGCTGTTGCCGTGGAAGAAGGGAGTGTGTGATTCCCGCTCTGTCGTGGCAGGGCCCACAGGGAGCTCGTGGGGAACGCGTGTGATCTCCTCAGGTGGACCAGTCAATGAGGACTGGCGCCTCCCAACCATGAACGGACACGTGGAAAGGAGGCCGGGACCGTTGGCGAGTGGTGGGGGCGGGAGAGAGCCACCCCCTACCCAGTCCCGACAGTTGGCGGAGCATGGCTCCTTGATCAGGCCAGCAGCAGATCCGAAGACCGCTTTCTCGCTGCAAAGGACAGGGACCCCACCCAAAGCTGCTACGATTGGTCAAAAGAAACCTGGTACGACGCCTGTCACCTGCCGCTATGAAACAAACAAGGGTACAGGGGTGGTGGGACCGGGAACAGAATCCGAGAGGAGACTAGTTCAAATCAGCCGGGCCCCGGAGGTTTCCGCACGCAGTTTGGTGGACATGGGGTGTTGCGCGGCTGATTTCGCTCCATGTGGCGCAGTGGTCGAGGCGCAGACAGGTGCTACCGCCCCCGTGGTGGGCCCTGGACCGGTGGAAGTGGTTAGAGAACCTGGGGATCCCGAGGTTGATTCGGGTGGCCAGTACGAGGCGGACCAACAGGAGCATGGCACGTTTTCGCATGCTAATGATTTTTCTGCTGGGCCCACCACCTCACTTGGAGAGTTTTTCTTGGACAAATTTTCTACGGGAAGTGAGCTTTCGCTGCCAGCTGAGTCCGCGGTTGGTGTTGCCAATTCAGGGAGGGAGGATGCGGATGAGTTTTTCGAGGTTTCACTGTCATCACATGCGGATACGCAGGAGAGTTTATTGGGGATGGACACTCCGGACGAGAACACCGAGGCAGTTTCCGAGCTTAGGGAAGTTGCAGTGGTAATAGAGGAGCCCCAGCTAGGTTTGAGTGACACTTGGACCGTTGACAGTGCGCAGTTCGTCAAACTGAGGGGGTTTTGTGCGAACTTGCTAAAAAAACTGGCGCCTCCTTTGTTGCGGGAAGTGGAATCCACAGCGAGGGGAAGTTCTGAGCCGGTACCGTGCACACCGCGACGCCACACTCGTAGCTCTAGTGTGTCAGGGGTGCCAGCTCCGTCAACCAAGCTGCTTCAAAAGGCCTCTGCTGCTGAGAACGTGCTCCTGAAAGCACTTGGTATTGTGCCTGAGAACATGATTGTGGATGAGGAAGCCTTGCAGGACTTTAGGAGCCTGTTTGACTCTCCTATGAAGGAGGAGCACCTGAGTGTCGTGGCGTCGATCTTTGGCAAGGTTATGCCACCTTTGAGTCTGTTGCAGGAGAGCGGAGGACAGGGGGTTGGCGTGCACTGAGAGCCGGTGCCTTAGGGCCCGTGAGTGGAGTTTGTCGGATATTTATGGATCTTGACATAGATATCTTGAGTTGGAATCCTCGAGGGCTCAATGACCCCGCCAAGAGGAATGTTGTACGAGAGTTCGTCGAGTCCTTGCATGTCAATATGGTGTGTCTACAGGAAACTAAACTGAGTAGAGTGGATCGCTTCACAATTCTTCAGTGCCTACGACCATCTTTTGACGGCTTCCAATACTTACCGGCTATTGAGACGCGAGGAGGAGTGCTGGTGGCCTGGGACACCACTGTCATTAGTTTTTCCCATGTCAGCATGGATTCGCATACATTGACAGGCGAAGTCACCACCAAGGAGAATAAAAGTTGGTGGCTTTCGGTGGTATATGGGCCACAAACTGACGTTGAGAAATTGCAATTCCTTGAGGAACTGTCTGAAAGGCGCACACTTTGCCCTGGACCGTGGATTGTGATGGGTGATTTCAACATGATCCTCTCGGCAGCTGAGAAAAACAACTCCAACCTAAACAGGAACATGATGAGTCATTTCAGGAGTTTTGTGAGCGCTCACGAGCTGCGAGATATGTATTTTCATGGGAGGATGTATACTTGGAGAAATGAGAGGACAGTTCCAACTATGACCAGAATTGATCATGCCCTAGTCTCGGTGGATTGGGATATCTTGTACCCTGACTGTATTCTTCAGGCGCTGTGGAGTAATATCTCGGACCATACACCACTTCACCTTTCCCTGAGCGCGGCTGTTAGACCCAAGAGGAGATTCAGATTTGAGCTTTTCTGGCTGAAACTTGAGGGGTTTGAGGATGCAGTTAGAGAGGGTTGGGTGTGCGATGAGGATATTGTTGATCCGTTCAAACGTCTCGATGCGTTGTACAGGAACCTGGCGTCCTTTCTCTAGTCCTGGGGGCAGAAGAAGGTTGGGAACATCAAAATTCAGTTGGCTATTGCAAACACTTTGATCTTCCGTTTGGAGGCGGCATAGGACATACGTCAGTTGTCCTTGGGTGAAATCTGGCTGCGTCGCACTCTCAAATTAACCATTCTAGGGCTCTCGTCGCTATAGCGGACTATGGCCAGCCAGCGTTCCAGGTTGAGGTGGTTGAAGGAGGGAGATGCAAACACTAGACTCTTCCATGCAGTGGCCAATGAAAGAAGAGCAAAGAACTTCATCCCCACCGTGAGAGTGGGGAGTAACTTGATCACTGATCAATCCCAGAAGGAGGAGGTATTCTTTCAGGCCTACCAGGAGTTACTGGGAAAGCTGCAGACGAGGGAACACACAGTGGACCTGGATTTCATTGGCATACAAACACATGAGTTGCATGAGTTGGACGGTCTCTTCTCGGAGGTGGAGGTTTGGGATACCATAAAGGAGTTACCCCCGGACAGGGCGCCGGGGCCGGATGGGTTTATTGGTGCTTTTTACCATAAAGCCTGGGAGATTATCAAACCGGATTTAATGGCAGCTTTGCACAAGTTGTCAGCAGGAGATGGGAGAGGGTTTGGGAAGCTCAATAAAGCGTTAATCACGCTAATCCCAAAAAAGCAAGATGCAGTGGAGGTTGGAGATTATAGACCTATCAGCTTAGTGCACACCTTTTCTAAACTCGTATCCAAACTACTGGCCAACCGTTTGAGGAGCAAACTTGGAGAGTTAGTGAGTCCAAACCAGTCTGCCTTCATCAGAGGCCGGAGCCTGCATGACAATTTCGTCCTGGTGCGGCAACTGGCTCGCAAAATCAACACTCGTAGAGAGAAAGGGGTACTTTTGAAGCTCGATATCTCTAGAGGTTTTGATTCACTGCCCTGGGCGTTCATGTTTGAAGTTCTAAGACAAAAGGGGTTCAGCGAGGGCTGGTGCAGATTGATTGCTATTCTATTGCGCACAGCGAGCACCAAGGTGGTGGTGAACGGAGTACCGGGGAAGAGGATCACACATGTCAGAGGGCTGAGGCAAGGGGATCCTATCTCACCCATGTTGTTTGTTCTGGCTATGGAGGTGATGACCTTTTCTGTTGACAAGTCCGTGGGAGGTGGACTGTTCACCCCCTTAGCGAGGTGTTCAACATTGTAGAGAGTTTCGATCTATGCGGATGATGTGGTGTTGTTTGCTAAACCCACGGAGTTTGACCTTTTAGTGGTTCAGAGAATCCTCCAAATTTTTGGGGAAGCTTCGGGTCTGAGAGTGAACTTTGCCAAGACTTCTGCGACACTAATCAGGGGCGAGTGGGAGGATGAGCACCTGGTCTCCCAGGTGTTGGGGTGCACTATCTCCAAGTTCCCCATCAAATATTTAGGTTTGCAGTTGGCACTGAGACCTTTGTCTAAGAACGAGTGGCAGCCCTTGCTAGATCAGGTAACCAGGTGTGTACCGACATGGCAAAGTGGCATGATAGTGAGAGCAGGAAGGCTCGCTTTAGTTAAAGATGTGGTGGCGGCAAGACCGGTGCACCAATTGCTAGTGGCGGAGGCCCCAGTATGGTTGCTGGAAGAGATCAATAAATGGATGAGAGGTCGCCTTTGGGCAGGAGCTGCGACGACACACGGGGGTCAATGCCCTGTTGCGTGGGAGAAGGTTTGCAGGCCCTACTGTTATGGAGGGCTAAACATTAAGAACCTGGAGTTACATGGGCTGGCCCTTAGAGTGAGATGGGAATGGTTGAGAAGGACTGATACCTCGAGGCCTTGGCAGGGATTGCCAATGCTAAAAGACACGATGGCAGCTGAGGTGTTTAACTCCATCGTCCACATCCGGGTTGGAGATGGTAGGGGGACACTATTCTGGAAAGATAGGTGGATTGATGGAGCTGCAGTTGAGGAGATAGCTCCTTTACTCAGAGCGGCAGTTAACACAAGGACCGCAAATAAGAGGACCGTGCATGAAGCCCTCACCAACATCAGGTGGCTCAGTGATGTCAGAGGAGTTTGGTCGGCTGAGATGGTGTCACAATACATCACTCTGTGGACAGTCATTCAGCAGGTTCCTAGGGATGTGTCCAGGGAGGACGAGTTCAGGTGGCCGGTAGCAGCGTCGGGGAGGTACTCTGCCAGCTCCCCTTATAAGGCATTGTTACTTGGGCAGATCGGATTTCCATTAGCAAGTGGCGTTTGGAGATGTTGGGCCCCGGCCAAGTGCAAACTGTTCATGTGGCTCGCCATGCAACGGAGAATCTGGACCTCGGATAGAAGAGTGAGAGATGGGCTGCAGGAGCAACCTGATGCCTGCAAGCTGTGCTTGCAAGAGTTGGAGACTGCAGATCATATCTTGGTGACATGCGTGTTCACTAAGCAAGTCTGGTGGAGATGCATTAGTGGCTTCAGTCTACAGTTACCATCGCCTGTAGTGACGGACACCCTGGAGTCCTGGTGGCTAGCCGTCCGAGAGAGGTATATGAACAAGAAGAAGAGAAAAGCAGTTGATTCCTTGGTTACCATCATTTCCTGGAGCATTTGGAAACAGCGGAATGCAAGAGTTTTTGGGAACATCAGTCAGATCAGCGATGAAGAGGTCCTAGCAGGTAAAATTATTGCAGAGTTGAGAGGCTGGGATGAGGCGGGTGCAGGAGTCGAAGTTTCACTTCGCGAGTAGTCGGTTAGGTGTGAGTGTGGAGTGTATTCGATAGCTTTTGCTGTCGTTTTGCTTGTAATTAAACTCTGCCTTCTATAAAAATCAGGTATGCAATTGCATACCCTCGAAAAAAAGAAAAAAAAAATCATAGCTCGCTTCCACAATACTGCCAGCGTCTTTCCCCTTTTTTTCCACACAGCAGGACGAGAGTGGTTATTGGGCTAATTTCGGCCCACTAAATAGAGTGGTTCATGAGGTCATAACTAGTGGACAAATTTTCGGGCCCAAAACAGACGGACTAGACCCCCGAAACTGTCCACCAGTTCGAATCTATTCTACAAAAAATTGCCCTCTCAACATTTTCGAGGGTTTTTTACTGCCCGAAGAACAAGATATGAAATAGTGTTGTATTCTTCTTAAATGTTGAATATATTAGAAATTTAGCACATGATTTAATTTGAAATAACATCAGATGAATTGTGACAGCAGCAAATACAGTAATCAAGCAAATATCTAGATCTAGTACAGTAGACAGATTGATACAATCTATTGCAAGAACTAGACATACGAATTCCAATAACATCTCATACAGATGAGATAGAGATACGTACGCTGGAGCGGCAGCGGCACCGCCGTTGTTGTTGTCGCCGGTGTCGGCCATGTCGTTGATGAAGAGGTTGCCGAGGTCGGGGAAGAAGTTGTCGTTGGGGAAGTAGTCGCCGTCAGCAGTCGCGCGAGTGCGCTCCCCAAAAACCTGATCACCCCTCTCCCGTACAGGATCACAAGAGGCAGGGTTTCGGAGGCCTGCTGTCCCTTCTCGCGGTGCACGCCGGAAGGAGGGATGGAGAAGACTTGATTGGCGGCACAGTGCTTTGGAACGGAGGTGTGAAACCATATGACGAAGTGGCGGCTAGGGTTTACCGTATGCGCGTATTTATATGCGGGCTGGGAGAGACGTGGGCGTAACTCCATGTCTGAGTCGGTTCGGCTCCACGATCCAGAAAAGGAAACGGAAACGGTTTTGGAATTAACGCGTCCGTTAATTACCAAATTAATGACTCATTAAGTTTCCCAACCGACAAAATAAACGCTCTCGGCTCGGCTCATTCCCGCAACCCGCGGCGCGTCGTGACGTGTCGTGACCAGGCGTGGCGAGGCGGGCGGCGGAGGAGGAGCGCGCGTGTGGCACACCTCTACTCTTGCCTTGCCTACTCATACATGAGCTAGAATGGCTCACCTTATAAGGTAGTTCCACTCTCTCCAAACTAGCAATGTGGGACTAAACTTTAGTCCCACTCACTCCACTCATTATTCATGAATGAGCCATGACAATTTCAGGATTTTAGTGGGCTTAATTGGGCTAGACATGTGAGCCCATATAAAATTCCAACAATCCCCCACAAAGTGTCATTAGCACATTTCATAAACTCTGTTCCAAAACATTGTTTATATACCGGTGTTAGTGAAGACTGTTAAGTTGAACTTCCACTTAGAACATCATGCTACACTAGTTCACAACTTGAATAGTGGACTACACCTTGAACTACAAGTTTGCTGTGATACCAGTTTTACACAACGTCTGAACCGATACTAGGCTGCCGCAAGGCTTCTCCGCGGTTTGGAGCGTATGCGTCATACTCCGAAGGCCTTTCATGAGTTTATTAGAGAGCACCCGATTCTCATAGACTGCGACGTTTAACAGTCAGACTCATATAGGTGAGTTCCTCAGGAGATGTTATGTAGGACACATCTCTACTTATACAAATAAGCCACTTGGAACACATTAAGACAAATGTCAACCTACCATACAGATCAGGAGAGTATTGCATCTTTTATGGAGTGGAATAAAATATAAGGATACTCTCCTCTCAGCCGACCAACAGCTTGTCTCCCACTTCTAATTCACGGGATCTCCGATCACATAGAGTGGGTTACCACTTTGGGCAACTCATAACGTGGGCCTCAAACCCATCTCCCTCGATGCAATATCTATCACATTCCGTGATAAACCCTTTGTGAAGGGATCTGCCAAGTTCATAGATGTTTGGATATAATCCAACGCAATAACTCTGGAGTTCTTCAATTTCCTGACAGATTTCAATCTCCTCTTCACATGTCTTGATGACTTTGCATTATCCTTAGAACTTTTCACCTTGATGATCACAGTTTGATTATCACAGTTCATTAGGATTGCGGGTATTGGTTTTTCAACCATAGGCAAGTCCATCAAGAGCTCACGAAGCCACTCTGCTTCAACAGTGGCTATGTCTAATGTTGCGAGTTCTGCTTCCATAGTTGACCTCGTTAAGATGGTCTGCTTGCAAGACTTCCAGGAAACAGCGCCACCACCAAGTGTAAAAACATAACCACTAGTGGCCTTAAGCTCATTAGCATCAGATATCCAATTAGAATCACTATATCCTTCTAGAACCCTCGGGTTTCCGGTATAGTGAATTCCATAGCTCGCAGTGCCTTTTAAATAGCGCATAACTCTCTCAAGCGCACGCCAATGATCATCTCCCGGATTGGAAACAAACCGGCTCAATTTTCTCACAGCAAAAGAGATGTCAGGCCTCGTGGTACTCGCCAAATACATAAGCGAGCCTATAATCTGAGAATATCTCAGTTGATCTCTAGTAATCCGTTGATTCTTTTGAAGTAACAAACTAGCATCATATGGAGTTGAAGAAGGCTTGCAGTCACTATACCCGAAGCGACTCAAGACCTTTTCTACATAGTGAGATCGATGCAGTGTGATCCCACCATTATCATCTCACAATAGCTTGATGTTCAAGATAACATCAGCTACTCCTAGATCCTTCATCTCAAAACAGCGAGATAAGAAATCCTTAACTTCCTTGATTAAATCAAGATTGGTCCCAAAGATCAATATGTCATCGACATACAAACATAGAATAACTCCCTCGCCCCCACCATGGCGATAGTACACACACTTATCAGCTTCGTTTACAACAAAGCCTTCAGCAGTCAAAATCCTTTCAAACTTCTCGTGCCATTGCTTAGGTGCTTGCTTGAGGCCGTGTAATGACTTCAATAACTTACACACCTTGCCTTCCTGACCGGGTAGTACGAAACCATCTGGCTGCTCCATGTAAATTTCCTCGTCCAACTCTCCATTAAGGAAAGCCGTCTTAACGTCCATTTGATGAACGAGAAGACCGTGCGAGGCAGCCAGTGAGAGTAGCACACGAATAGTGGTCAGTCTAGCCACAAGTGAGTAAGTATCAAAGAAGTCTTCACCTTCTTTCTGGGTATAACCCTTGGCCACAAGCCTTGCCTTGTACTTTTCAATTGTACCATCAGGCCTAAGCTTTTTCTTGAACACCCACTTACATCCTACAGGTTTACACCCATAAGGACGATCAGTGATTTCCCAGGTTCCGTTAGCCAAGATGGAATCCATCTCGCAACGAACAACCTCCTTCCAGTAGACAGCATCAAGAGACTCATAGGCTTCTGAAATAGTCCTGGGTGTGTCATCCACGATGTACACAATGAAATCATTACCAAAGGACTTTGCAGTTGATGGGGGGATGATAACCCGGTAGGCCAAACTCCAAGGGGTAACCCGGCCCAAAGGACACTGCGCAGGATCCGGCTAAGGATAAGGAAACCTGTGAAGGCCCAAGCTTGTAGGCCCAGTAACCCGGATTGTGGGTTATGGTAGAAGAAAGTTAGGGTTTGTGCGCCGTGTCCGGATAGGACCCAGGATGCGCCTTGGAGAGTAAGCCAGGGGGTACGGGTGCTTTATAAACCGACCCCCAGGTCTAGTTTAGACAGAGATCTAAGAACCCTTGCAATATCGCTTGGTATCGAGCATCTAGTGTAATCCCAGAGTCGAGTCATTATATCGAGATCGGAGACTCGGCGACTTTGATTGCCGGCTACCAGATCGAGTTGCACTATGTTTTCCTCTGAGCTAAACCCTCTCCCAAACGCCTGTGTCGTCTTGCCCCAAGATCAGTTACCCCCGGTAACATCTGCCGTGATTATCCCACGACAGTTGGCGCCCACCGTCGGGCCTGCGTCCAAAGGTGTTTACATCACGGGAGAAGCTCGGAAGGGCATGGAGAATCTTGTCATCGGCGAAATCTACATCGACCACGAAGGAGAAAAGATGGTGGACGATTCCGGCTGGGGGCCAGAGTCGGATCACCTCGAATCCGGATCCGTCGTGACGATCGGCCGGATCAACATCTTCATCGGTATGGTACGAACGACTGATTTAAAAGGACAATATCATGTGCATACCACAGGAACTTCTAGCAGGAACAAAAAGACGTCAAAGCAAGCGGCAAATTCGGTTTCATCGGCCGCGCCGGGATATCTTAGATGGGCAGAACAAGAGATAACGTGGAGTAGAAGAGATCATCCGGAAAAAGTAGAGCGTCCAGGAGTCTTGGCATTGGTGGTTGCTCCACAGGTTAATGGTTACGAACTGAAGAAGGTCCTGATGGACGGTGGAAGTAGCATCAACATCCTTTATTGGGAGACCTTCTTACGGATGAGTCTCAAAGAGTCCCAGTTGCAGAAAAGTTCGACAATCTTTCATGGGATCGTACCGGGTCACTCGGCGAGCCCCGAGGGAAGGATCACCTTGGAAGTTGCTTTTGGAGAATCGACGGATAATTATCGAGTTGAGTGGCTCACGTTCGAGGTGGTCAAATTGCGCAGTCCTTATCATGCGCTGTTTGGGAGGCCGGCTTACGCCCAATTCATGGCTAGGCTGTGCTACGTGTATTTGCAGCTAAAAATCCCGGGTCCTAAACGGACCATCACTATACATGGGAACCGGGATATAGCGGCCGAGTGTGACGAAGGAGATTCGGTTATGGCTGAGCAAGCATGCAGAAAGGAAGAGCTCGAATATTACCGGTCTCAAGTAAATCCGGACGATAGAACAGCCTTGAAAAAGCCGAATACCGAGGATGAGAGAGCAAAATTCAAGGCAGCACAAGACACCAAGAAGATAGATTTTGTCGAAGGGGATTCCACTAAGCAGTTTACCATAGGGTCTAATTTGGGAAAAGAGCAGGAGGAAGCGCTCGTGGAGTTCATTCGTTCGAATGCAGATGTGTTTGCCTGGACACCTAGCGACATGCCGGGTATCCCTACGGAACTGGCTGAGCACAGTTTGCATGTGGATCCCAGGTCCAGGCCCGTGAAACAAGGTTTGAGGAAAATGAATGAGGAAAGAAGGAAGGCTATAGGTGAAGAGATCGCTCGGCTATTGGCAGCCGGCTTTATCATGGAAGTATTTCACCCGGATTGGTTAGCTAACCTGGTTCTAGTGATGAAAAAGACCAATGAGTGGAGGATGTGCATTTCACGAGTCTCAACAAACATTGCCCAAAGGATCCGTTCGCGCTACCAAGGATAGATCAGATTATAGATGCAGTAGCTGGAAGCGATCTGTTATGCTTCCTGGACACATATTCCGGGTATCATCAGATTAAGCTCAAGAGGGAGGATTGGGAGAAAACATCATTCATAACCCCTTTTGGGGCCTTCTGTTATAAAACTATGACGTTTGGGTTGAAGAACGCCGGCGCAACTTACCAACGGTGCATTCAAAAGTGCTTCGAGGACCAAATCGGACGCAACGTCCATGCCTATGTGGATGATGTGGTCATCAAGACCAGGAAGGCGGAGACATTTATCGATGATCTAAAGGAGACGTTCAAAAACTTGAGGAGGTACCAGATGAAGCTTAACCCGACAAAGTGCGTGTTTGGAGTTCCAGCTGGGAAATTACTCGGCTTTATAGTTTCCGAAAGAGGAATCGAGGCAAACCCGGATAAAATCAAGGCCATCCAGAGTCTGAAAAAACCGGAAATTTTGAAGCATGTCCAAAAGCTCACGGGCTGCGTAGCAGCCTTGAGCCGATTCATATCCAGACTCGGAGAAAAAACAATACCCTTGTACCGGCTCTTGCGGAAATCAGATAAATTCGTGTGGGATCAAGAGGCGGATGAGGCGTTTGAGGCACTAAAGAAGCAGTTATCCGAAGCACCAGTACTAGCGGCGCCGGGTCCTAAAGAGCCTATGTTGCTATACGTGGCAGCTGGCCCCCGAGCCGTCAGCGCAGTAGTTGTTGTGGAGCGCAAAGAGGATGGGAAAGGTTACCCGGTTCAGAGGCCGGTTTATTACGTCAGTGAGGTATTATCAGAAGCAAAGCAGCGCTATCCACATTGGCAAAAGTTGGTGTTCGGGGTCTTTATGGCCAGCCGGAAGTTGAAGCCGTATTTCCAAGAACATCCCATAACAGTGGTTAGTTCAATACCAATGTCGGATATCATCAGAAACTCGGACGCGACGGGAAGAATAGCCAAGTGGGCAATAGAGATGGGGGATTATCACATCAACTACGAACCCAGGTCAGCAATCAAGTCCCAAGCTTTAATTGATTTCGTTAACGACTGGACACATACAGGTATGACTACGACGGTTCCAAGTTCCGAATCATGGATCATGCACTTCGATGGATCCAAGCAATACGAGGGATCAGGAGCTGGGGTGGTGCTAACCTCACCCAAAGGAGATAAATTAAGCTACGTACTACAAATTCACTTCGACTGTTCCAACAATGTGGCCGAGTATGAGGCCCTATTGCACGGCCTAAGGGCAGCTAAAGAGATGAACGTTAAGAGGATACGGTGCTTCGGAGATTCGGACCTTGTGGTACAGCAGGTATCAGGAACTTGGGATAGAAAGGATGCAACTATGGCAGCATACCGCCGGGAAGTTGATAGGGTTGCAGGATGTTTTTCCGGGTATGAGGTGGAGCATATAGACAGAAGAAAGAATGAGGCAGCCGACGCGCTCGCTAGACTCGGCTCGCGCAGAGAGCCGGTTCCACCTAACGTTTTCCTGGATGAACTATGGCGGCCATCAGTTAAAACCGAGTCAGAGGGGGAAATGGCAAATAAAGACCCGGATTCAGGACTTGTGGCTACCGTGAGCACTATTCCCGAATGGACATAACCGTTTTTGGCCTTCCTGTCACGAGGCGAGCTACCACAGCAGGAGGTATTAGCAAGACAAATTTTGAGGCGAGCAAAGGGATATTCTATCATCAATGGAGAATTATACAAGAGAAGCGCATCAGGAGTCTTTTTGCGCTGCGTAGCGCCAGAAGAAGGCCGACAGATTCTCAAGGAGATCCATGAAGGCGACTGTGGACATCATGCATCCACAAGATCTCTTGTGGCTAAAGCTTATCGACACGGATTTTTCTGGCTCACGGCTCTAGCGGATGCGGAACGATTGGTAGCAAGGTGTGACGGATGTCAAATGTACGCTCGCCAAACCCATGTGCCGGCTATGGAGTTACGGACCATCCCGTTAACTTGGCCGTTCGCTGTCTGGGGTATGGACATGGTTGGCCCCTTTCATATGTCACCATGCAAGAAGACACATCTTTTGGTGGCTATTGATAAGTTTACCAAGTGGGTTGAGGTAATGCCAGTCACTAATTGCGAAGCAGCTACAGCATTCAAGTTCCTGAAAAGGATTATCTACCGGTTCGGGTATCCCCACAGTATAATTACCGACAATGGAACCAACATGTCCCTTGGTGAGATGGAGAAGTTCTGCGGCAACAATGGAATCCGGCTTGATGTTGCATCGGTGGCTCACCCGCAGGCCAACGGACAAGTGGAGAGAGCAAACCAAGAATTACTTCGCGGGTTAAAACCACGATTGCGAGTTCCCTGTGTCAGGGCTGCTGGTGCATGGGTCGAAGAACTTCCTTCTGTGGTTTGGGGTATCAACACTACACCTAACAGATCCACTCAGATGACGCCCTTCTTCATGGTCTATGGTGCGGAGGCAGTGTTACCGAGTGATATTATTCACGATTCACCGCGAGTATCAGCTTACGTCGAAGTGGAGAACGAAAAAACCCGGCAGGACGCCGTAGACATGTTAGAAGAGCAAAGAGAACGAGCCCTGGAAAGATCAGCCATATATCAGCAAGATCTACGGAGGTATCATAGCCGGCGCGTGAAAACCCGGGTATTCCAGGAAGGAGACTTGGTTCTGCGCCTGGTACAGTCAAATGAGGGAAAGCACAAATTATCACCACCATGGGAAGGACCATTTATCATAAGCCGGAATCTGCATAATGGATCGTATTACTTGATAGATGCAAGGGAAGAGTCGGCTACAGCTAACGACACCGCACATACCACTTCATCTATGCAAGAAAGAGATAGACCATGGAACGTGGCTCAGCTACGTCCATACTATACTTAAAAAAAGATTATATTGGCAAGTGGAATTGCACGATGTAATAGGCAGCAGGTTTTCAGACGTACTCTTTTCCTATCCAGGGTACCTTTGGGGACTGGACGGGTTTTTAATGAGGCGGCTTGCTGACCTAGATTTTGTATATCAACAAAAGAGATGGTTATCAAGAAAAGGGATGGCTATTATCAGGTTATGTACTCTCAGTATGATGCGTATATCTAGGTCTTGGGGGCTGGCCGCTTGAATAGCACAGTTGCAAACTCAAAGACCCGGCCATGATGCCTATGAGTTATAAGGGCCGATTACTTGCAAACGATTACGGCTACAATCTTATAACCGGACAAAGAAGTCCAAATTCCTTGGCTATTCTTACTTAAGCTCGATGTGACTCGCATTGAAGTGGCATGATTCGTTCGCTTACGATTACAGCTAGTCATGAAACCCGACGGGGCTTGGCTAGCTATGTTTCGTATAGATGTAACAACATGGTATCCACGCGAAAGCCGGCTTACAGTACAAGATAGTCAAAAGGGTCATCTAAACCACAAGTTATGCAGAGTATAAGGCTAAAACAGCTGGAAACTCAACGATTATTAAGCATAACTTCAAATCCTATGTGAAACGACTCAGGGATCTTTGTGAATCTAGCAGTAGGCAGTTCGTTCCCCTTTCAAGATCAAGTGACCGAGACTCGGAGATCCGGGTCCGGGTGACTTAAAATCTTGAAAAGAGGAAAAACTGTGTACTTATAGAAATTACACAAAACCAAGTATCCGGGTCTTGGGGACTTGGGGACTTAGAAGCAAATCCGCTTGTCAATACCCATGAGACCCGGAACTCGAGTTTTCACAAAAGGAACAGTAAAGAAAGCCGGATATCAAGAACAGACGAGCTCAATAATGGATAAATTTAAAAAAAGGCCGACATAAGCGTAAAGTATATCAAGACCTTAGTGTGCATTACAAAAACCCGGTGAAAAGATATCAAAGGTGCACAGACGCACCATCCAAAAATATAACTGTTCAAGCAGTTGATCAACCAGTGCATAAGAAGAGGCGTTAGAGATCAGAAGTCACTCGGCGTTCATCTTGGCCTTGCCCTTGCTATCTTTGGTGGTAGCAGCAGCACCCGTATCAGCGGTACCAGCCTGTGCAGGAGGGGGAACGATCGGCGTTGAGGTAGCAGGGGCAGAACCGGCTTCAGTTTGCTTCTTGGCAGCCTCCGCCCTTAACGCAGCAGCTTCCTCCTTCCACCGAGCCAGCATATCATACGGCTCGGGAAGATCCGACTTAATTGCTACACCGGCGGCGTCATATGCTGGAACAAGAATATTAACATCCAGTTCGTCAGCAATCACGCTAGCCGGGTAACGAACCTCCTTTTGGACGGCCTGGAAATCCTTCACCGAGAACTTGGATCCATCGAGCTTGTACTCTGGGAAACCGCCTATAAGCTTCGCTAGCTCGAGCTTGGGGAAGTAAGCCTTGGCGAGTGCAAGCCCCCAGGTCACTCCAACCCGGCAAGACGAGCGTTTCCAGTGCCAGATCCACTCAGGAATAGTGGAGAAGGCATCCAGCATCCTCTTCAGATCAACATATCCTTTACCCGGCCACCGTAATTCCTGAAGGATCCATTTTGTTCCGGCGCATAGTTGCCGGATAACGCTCTTCATGGTTTTCAGCTTGGCAAGGTCATCTTCTTCCGGCATGGGTTCGTCCGGGCCTGAAAGAAATGGAAACATAAGTCGGGAAAACTATTGCTATCTATCAAAAGGATAAACCCGGATGAGGGAACGTACCAAGTAAAGCACGATATGTGTCAGATATTTGGACAGAAAGGCTCGTTAGGTCGTCTTCTGCTTTGTGAGCCCTTTTCCTATATTTCCTCATTATCAGCTCATTCCTCCTGGCCTCAGCTTCGGCTGCTTCACGCAAAGCTACCTCCTTTTCAACCAGCTTGATGGCGTCCGACAATTTCTCTTCAGATTGAGTCACGAAAGACTGCATGGATGCAAACAAGGGTTAGTCAGGTAACGGGGCAAGTTATCAGTTGCTTGTATAAAGAAAGTCCCAAGCAAATTATGAGTCAATTTACTCGGAACTTGGGGACTGGAGAAGGGTACAAGCAATATCAGTCGGATTTACCTCGTGTTTGGCTATTAAGGCCCCCAAGATGTTTTCTTCATTAGCCCTTAAGGTGCGTAGGCTTTCCAGCATCTGGGCAAATGTCAGTTCCTCGGGTCGAGCACCGGAAGAGCCGGCAGCCTGGTCGCCTGGTGGGGGAGTACTCCCCGCCTTTGGGGTCGAGACCCGGACAGTTTGAGTACCCGGGTTGGGAGAACCCACCCTTGTGTCCAGAACCTCGATCTCCTCGTCCACTGGTTCCGATGAGGAAGGAGATCCGGTGGCTCGGGGAAGCGGATTGTTCAGAGGGCCTTGCTCCTGGTTATTTGCCGTATCACCGCCAGTTGCGGCATCTGCATTATCAGTCGGTTCTCCTATCCCATGGTTATATGTTTCTATATTTTCCGGGTCACTGACGGTGACTTGAGTGCTGAAAGAAAGATGAGAGAAGGCAGTTATTAGTGGTGATGGTGGCTTGAGTGGAAATTTGTCGAACGTAAAAGGAAATCAGGTAGCAAAAACTTACCCGGCATTCACGGTATAGTCTGGCGGGAGCTCGCCGCTGGAAGCAGATGAGGTCGTCACAGGGACCACTAACGGAACCCGGAATTGCCCGGCACGTGGATGGTTAGGCGAAGGGTGGCGTCGAGGAGAGTCGGAAGGACGAGGCGGAGGAGCGCTGGCATGAGGGACCGAGGGGGTAGAGATGCCCGGGTTAAGGGGATCTTCACCCGGGGAGCTCCGGGTTATTCTGCGTTTGGCTGGGAAAGAGTCCTTCAAGCACGACGAATTTGATAATTGATGGTTAAGTCGTCGCATGGCGTCAAAGGAGTAAGGTTCAGAGGATAACGAGGAAAAAGGAACCTTGGACACTGCCCCTCTGGCCTTCCTCTTGGCTCCGACTGTTGTTTCTTGGTCTGATTCGGTTGCCTCCGGGTCATCCTCGTTGGCCTCACCTTCGTCCTCCAGCCCTGCGAACCGGGTGTGTGTGTTAGTTGGAAAAAAGGTAAACGAAAGGAAAGTAATACAAGTAAAGATATACAGATCCTGCGCAAGTACCTTCACTACCATCAGCCGGCTCATCTTCGTCTTCCGGGTCTCTGGAAGGAGGGGAGGGTTCAACTCTCCAGAAAGGATCATCAGCCTAAGTCAAAAGAACGAGATTAAGGGTCAAAAGCTGTATCAAGTCAAGATATGGAAATAAGTTATGAGTGTCAAATATTACCGCTGGAGCTGGGTTTTCCTGAGTGAACGGGGGTAACCCGGTGATACCCTTTATCACCTCCAGTTTCTCGGTCAAGAAGCCCTTGATGGTCTTGTTGGTGTCGCCGGTCGCAAAGCTCTTGGTGGAGTATCGGAGTGCATCTGTGGTGTGCCCCGAATACTCGCACATCAACTTGGTGCGGATGGAGTTAGGTTGGCTCCGAAAATCAACCCATGTTTTTACTAGATTTAGCCCGAGGAGGCCTTGGGCTGAAAGGATGGCTATTTTGGCTAATGAGGGAAGGATCGCCTCCCTATCCGAATCTGGAGCAAAGGCACTAAAAGACTCGGAAGGTTCGAGGAGGCTTTCCGAGTAACCCGGTAGTTTCTTCTCGCCGTCTGGGGAAGTATCGTGGCAATAAAAGAAAGACAGTTGCCAATGTTTGACGTGGGAGTTTAAATTGAGGGTTGGCATCGGTGAATTCTTGCGGCGCTGGATTAAGGGGACCGAGGGGGTAGAGATGCCCGGGTTAAGGGGATCTTCACCCGGGGAGCTCCGGGTTATTCTGCGTTTGGCTGGGAAAGAGTCCTTCAAGCACGACGAATTTGATAATTGATGGTTAAGTCGTCGCATGGCGTCAAAGGAGTAAGGTTCAGAGGATAACGAGGAAAAAGGAACCTTGGACACTGCCCCTATGGCCTTCCTCTTGGCTCCGACTGTTGTTTCTTGGTCTGATTCGGTTGCCTCCGGGTCATCCTCGTTGGCCTCACCTTCGTCCTCCAGCCCTGCGAACCGGGTGTGTGTGTTAGTTGGAAAAAAGGTAAACGAAAGGAAAGTAATACAAGTAAAGATATACAGATCCTGCGCAAGTACCTTCACTACCATCAGCCGGCTCATCTTCGTCTTCCGGGTCTCTGGAAGGAGGGGAGGGTTCAACTCTCCAGAAAGGATCATCAGCCTAAGTCAAAAGAACGAGATTAAGGGTCAAAAGCTGTATCAAGTCAAGATATGGAAATAAGTTATGAGTGTCAAATATTACCGCTGGAGCTGGGTTTTCCTGAGTGAACGGGGGTAACCCGGTGATACCCTTTATCACCTCCAGTTTCTCGGTCAAGAAGCCCTTAATGGTCTTGTTGGTGTCGCCGGTCGCAAAGCTCTTGGTGGAGTATCGGAGTGCATCTGTGGTGTGCCCCGAATACTCGCACATCAACTTGGTGCGGATGGAGTTAGGTTGGCTCCGAAAATCAACCCATGTTTTTACTAGATTTAGCCCGAGGAGGCCTTGGGCTGAAAGGATGGCTATTTTGGCTAATGAGGGAAGGATCGCCTCCCTATCCGAATCTGGAGCAAAGGCACTAAAAGACTCGGAAGGTTCGAGGAGGCTTTCCGAGTAACCCGGCAGTTTCTTCTCGCCGTCTGGGGAAGTATCGTGGCAATAAAAGAAAGACAGTTGCCAATGTTTGACGTGGGAGTTTAAATTGAGGGTTGGCATCGGTGAATTCTTGCGGCGCTGGATAGATACCCGCCACAAGTAAGAAGTGCTCCGTCACCGCTTTCGCGGCACGGCTTGCACTGGAATAGTTCGATGAAAAGAGTCAAACTTGGTGGCATGCACAAATACGACTCGGATAGAACGATGAAATGGGTAATATTCAACATAGAGTTAGGCCCTATGTCGAATACCCGGAGGCCATAATGGCTTAAGACCTCCCTGAAGAAAGGGTGACCCGGAGGACGGAATCCCCGGGTCACGTGCTCTACGAAGCAGATTACCTCGTTATCAGCAGGTGTGGGCCGGGTCTCGTTGCCCGGCGCCCTCCAGTGAATGTCCTTTTGAGAAGGGAGGGTTCCTAATTCGGCTAGCTCGTCCAGTTTGGCCTTCGTAGTTGTGGAACGCCCCCAGTTGGCGGATATGGTTTGGGTAGTCCTCGCATGAGTTGGTTGTCTTCCTTGTCGTTTGGGAGCCATGGGATCAACCTGCAAAACACAAGAAAAAGAGGCATATGAAATAAGACCCGGGAGTGTTGAATTATCCGAGTATAAGGTATCAAGAAAGTATGAAGCTAAGAATTATCCAGGTAGCATGCTATGAAGTGGAAATCACAAGGTATCCGGGTGTTAAGTGCACTTGTGGAAATTGTTGGTCACTTACGTATGGAAAAGCATTTGGGGATGACGGATGGTTGCCCATGTTTATACCGCAAGAAAAATAGCTGGAAAAGGAGGGTTTTCCGGGGTTAATGCGATGAGCGGAAAATCAAGGAGGAACGGATCTAGATGGGAAAGTTTGCGGGTGATTTTTCAGTAGATTTGGTGATTAGTAATGGTTGGAGGATCAATTGCGACTATCAAGCAGATGATTAAAGGAGTTGGCAAGCATCGAATCGATCTAATTTGATGCAATCGGACAAATGATTCACGGGTTGACCTAGATCCGATCTTGGATGAATTGAAAAATTGCGAGGCTGAATTAAACGGCTGCGAGAGGCTTACTGGGGAGGTTGGAGTCTAACGCGACGGCGGCGAGCGGCGTGGCTCGAATGAGAGGAATAGAGGCGCGACGGTGACACTTGACGGCGGCGCAGGATGACTCGAGGGCGGGCGCGGCCGATGGTGACCTTGCGTCGGTAAATAGGCACGAGCTCCTTGCGGTGGTGCTGTGAGGGTGTTAGGAGCAAGGAAGGAAAGGGGAAGCTGAGGCGTAGTGATGGGTTTAGGGTTGCCCTCTAAGTGCTATTTATAAGGCGAGGGTGAGTCTATCGGAACGGCCAGAGGCCGGAAATCGTGGGGTAATGGTTATCCATGAGGATTTTGCGAGATATGCGCCAAACGTTGAGCACGGCATTTGGATAAAAGAGGAAGGGGATCTGCCTCGTGATGACAAGATTGATTATCGAGCATGGGATCTTGGCATTTTTATTATGGTTTGGACATGGAAATTTGAACAAAGGTGTTCGGAGGAAAAACCCGGGTTACTACATGGCCACCATGGAGTGAGGCCTAGCTGAATATCAAAACATCTTAACCCGGCCTCCATATGCCTGTATGTTTGATATCTTTGCAGGGAATAGCGAGCGCTTCAAGGAGGATCCATGAAGCCCAGGCTATTCTGGGGACTACTGATGGGGGGATGATAACCCGGTAGGCCAAACTCCAAGGGGTAACCCGGCCCAAAGGACACTGCGCAGGATCCGGCTAAGCATAAGGAAACCTGTGAAGCCCCAAGCTTGTAGGCCCAGTAACCCGGATTGTGGGTTATGGTAGAAGAAAGTTAGGGTTTGTGCGCCGTGTCCGGATAGGACCCAGGATGCGCCTTGGAGAGTAAGCCAGGGGGTACGGGTGCTTTATAAACCGACCCCCAGGTCTAGTTTAGACAGAGATCTAAGAACCCTTGCAATATCGCTTGGTATCGAGCATCTAGTGTAATCCCAGAGTCGAGTCATTATATCGAGATCGGAGACTCGGCGACTTTGATTGCCGGCTACCAGATCGAGTTGCACTATGTTTTCCTCTGAGCTAAACCCTCTCCCAAACGCCTGTGTCGTCTTGCCCCATGATCAGTTACCCCCGGTAACATCTGCCGTGATTATCCCACGACAGCAGTCCTCTGTCTCTTGCTCCTTAAAGGAACTTCATTGTCATCCTCCTCGGGATTCTCAACGTGTTCTATCGGAATGGTTGATTCAGGAATCTCAGCTAATTCCTGACTAGATGAAACAGGTTTCTCATGATTTGATGAGATAGACATATCCTTCATAGGAAATATGTTCTCAAAGAAAGTCGCATCATTCGACTCCATAATCGTACCAACATGCATGTCGGATAACTCAGATTTTACTATCAAGAATCTATACCCAATGCTATTAAAAGTATAGCCCAGAAGAACACAATCTACGGTTTTAGGTCCAAGCTTGCGCTTCTTGGGAATTGGTATATTGACTTTCGCCAAACAACCCCAAGTACGTAGGTAGGAGAATTTTAACCTTTTCCTTTCCCATTCCTCAAATGGTGTAATGGTTTTATTCTTTGTGGGAATTCGGTTTGGGACATGACATGTAGTCATTAGCGCCTCCCACCACCATGCCTTGGAGAGACCCGAAGTGTCTAACATGGCGTTAACCAAATCAGACAACGTTCGGTTCTTTCTTTCCGCCACCCCATTTGACTGAGGTGAGTAGGGAGGCGTTCTCTCATGAATAATACCGTGTTCAACACAAAAAGAATTAAACTCGTTGGAAAAATACTCTCCACCATGATCAGACCTAAGCCGTTTAATTTTACGATCAAGTTGGTTCTCAGCTTCGGCTTTATAGTTCTTGAAATAAGTTAAAGCTTCATCTTTAGATTTCAGAAGATACACATAACAATATCTAGTGGAGTCATCAATAAGTGTCATGAAATATTTCTTTCCACCTTTTGTCAATACGCCATTCATCTCACAAAGATCAGAATGTATAAGTTCTAGTGGTGCCAAGTCTCTCGCCTCCGCAGTCTTGTGAGATTTGCGAGGTTGCTTAGCTTGAACAGACACTTGACATTTGGAACCTTTAATCGTACTGAATTTCGGAATTAAACTCATATTTGCTAACCGCGTCATGCAACCAAAATTAATATGACAAAGTCGTGAATGCCAAACATCACAATCATTATCGTGGCAAACATTATTAATAACTTTGGTGCAAATATGTGACAAGGATAAGCGGAACAAGCCTCCGCACTCATAGCATTTATCAATAAATTGTCCATACTTGAAAATTACAACTTTATTAGACTCGAAAACCAACTTAAAACCATCTCGACATAAACGTGAGCCGCTGACGAGATTTTTATTGATGGAGGGCACATGATGAATGTTCTTCAGTCGCACGATCTTCCCCAAAGTAAACTTCAGATCGACCGTACCAACACCACGAACAGTAGCATGTGACCCGTTCCCCATCAGCACGGGGGAAGTCCATGTGACCTGATAAGAAGAGAACATGGAAGCATCAGAACAAACATGTACATTGGCACCTATGTCAATTAACCATTCGGGTGAATGACAAACTGAAAGAATGGTGGGAATTATACCGTACCCAGAATCCTTCATCTCAGTGTCAGCCATGACAACATTAGCGGTCTTGCCGCTGTTCTCCTGCTGCTGCAACTCATATCGCTTAGGGAATTTTGGAGCCCAATGGGTCAGTTCACCGCAAACGTGAGATGAGACCTTTCTCTTCTTGAAGTTGGTAGAGTGCGAAGGCTTAAACTTGCCATCGGGTTTGCCTTTAAACTCGGATTTCTTTTTGTTATATTTAGTCTTGTTGGGCGGGTAGTGTTTCTTTTGTACCACATGGGCAGAAGAACCTACCTCAGCAGCCCAAGCACGTGTATCCTTTGCTCTCGCCTTCTCTTCCACATCAAGAGATCCGATGAGGTCCGAAACGGAAAACTCCTGTCTCTTGTGTTTCAGAGAAGTAGCAAAGGTGCTCCATGAAGATGGAAGCTTAGCAATAATGCCTCCGGCCACAAACTTGTCCGGTAACATACACTTAAACTTGTCCACAAACTAAGACGGTTTTGGAATTAACGCGTCCGTTAATTACCAAATTAATGACTCATTAAGTTTTCCCAACCGACAAAATAAACGCTCTCGGCTCATTCCCGCAACCCGCGGCGTGCCGTGCCGTGCCGTGGCGAGGCAGGCGGCGGAGGAGGAGCGCGCGTGTGGCACACATCTCCTCTTGCCGAGCCTACTCATACATGAGCTAGAATGGCTCACCTTATAAGGTGGTTCCACTCTCTTCAAACTAGCAATGTGGGACTAAACTTTAGTCCCACTCACTCCACTCATTATTCATGAATGGCCCATGACAATTTCAGGATTTTAGTGGGCTTAATTGGGCTAGACATGTGAGCCCATATAAGTAGCCCATATAAAATTCCAACATTAAATACCTATCATTTCATGTGACTTTC
The DNA here is from genome assembly GCA_028641055.1 of Alopecurus myosuroides. Lineage (NCBI taxonomy): Eukaryota > Viridiplantae > Streptophyta > Magnoliopsida > Poales > Poaceae > Alopecurus > Alopecurus myosuroides. The sequence goes on from CM054060.1 coordinate 15,424,426, forward strand.
TCACGTCAAGCCTCGTCGTATTAAGCATCACCTATCCCTATCCTTGCATGTGTCTTTCTTCAATTGGGCGCCTATTTGGAGGTCGGGCGAGAGGGGCGGAACGTTTTGAGACGTAGTGGAGAGAACGTCAACGAGCGGTTTGACACCACAAAAGTCAACTTTTCGGGCAAGTTAAGAGCGGCCGCTGATAGATGGCGGACCGTCTTTGTTGCGTACGATAGACTGCCAAGTGCAGCGGTTGTGCACTATGACGTCATGAGTGACTCTGGCATGGGTAAGGTTCGTCCGAGTGAGCTATTACTCCTCATTTTGCAATTCTAGACGACCGGGTCTCCAAGAGGCTCCGCCCCTGCATCCGATGTTGCAGATCGACATGAGGCCTTTTGACCCGTTGGCATTATCGTAGAATGAGGCTGACCGTCACTAGTTGAAACGAGGGCATTAGTCCCGGTTGGTAAGACCCATTTGTCCCGGTTGTGTAACCGGGATGGGCCGGTCGGGACAAATGGCCCTCCCCCACTGGTCCCGGTTGTGCCAGGACCCGGGATGGTTAGGTATGGCCCACGTGGCGAACCTGACCATTAACTTCGTCTCTGTTCGTGTTAGGAACCGGGATGAATGTCTCCTCTGGAAAAACTGTATTTGGTCCACTGGCCCACGGTTGGTAAGGCCCATTTTCTTAGTTTTCCCCCAACTGCGTCCACTGGCCCACGTATTTAATTAAGCCCAGTGGCCCGTGTATTTTATTAAGCCCACTGGCTACATTCGGTCAAAGGGCTACAGGCCACGTGGGGTCAAAGGGGCCACTGGCCAGCGACATAGGGGGTGGCTCGCCCGGTCCTTTAAAGTAAGACCACAGTCACGCGCGGTCAAAGGGCCGCCTCGTCTTCCCGCACCTCCACTTCCCCGCGCGCGCGTGGCCACGAACGGCACGCCTCGGCTCCCCCGCGCATTCATGGCCGCCTGCAACCGCCGCCACGTTCCGGCCGCGCCGGGCAAGCGGTTCCGCCGCTATGTCCGTAAGGAGGAGGCCGAGTGGCACTGGGAGCGGGCCACGCCGTTTTTCTGGCCGGACGTCCATCTCCCGGACGGCTGGCACCTCAACCCGCAGCGCATCCCGGTGCCGCCGCCGCCGACAAACGAAGCCGCCCGCGAGGAGATCGACCGCCGGCGCGCGCTCCTGCCGGCCCACCTCCTCAGGGACCGCGCGTACGCGCGTAGCTCCCCCTACTGGGCCGTCTGGTTCCAGCAGGAGCACGACCAGTGACACCGTTCCTTCATCCCCACGGCCCCGGAGCAGAACGTCGACGACTACCCCGCGCCAGCGCCCGGCAGGGAGCCGGAGCTTTGGCTCGAGGAGGACATCCCCGAGCCCCAGGCCGCCGCCGACGGCCCCGAGCTCCAGGCCGGACTGGAGCCCGCCTACGAGGAATCCCGCCGCACCCTCGTCGAGGACGAGATCAAGCGGTGGCACCAGGTCCTGGCCAACGAGGCCGCCGACGGCGCCGCGATGCCGCCCCCTCCAGCGGGGGATCTCCTGCAGGGCATGGCCGCCGAGATGGAGACGCGGGAGGACATGCCCGACCCGCCGCCGCTGCCCCCAGGCCTCGAGTACGGCATGAGCTAGGCTTGGATCGGCGGCCAATGGTCGCCGGAGCCGCCGGAAGAGGAGATGCTGCAGCCGCCACCGCCGCCCCCGATGCCCCCGGCGGGGCCCCCTCAGCACTTCCTCCCGCCGCCCCCGGCGGGGCCCCCTCAGTTGCCTGCCCACCTGTGACAGGCACCGGACTACCACTTCATCTCCTCCGACGAGGAGGACTAGTCTACCCCCCCAAGAAACGGCCGGCCTCCTGTGGTCGCGCCTCCGCCCCCATTGCACGTAGAAGGACGGCCAATAGGGCCGTCGCCGCCAAGAAACACGGCCGGCCGCCTGTGGCCGCGCCGCGCCCCCCATGTAATCCCGGCCTCCGGCCTTTTTTTTAATATATCTATGCATTCCCCGTCCCAAAACTCGTCCACCCGTGTCTAGTTCAACCCCGACGGTGGAACCAGAACCGACGGGATCTTCCTATCCACTCCCGCCGCCGGCAGGGCTTCGCCAAGGCTAGTCCGCTGTCCTGTGTGGTGGCTCGGCCTGGGAGAGGGCCGCGATATTTATACAACTGGGCCTCTAGTCCCGGCCTGTGCCACCAATCGGGACTAGAGGTACCCCCTTTGGTCCCGGTTGGTAGCACGGCCCGGGACCAAAACATTTTTCGAAATTTGCTGCCCCCTACGCGCCCAAATTTTTTAGCGCTAAAATTTGAAAATTGTTTAAGTTTGCACATTAATAACTTCTACATACTTTCGAATTTGACAAAAATTCCAACATGAAAAGTGCTAGAATTTGCATAACTAATTCAAATCCATTTTTTTTAACTAAATAATTATTTTAACTATTGAAACTATTAATTATTTTACTATTTGCATATAATTTGAATATAAATATCTTATAATTTTGTTTTCTCTTGTGATCTTCCGATTCAGTCCAGAGCATACAAGGCATCCGGGTGATTTATATAAAGTTCGACAAAGCGAGTTGTACCTTGTTGACACGGTGAATTTGAGATCTTCGTCTACAACAGAAAAACCATAGTTTTCCTTCGAAGGTTTACTCTGAGCATTCAGCTAGACGTTTCTCCTCCAAAAATTTATCATAACTATTAAAGAAGTACCGAAGATCTATTTCTGTTTTAAGGATATCTCTCAATATGGTATCCGTAATATCACTTCGAAGTCTGCAGGACATGTCCTTCACATAGAAGACTACTTCCTCTGCGAGGTTCACTGTTGGTAACATCGTTCTGAACCAGAAAGTGCTCAAGGAAGGTTTGTCATGCAGCTATGCTTGCAAAATAAGCTCAACTTGCTCCAGGATGGTATCGGTATTATCACTTCGAAATGTGCCTGCAATATCTGCGCAGAATATATGACACCCATAAGGCAAAGCCCATATGGCTGCACACAGGGCCGCTGTAACCAGCCCTGTGTGCAAAGCACATCTCAATGGACGATACGGAGGAGAGAGGAACAGAAAAGTGCGTGGGTGGCCGCTGGTTGAGATGATAATGAAGTCAGGCTGGTCATAGTTGTCAAGCACTCAATGCTTGCCAGCTTTTGACCGGTCAATACATATTATTGGTCAAACTTGCACCTACTCCGTTCATAATCACAGAATAGGTATAGATATCATTTTGGCTAACAAAATCTCGTTTATTATTACAGAATATTTGTGAACACTTTTTCAACAGAACTATGATCATGTATTCCACGTTTACTATTACACATCACCAACAACATCCCTGTTAGTCTTCTGAAATTTCTTCGTGTAGAGATGGTCCATGAACCCTTGTCCCTTGCTTATGATCGCTTCGGCCGTAACCATGGAGCATCTTCATTATTTAACGGGATGGCGGGGTCAGCTTTCACTGTGAAGGGTGGAATTTCAACAAACTTATTATAATCTTCTGACATGTCTGTCGTGTCCTCGATTCCCACGATGTTTCTTTTCCCTGAGAGAACTATGTGACGCTTCGGCTCATCGTATGATGAATTTGTTTCCTTATTTTTTCTTTTTTTCCGTCTGGAAGACATGTCCTTCACATAGAAGACCTGAGCCACATCATTGGCTAGGACGAATGGTTCGTCATTGTAACCAATATTGTTGAGATCCACTGTTGTCATTCCATAAAACGGGTCTACCTTTACCCCTTCTCCATTCAGGTTGACCCATTTGCACTTGAACAAAGGGACCTTAAAAGAAGGTTCATAGTCAAGTTCCCATATCTCCTCTATGTAACCATAGTATGTGTCATTTTTTCCATTCTCGTTTGTTGTATCAAAGCGGACACCACTGTTTTGGTTGGTGCTCTTCTTATCTTGGGAGCTCGTGTAAAATGTATTCCAATTTATCTCGTACCGTTGAAAACTCCCAATAGTCGAAGATGGTGACCCTGCCAACATGTACAGCTGATCTTCAACAGTGGTGTCATTTATAAGATGTGTTTGCAACCAACTTCCGAAAGTCTCCATGTGTTTACGTTTAATCCATGAGTCATCCTTCCCCAGGTTTGCAGACCGTACAATATTCTTGTGTTCCTCGAGATACGTAGCCATGAACATAGAATTTTGTGGAACTATGTAGTGTGCTTTGGTGAAAGAATGCCCGTCCCTAGGTATCATTGTTTTCTTTCCCAGCGTTCCTTTTCCCCTCAGTCTCCCCTCATGCCGCGATTCAGGAACACCAATTGTCTTAAGGTCAGGAATAAAGTCAACACAGAACCCAATGACCTCCTCTGTTCCATAGCCCTTCGAGATGCTTCCTTCTGGCCTAGCACGGTTATGAACATATTTCTTCAAGACTCCCATGAACCTCTCAAAGGGGAACATATTGTGTAGAAATACTGGACCAAGAATATGAATCTCTTCACATAGGTGAACCAGGAGATGAGTCATAATGTTGAAGAAGGATGGTGAGAACACCAACTCAAAACTAACAAGACACTGGACCACATCCCTCTGTAATCTTGTCAGAATTTCTAGATCGATTACCTTCTGAGATATTGCGTTCATGAATGCACATAGCTTCACAATGGGTACTCGAACATTTTCCGGTAGAAGTCCCCTCAATGCAATCGGAAGCAACTGCGTCATAATCACGTGGCAGTCATGAGACTTCAGGTTTTGGAATTTTTTCTCTGCCATGTTTATTATCCCCTTTATATTCGACGAGAAGCCAGACGGAACCTTGATACTGTAAACGACTTCAAAGAATATTTCCTTCTCTGCTTTAGTAAGAGCGTAGCTGCTTAAGTAATGGCGCCCTGTATCTGTGTGCTTGTTGCTTGGGTCTTTCATACGTTGCTGGTCCTCCCGTGTTTCTGGCGTATCTTTTGACTTCCCATACACGCCCAGGAAGCATAGCAGATTGACACAGAGATTCTTTGTCACGTGCATCACGTCGATCGAAGACCGGACCTCTAAAACTTTCCAATAGGGTAGCTCCCAAAATATAGATTTCTTCTTCCACATGGGTGCGTGCTTATCAGGGCCGTACGGAACTGGTTGGCTGCCAGCAGCCTTACCAAAAATTACTTCTAGGTCCTTGACCATATCGAATATATCATTACCACTACAGAGCTCAGCCTTCTTCCGGTTATCTGCCTCACCTCTGAAATGCTTCCCTCCTTTCTTTCTTACGGGATGCTTGATCGGAAGAAATCTACAATGCCCCAGGTATACAACCTTTTTACATTTATCCAAAAAAACACTGTCAGTCTTATCTAAACAGTGTGTGCATGCATTGTATCCCTTGTTTGTATGTCCGGAAATGTTACTAAGAGCAGTCCAATCATTGATGGTTACGAAAAGCAACGCCCGTAGGTCAAATGGCTATTGTTCGTTCTCATCCCACACACGTACACCTGGTTTGCCCCACAATTGTAAGAGTTCTTCCACTAATGGCCTTAGATACACATCAATGTCGTTGCCACGTTGCCTTGGGCCTTGGATGAGAACTGACATCATAATGAACTTGCGCTTCATGCACAACCAAGGAGGAAGGTTGTACATACATAGAGTTACAGGCCAAGTGCTATGACTAGAGCTCTGCTCCCCAAAAGGATTAAAGCCATCTCTACTTAGACCAAGCCATAAGTTTCTCGCCTCTCCTGCAAAGTCTGGGAAGTCTCTCTCGATCTTTCTCCACTGCGATCTATCGGCGGGGTGCCTCAACTTTCCGTCTTTCTTACGGTCTTCTTTGTGCCATCGCAACAACCTAGCATGCTCTTTGTTTATAAACAGACGTTTCAGCCGTGGTATTATAGGAGCATACCACATCACCTTAGCAGGAACCCTCTTACGGGGGGGCTCGCCGTCAACATCACCAGGGTCATCTGCTCTAAGCTTATACCGCAGTGCAGTGCATATCGGACATTCATCCAAATTCTCGTACTTCTCACCGCGGAGGAGGATGCACTCATTAATGCATGCATGTATCTTCTGCACATCTAATCCTAGAGGGCAGAGAGCTTTCTTTGCTTCGTACGTACTCTCAGGCAATTCGTTATCCTTTGGAAGTTTTGGCTTCATTAGTTGAAGTAAACTCTCAAATGCCTTGTCAGTCACACCGTTCTGTGCCTTCCATTTCAGGAACTCCAGTGTGGCACCGAGCTTTGTGCTACCATCTTCGCAATTTGGGTACAACAACTTTTTGTGATCCTGTAACATGTTGTCCAGCTTCAACCTCTCCAATTTATTTTCACAGTCTTCCCTTGCATCAGCAATAACTCGGCCAAGATCATCATCTGGCTCTTCTGATGCCTGTTCTTGATCACCTCCTTCTTCTCCATTCTCTTCCATTGCAGTATCGTCGTATTCAGGGAACAAAGGATCTTCTTCTTCTTCTTGATCGTCTTTCATCACAACCCCTCTTTCTCCATGCTTGGTCCAGCAATTATAGCTGGGCATGAAACCTCTCCGAATTAGATGGCCGTGAAGGATTCTTTCGGAAGAGTGCTCTCTGACGTTCCGACAATCAACACATGGGCAACACATGAAGCCATTATCTTTGTTTGCCTGAGCTACAGCAAGAAATGCATTCATGCCTGCCATATACTCGGAAGTGCATCGGTCACCGTACATCCATCGCTGTCGTGCATCCATCTGCATCGTATAATTAATGAAGTTTATCAAAAATACATTACAATAACATATTAATACAGAGATGACCACAGTACATCGACAAATACTACTTTTTTATGTAGCAGTTACAGATGAAAAAGATAAATTTGTTAACCTCGTTCGAAGATACCATTTTTAGTGAGCTTATATGTGGCTCGGGAATTTCGTCAAACACCTCGTGTGCATAGTAAAATAAAACACACTAACACCCACCTCTCTCAGACCTCCAAGCAAAAAAAGAAGATGGAAGGGTGGGGGGCTGGGGCAGTATATATAGGGGAAGGGGGACATTGGTCCCGGTTCGTGGCCTGAACCGGGACAAATTCGCATGCGCGTGCCACGTGGCATGTGGCTAGGCATTGGTCCCGGTCAGTGGCACGCACTAGTGGAAACAGGGGCTTTAGTCCCGGTTCGTAGGCCCCCTTTTGTCCCGGTTGTGCAACCGGGACGGGGCATCCGGGACAAATACCCTCCCCATTGGTCCCGGTTGTGGCAGGACCCGGGACAAATGGGGCTGACCACGTGGCCCGAGCGCTGGAACCTGGCCAGGGCTATTAGTCCCGGTTCTGAATACGACCCGGGATGCATGCCCCTTCTGCCGCGGCAGGGCTTTTGCCCTTTTCTCTGCCGCGGCAGGGCTTTACAATTTCCGTTTTTTTGGTCCCCGAGACCTCCTGGCGGCCCCTCCCCGGACCTCGAGAAGAGAGGAGCCTCGGTGTACCCTCCACCGAGCCCCCAGATCGCACGAGGTAATAAGTATATAAAGCAGAATAAGAAACACTTATATTACAGAAGCAAAGTATATCGATCATATTACATGACCGATGGAGTGTATTACAAAATCAAACTTAGTTCCAACCGGAGGCATGGTAGTCTCCATGTACGTTTATGACCTCTGCATCTAAGAAGCCCGCAATTTCCTCCTGAATTGCTCGTATGCGGTCCCTAGGTAGAAGACCGTCCCGAAGCCGTTCGATCTAATATAAAGAAGAGTGGTCACTAAAATATATGAAGCTAAGTAACTAAAATAGATAGTAATAAGAAGAATTGACGATTAACGTACATGAAGTTGTTTTAAATTTCTGCCCTTGGGAGATGTGGTCTGACGAATGAACTCGCAAACGTAGTATCCACACAAGTTATTCCCGTCTCCTTGTTGCAAGCACTATACGAGAAGATTGTTTCAATCAAAATAATAATCAACCAGGCATGATAATGGAGATGGGCACGGATCTAGATAGTACTTACTTGCACAACATCAAATGTAAGTTGTTTTTCCCATTCACCGGGAGACTTCTTTATGAACCTCTTCCAAACCCTACCCGAGAAAGAAAAAGAATAAAAAGAGTTAGTAATTACTTGATATCCGAAAATGAAACAAAGTAGTCGATATATTGCAATATATAAATACTGAAATTAATAAAGATTGAAATTACCGCTGGATCATTTCCTGCATGTCAGCCCACATTGAGAGGGGTTTACGTTTTGAGTCCATTACAATTACTTTTCCTTTGTCAATTTGGAAGATTAGCAGAATATAGTGGAAGCTGCGCACGCAGAACTCATCAATTATACAATGAACATCGAGTAAGGAAAACAGAATGTTTACAACAGAGTAACACACTTACTTGAAGTTGTAAGGAAATAGTATTTCCCGTCGGTGTTGGTTAAATATTATTGCCCTCAGAATATTATTTTCTGTATCCTTGGGAGATTTCCGAAGAGTCTTTTCAAAAATAATATTTGGATCAACGAACCCAATATCATAGATTCCATCTCTTTTGCATTCGAGAATATTCATTCTGCAATTATAATATATGAGTGTACTATATATATATATATATATATATATATATGAATATATATGCAATTGAATGAGGTGAGCTAGAGAAATAAGTGCTTACAGACAATAGGCACTAAGGATAGATTTGTCGAGGGCCTGCTGTTGGTATAACTGAAACAATTCCTCAAATTGAATCATAACAATTCCATTTCCAGTTCCATAGTGCTCGTCGTTAACGCTGAGACATAGCCAGTCCTCAGATTCATTAGCGGCTTGCATATACCAATTATGCACTCTTCGCATTTTCGTTGGTAGATTCTTTATCTCCTCGGGTTTGACAAGAGGCTGCCCGGACTCGTATTTGTACGCACATTCAGCTGCGGGGAAGTAGTTCACTGTTTGCATATACTCAGCAATGGACAAACCCGCATCAGCTGCCTTGTCTGCGTACAGTGTTATAAACTCCGGATCAATATCCTCATCAGCAATATTAGTGCTCGGCCCCACCTGGGTATTGGAAATCACTTTGAGCGGGGACGTGGATTGTTTTTTCTGCTCTCCGAGTTGAGCAACTGATTTCCCCTTGTTCCCGCTTGCGCTACTACTCTTCGTTGACGGCACCATTTCCTGGTGTGACTTCAGAATAGATCGGTCATAGTAAGATGACAGACTCGGCTCGGGTTGATGAAGAGTCTTCACCATTTTCCAAGCTCGTTCTATCTCTTCTTCGGTCTCAGGGAAATCTGGCTTTTGCTTCTCCTTCCGCTTTGATTTCCACGCATCGTATTCGTCCTTTGCGATTTTCTGGGTTTCCTCGGGAGTATAGTCGTAAGGTAACTTGGGTACCTCTTTTGGTACCTTCGGGAGGGGTGACCGTTGACGTTTCGGTGATTTTTTACGTTTCGGCAGAAACTTAGTGGGCGGAGAGGGCTGACGCGGCGGCGTAGGCGACCGCGCTGGAGACGTGCACGGCGTAGGCGACCGCGCCGGAGACGGCATGCGTTGCGAAGACGACCGCGCTGGAGACTTTTGCGCTGGAGAAATGCGAGAATTCGATGGCTTTGCCGTCTGATTTGTGAGCACAATGCATTCCTTTAGCCATAGAACGGTCGAGTTCTTGGCTTCTCCGAGTTCAGTCAACTCTTCGTCTTCATCTTCAGGAAAATCAAGCTTTACCCGCTCGAATCCGTTGGCAACTTCATCGACCCCAACAACAGCGTAGCCCCGTGGAACCGGGAGACAATGGTGAGTTGGTTCGTTGCCAATCGGTAAGACATATCCGGCCGCCGCCTTGATGGTTATATTGATGACCTTCACGTGGAGCTCACAGGATGTCATTTCCGTGATCTCGTCCACCGGGTAAATCATCGGTGGTGCATCATCATCCGGTAGCTGCGTGGACGCAACGCAGCTTTTGCGATGAGAATGTGCGGCGTCGCGAGCCTCAGCTTCAACTTCTAGCATGTGTACTGATGCGCCGGTAGACACTATCTGCTGGCTAAGTGTGTTAATTTGGTCCTGCTGCTTCTTTGCTACATCCTGTGTCAGCTTTACCATTTCTTCAAGTTGACGCCTCCAGTTTGCCTGATTCTTTGCTTCAGCTGCCTCCTTGTCCTTTTTACGTTGACGGCTTCTATCTGGGTATAACTTTTTGGTGGAGTCGAACGCAACAGTCCACGGAGGAGTGCCTTCTGTGCCTCGTGTACACCCTCCGTGTTCCTTATTCCCTAGGGCTCGTGTGAGCTCGTCGTTCTCTCTATCTGGCACGAACTTCCCATTTTCAACGTCCTTTATTGCGTCTCTCACCTTCTCTATGGGTAGAGGATGACTCTTTTTATGCCTTAGGTTATATATTGCTTTTCCTTCGGCGTCCAACCTGCCCCCATGCCCGTAGAACCATGACCTTGTCCGCTCGACCCATAAGAACGGCTCGGAAGTGATCCCCTGCTGAATCAGGTTGTTCTCCCATGTCTCCCACTTGGGACTAGAACCCTTGTAGCCACCTTGCCCCATAACATGGTGATATACCTTTTTGCCGGCGTTTTTCTCATTTGTTTTCGTCCTTTCCAGTTCATTCTCTGCCAGCTTGTACTTCACGAAGTCTGGCCATACGGGTTTTATTTTCTCATACCCTTGAGTGAAATCAGGAGTCTTGTTCTTCTTAACATAATCAAGGTTCAATCTTTTCTTCCAGTTTTTGAATTGCTCGGCCATCTTTTTCAGGGTCCACGCTTTGACCTTTCCCCGTATCTCATGTTTCATTTTAGTAACATCGGCCTCAGTCACATCCGCTTCATTCTCGTCCACCTCCGGCACGGGTAAGTTGAAATTAGCCAAAATCTTTGAGAAAAGATGATCTTTGGCTATTTTGCCGACATATGAAATTCCTTGTTTCCGCGGATCTTTTGGCTCATTCCACTCATTAACAGTGATCAGGATGTGATCTCTAACTAGCACTCCGCATTGCTTCACAAATTTTTGGGCAACATCAGTGGGAAGCTCGGGTGCGCCGTCTGCTGTGATCGTGTCGATCCTGTATCTTTCTGTATCTTTCAACTTCTTTGTTGCGCCTCGTTTAGTCTTTTTTCCGGTTGATATATTTGAACCGGATGGCTAAAAATATAAAGACTGTTAATACATGTATATAGACAACGATGCTTCATTAATTAACATATATATATATATATGCACCTCGGAGCCGGTGTTTGTAATTTGTATGGTTCCACCGGAGCCGTCGGCTGCTCCCATATCGGAGCCGTCGGCTTCTCCCTCATCGGAGTCGTCTCCCTGGGTGAGCACCGGATCTCCCTCACCGGAGTCGTTCATCCACTGGCTCACATCGGGCTCTACGTCGGGCCCGCGGATTAAACCCTCGATCATATTTTCGGCATCTTCGTCTCTTGGCTCCATACTATACAAAAAGAGTAAGTATATATTTCAGATCCAATTCATTAAAATTGCTTATGCATAATAATATTTAAACATACGATAACATTTCTAGCATTCTTAAATTTATAACACTATCTTAATTAGATTTTCTAACATTCATATTAATAATTTTAACATTCTTCAATATCCTATATCAATTCTAAACGTACGAATCTAAAATTGGTCAGTCTAATAACTAATAATTCTAAAACGTACGAATATTCTCTGTTTTACGGGGTGGGGGTAGGGGGTCTGCTAGCTCGCACGAGCTTTTGGCCCCTCACAAAACAGGGTTTTGGACATTTTGCATATCCATGACTTGGGCACCCTCATGGCAGCTGATATTTTGAGAGTATGGACAGAGTTTTCTTTGTCTAGAAATAACAACAGTAATTAAAATTCAGATATGAAGAAGCATCCCTAATGCCCGTGTTAGAGGAGAGCAAAGCAACACTAAAACGAAGAAAACAGATATTGCTGCTGTATGAATGTGTTGAACAAGCAAAGACAGGACCAAAGGTTACCAGCAAATTTGGTAACCTTTGGTCCTGTCTTTGCTTCTTCAACACATTCATACAGCAGCAATATCTGTTTTCTTCATTTTAGTGTTGATTTGCTCTCTTCTAACAGGGGCATCAGGGATGCCTCTTCATATCTGAATTTTAATTGCTGTTGTTATTTCTAGACAAAGTAAACTCTGTCCATACTCTCAAAAGATCTTCAGCGCGCCCTACCTCGCACGAGGTAGAGGGTTGGCCCTCTATATCCCCTCCCGACCCGCACATGTAGGGGTCGACGGGCCGCCCCCTACCCAAACTTGTAAAAAATCGTTCGGGGTGGTCCATTTACGGGGTCTGCTAGATGGCCGGGTATAGCCCAAACCCGTATATCAGCGGTTATTATACGGGTTTGGGCCATATAGGGGGTCTGTTAGACATGCTCTAACATTCTTAAATTTTTTATATCAATTCTAAACAAATTTAAAGTAAATAAGTCTAATCTAAAATTTCTAACATTCATAAACTAAAATTTCTAACATTTGTAAACTAATAATTCTAACAATAATAAAAAACAGTAATTAAGTAAAAAAAAGGAAGAAAAACAAAAAAGGCCCCAGATTAGGGCGAGATGGAGGCAGGCCTTTTACCTCCTCTTGGGGCAGCGGCGCGGGGCAGCGGCGGGCCGGCGGCGCGGGGCAGCGGCGGCGCGGGGCGGTGGAGGATGGCGCGGGGCAGCGACGGGATCGAGGGGCGGCGCGGGGCAGCGACGGGATCGAGGGGCGGCGCGGGCAGCGACGGATCGAGGGGCGGCGCGGGGCAGCGGCGCGGGGCAGCGACGGGACCTAGAGGGCGGCGCGCGGCCGAGGCGAACGGGAGAGGGCGCGTAGGGGGGGCCGAGGGGGGGGGCGGCGCGGATGCCGACGGGGTGAGGGGCGGCGCGGGGGACGGAAAAAATGGGCAGCCTGGCGGCGTCGATTTCGTCCCTGCGCTCGCTCTGAACTGAGGGGAGCGGTGACGTGTTTATATCCTATGACCCTTTCGTCCCGGTTGGTGGCAACAACCGGGACGAAAGACCCTTCCGTCCCGGTTGGTGGCAACAACCGGGACGGAAGGCCCGGCTGGTCGCCCGCGCCAGAACCAGTGGGCCGGCACGCCAATTGTTTTAGCGCCAAATTTTGAATATCTTAAATATGTAAGTGAATAACTTCTACATACTTTCAAATTACGAAAAAATTACAACATTAAAATTGTTTGAAATTGCGTAAATAATTCAAATCCGTTTTCTGTTTACCTAAATAATTATTCTAACTATTCAAACTATTAACTATTTCACTATTTGCACTTAATTTAAATATAAATATCTTATATTGTTTTAAAATTAGTAATAATTACATTAAACAGAAAACAGACGCGCTAGCGCGCCGCAATGTCGCCGGAATACAAATTCTTTTATTTATTTATTTTGTACTGGAAAAATTCTTTTATTAAAAAGAGAAAACAAACGAACACCGAGGGGGATGCGGTAAACATTCTGTTCTGTCGTGCTCGGCCGTCGCGGATGATGTTCCCGTGCACATTACTACCCTAGCTCAAAGTGAACACTGACCCAAGCATGCATGGATGAATGTGTTAAAGGGGGATGAATGTGTTAAACACTGACCCAAATGCACGGCAGGACGTATGATGTCGAACCCGGATATTTTGTATTTGCTCGATGAATTGAGTATATATGATGTATCAAATCTTAAGGGGGTGTGGAACAAAACAGACGGTATCGCAATCATACAGCCCGACCGTGGCTCTGGGTGCATATATGCATACCAAATGCACGACTGGACGTATGAGGGCGAATCCGGATGTTTTGTATTTGGGAGATGAACTGACCGGTGTATGAAGCTTGGCTATATATATATAGGGTCCTCTGGCTCACAAAGTGTTGAGCTAGTGTTTTGATCCAACGGTCAAGAAACAACTCATCCAACGGCTCACAACAGCTCGAAGGAAACACACTGTAGCCCTGATTGGACGGCTCACAACAGCTCGAAAAAAACACACCCGGATCCAACGACTCAAGAGCGCTTGAAAGAAACACACGATCCGTGTGATTCTATCTGATTGGTCCAAACGAAACCCTAATTCCATTTAGTCCCGGTTGGTGTCCCCAACCGGGACTAAAGAGATGATCCGTTTCCCAATGAAACCATAACCAATTTAGTCCCGGTTGGTCCCTCCAACCGGGACTAAAGGGATGTTTTCTTCTCGCTATATATATGTATACATTGCCACTGCATTGCCATAAACACATACAAACTCACCACTCTCTCATGGCTTCTACCGTACCCACTCTAACATTCATCCAGGCGGAGGCACTTTCCGCCTCGAACTACCCCTACCCGTGTGGCTACAACGTTCCTCGCCTCCCGAGCGGCATCTAACTCGAGGTGGCGTTCGAGGCGCCGCTCCGCCCGCTCAGCCGTGCGGGTCTGCCATAGCTCCTCGTCGGCGCTCTCCTCACCCGGATTGTTCCGGTAATACTCGCGGACCACGCGGTCGTCCCTGGCGTCGACTAGGCCCTGAAACGCGCGGTGCCTGAGGTGGCGGTGGTCGGCGGCAGTGACGATCTGCGGCGTCGGCGCCCTGGCCTCCGCTTCCCAGAGGGTGTGGCAGTCGCTAAAATTCATCAACGACCGCGAGCGGCCGAGGCGCCAGGCCGCCGCGTCCCAAGCGCGGGCGGCCTCCGAGGCCGTCGCAAAGGAGCCGAGGGGGATGCGGTCGTCCCCGAAGCGGATAGTCGCGGTGAACATTCCGTTCTGCCGCGATCGAACTCCGCGGAAACCGGTAGTGTTGTTCCTCCTCGGAGGCATGGTGGTGGCACGACGGTGCGTGGAGTGAGGTGCGGCAGTTTATAACGCGCATTCATGGCCACGCGTTACAACTCCCGCGCCACGCGGCAGGACTCCCGCGCCACGCGGACAGACAATACCACCCACACCTCTCTCTCACTCCCCCAAGCTTAAAAAAAAAAGGGACGGGGGCTGTGGCCGCATTTGTAGGGGAAGGGACATTGGTCCCGGTTAGGGGTATGATCCGGGACCAATGCCCATGCGCGCGCCACGTGGCCTGTGGCTAGGGATTCGTCCCGGGTCGTGCCACGAACCGGGACCATTGGCTCCCCACGAACCGGGACAGATGCCCCCAGGTGGTTTCTGCTGCCTCGGGCACACGAACCGGGACCAATGCATGGCACTTGTCCCGGTTTTTGGTGCAACCGGGACAGATGCCCCCTGCCCCCCTGGACGAAAAGGGTTGTTTCCACTAGTGACGAGCCGGGACCGATATCTCCCCCACGAACCGGGACCAATGCCCACAGGCAGTTTCTGTTGCCCCGGACGCACGAACCGGGGACCAATGCATGGCATTTGTCCCGGATTTGGTTGCAGCCGGGACAGATGCCCCCTGGCCTCCTGGACGAGAGGGGTTGTTTCCACTAGTGTGTGAAGCCCCTTGAGGAAGGATATTGTTCCCCTGCTAGGTAAAACCTAAGAAATTCTTGAAATCCTCTCTACTCATGTCTACCTTTTATGGATAATGGCATGCATGTAACTAAGGTACGGTATAGTTTTTTTAGGAATAATCGAGGTATAGTCTGATCACACCAAATAAATTTGGTTGGGCGTTTCGTTACAAGAGGAAAAAAAACTAAAAACTAGTAGTACTCCCTCCGATCCATATTAATAGGTGCTGAAGTGGATGTATTTAGACATGTTTTATTCCTAGATACATCCACTTCATGACCTATTAATATGGATCGGAGGGAGTACTAGTTAACTGCTACTAGTATCGATCGTTGGCATGGCAATTGATTAGTACACGTGTTATGCAAGAAAAATCCCAACTACTAGTAGGTGGAGCAGCACGCGTTCATGAGGCAGCTAGGTTTAGTGGAGCCAAAGACAGAAAAAAAAAGAAAGAAGCTAGGCAGCGAGCAAGCTAGCCATCAATCCATGGATTGGTCGTGACGTAGCTACCTCATCCGGCCTTGCGACCGCCGGACGTACGCGTACCAATATATTTTTTCTTTGGCGCGTAACGTATGATGGTGGGTCCCACCTGCAAGCAAATTGCTGAGCTAGCTTCCCGTGTCTGTATACTAGCGAAATACTGCCTGGTTCTCGTTCTGTTTTCTTAACCAAGGGACAAACTTTTTAGTTCCAGCTCGTACGTCCATCATATTTCTTGCACTACAGGAGAGGCGGGGTCTCCCGACGGCCAAAAGTCGGGGCCGCCGACGTACCACTGGGGAACGGGGGGCGAGCAGGGTGGCCGTCGGCGTAGGGGAACCGTCGGCGTAGGGGAACGTGCCCCGACGGTTGCTGTCGACATAGGTGGCACCGTCGGCGTTTCTTTAATTTCTTGACCAATTAGAACAGTTCCTCGTTTTCCCCACTCCCCCACTCCCAACTCACCACGTAAGCCCCACCCCGAGCTCCCTCATCCTGTCCCTCGGCTCCTTCCCGACCCCGAGCGCCCTCATCCGCCGCCACCACCTCGCCCCCCCGCCGTCCGCCTGCCACGCCCCTCCACGCCCTGTTGCGCCCTCGCTCCTCCCTCCTCCGCCCCGCCCCGCCGTGCTCCTCCCTCCGTGCTCGGTCACCTCGCCCAACCACCGCGCGCCTGCCCAGCCACCTCGTGCCCCGCCGCCACGTCGACCACCCCGCTGCGCCCGTCCCTGCCCACGTAGCGGCCCGCCCCTCCCGGCTTCTCCTTCCCCCACTGGTAGAAAATAGGCCTATAGTCCCGGTTCGCAAAGGCCATTAATCCCGGCCACGCAACCGGGACTAAATAGGCGCGACTAAAGGTCCCCCCCCTTAAGTCGCCCCCTCTTACGAACCGCGGCTAAAGGCCCGTCCACGTGGGCGGGTGGCGTGTGCCGGGGGTGGAGGAACTTTAGTCCCGGTTGGCCACACGAACCGGGACTACATCTATTTCGTTATTTCTTTAATTCATTTGGGTTTCTAATTATTTTTCACTCCTTTTTTTCACTCCAATTTTTCACTCCCTTTTTTTCAGATTTTTTATTATTTGCTTAGTGTCTAACAACAATTATCTCTAGTCAAATTTCTTACTCGTGGTCAAACTTTCCGCTCGGTCACCCATCCTCTCACTACTCTAACAGTAGCACGCTTAACTTCCGAGTTTCATCCCGTCCCGTATCCAAGTGTTTCGCACGCATGTATGTGATACTAATATCATATCAATCCTATTAACATGTTGGTCGATGCCACATTTCTTTATTGTCTGATTTCAAATAAATATTTTAATAAACAAAAGTAATGTTGTAATTAATAATTTTGAATAAATAAATAAACATTAACTTTTTAATTTGTATTATTTCTAAAAAATATTCAGAAAAATAAAACTAATTCATTTTAAAATCTTAAAAATACTATTAATATATCAAAATATTCAGAAAAATAAAACTAATTCATTTTAAAATCTTAAAAATACAAATAATATATCAAAATATTCAGAAAAATAAAACTAATACATTTTAAAATCTTAAAAATACAAATAATATGTCAAAAAAATCAGGAAAATAAAACTAATTCATTTTTCCCTTTCCTAAATGCAAAATAAAATCTGATAAAATTCATGAACCAAACCATATGAAATCTAAACCATATAAAATTTGCAGATCCAAGTTTCGACTATTATTTTGGACACAGGAACTGTTTTGGCAATGACTATCTGTGAGAATGATTTGAACCTAACTTTTAAAATACATAACCAAAATGGACAAACTAAAATGTTATGGATAGATATTGATAAGATCTATCCATAGCACTTAGCCTTACATCAAGGTCAACAACCAAATGAAAATACCATCCTTTTTAATAAAAGACCAGTAGGCTCTTCTATTATTTTTAGAATGAGTTCAAAAATGTATTTTGAAGTAAATCCAACTGGATGAGTTTGGTATTGACTAGATCTATGTTTTCCTAGCTTAGATTAATTTAGAAACGGTA